>JBBBDQ010001192.1:760000-1360000 GCA_037127315.1 Ascarosepion bandense
CAAAATCATCCAGTGCTCCTGTGATTTTGGTGATGTCTTCTAATTGTTTTAATTTCTGAGTTAAAACCACATCTAAGTACTTGTTAATCTCTAGCAACATTGTTCACATATTTTTGAAAATTTGTAATAAGCTTGTATTTTGTTTCAACAAATATTTGACTTCAAATTTGAACACATTTATATGCATTAAAGTTACTATAAAATGACTATAGTTCGATGTACTTCGAGATCTTGTGCTTTTGCGTGCTCTTGCTTTGAACGTCCATTGGGACTGAGATTCACTCCAGGCCTCAAGTTGAACTAATATATGCAATCCACTGCTAGAGATGATGGCATGGAATTATGTCTAGAATATTGTACTTATCCAGAAAGTACAGGACTCCTATCGTTTATCTTTACAAGTTTCAAATATGGTAGCAATAATCCATTTTAGACTTAATCTAAGATGGAATTTCCCAATCATTGCTGTCCTACCTTGATAGAACTTAAGGTTACTTACAAGATGTTTTGGCTGGGGAGAGGGACTTACTTTCCACTTTGTGTCTAGAAAAAAAAGTGTAAAGTTGCAAGAATATCCCGACACACTTCACCATCGTTATTTCCATGACAAAATAACAGACCAGCTTCATTTTTTAATTCCATTAATTCAGACCATCATTATTACTTTGTATTCCAACTGTAAGGAGGAAGTTTCATTCCGACAACTTTTTTTTCCAAAGAACTGCTGGTTTGTGGGACAGACCTTTGCGTGGCGGAGATATTCTTCTGAACACTACAATCCTCAAGTGAGTGTTCAAATCCAGTAAAAATACATACTTTTTATTTTAAATAGTGAATTTTAAAGTTGTCTATTTCTACTCACTTGAAAGACCGGTCTAGCACATTTTTGTTTACACTTTATTTTCGACATCTGATCTTTTTAACAAGTAAATATTATTCCAGCGCCTACTATGGTGAGGAAATATTTATGTAGTGCAGTGAGATCAATCTTCATTTGATACTGCAATACCGTGGCTTTGTAAACTCATGAAAATCAACTAAATGCTATAAGATTAAAAGATAATGTAACTTAAAGCACAAAAATTATGAATTCATGGCATGAATGATCAGAATGCTTAATATTTGCCTTCGAATAAATTGTTCTTTTGTACAAATTATGGACAAATAAAATATTGTTAAATACATGAAGATATCTTAAATACATTTAATTAACAAGCAGGTACTATATGCAATTGCAAAACATATTTCGATGTTTATTTGCATGAGGTTTAGGAAAAGCAAATAATGTTATTTGTACTTAACGTAATTACTAATCGTCTTAAAATCCCTTAATGGATAACATTAATATTTAATTAGTCAATTTTATTTGTTGCTTAGTTTGAAAAAACTCATTTTTAGTCGTGAAAAGCTTTACTAAATGCCAATTCTTAATGGTGACGGTGCAATTAAAAAAAAAAAAAACTGACAAAGCACACAAAATAAAAACAGGATTCTTTTTTTACGAAATGAAATTATTTTAAAGATTTCTTTTAAAATTACAGGGACCCATAATAAAAGGAAATTTGGTAAAGTCTATTTGTTGGAATTTTTGTTACAGTTTTTTTTAAACAAAACCTAACGATAGAAATTTAGTAGCTTAAAACGATAAAAAACATGTTAGATATAGCATATCAAACTAAAAAAAGTTATTTTTTATACATTAGTTTTTTTTTTTACTCAGTATACAGTAAATCTTTAAATTTCCTGTTTTTGTAGTGGGGGGGCACCTTACAGTGCAAGTCGTCAAAAATGACGGTATGTTGAAGTAGGTTCTCATTTCAGAGTCCTTAATATTTTTCTTCAATTAATATAGTTATACTATACTACTATTCGATGGAGATCATCTTTTCATCTCCCACTTTGTGAATATTAGAAATATCCAGTCATTGTCAGACACTACTACTTTTTGTCACAAACATAGTATAGGAAAAGTTATAGGAAATAACAAAGTTGTACTTAACATAAATGTTACATGGAAAACACTTTCAAGTTCATTGAATATAAGATACAAGTTGCACCTATCAATTTAGTATATTTCCACAACTCAATATTTACAAGTAACTAAGTCTAAGTTCTTTTACTTTTATAACGGTTGTACTATCTATAGTCAGCCAGTCGTCATAATTTTGTGATCATGTTTTTTTTTATCCATGACTGACTAGGTAGAAGTTCTTCTCGCAGTAGGTTACCATTTCTTTCTGCTGTAGACTGTTTGCCAACCCTTGCTATAGAACCCAATTTGTCCTGCTATTCAACCCATAGCTGGAGATGGATTAATACCTTTCCCAGGAAAGAGATTGAATGATGCGATTTTGTTGTGCTACCGTCACAGTAATTTATTCGTTACAATTGATTGTTCACTTTTTCGCTCTAAATATAGGTAAGTTTACGGAGCCCAAATAAAACCCTATTATTTTTAACCATTCTAGGTATTATCTTATATAAATCCATATTTCTTTGTAAAGAAACTTTAATTATAATCGCGGACTTAAGTAATTTGTCTTAAAAATTAACTTCTGTTTTAGCAGCGAAAAAGCTTCACATTTTTAAGTTGAGGTTTACAATAGTGTACTTCAGCTTCTCATACATTTTCGACATGAATTGTACATACTACGTGAACTGCACTCAAACAAATAGTTGTCTCTTTTGTACAGTTTTATAAGTTTGTGTGTGAGGCATTCAGGATCAAATGTAAATTGGAAAAATTTTAAAAGATTGATTTGCCAGGTAATCAAAATTCACCAGACCCCAGTGTCTTAGAATCTTCGAGTGATCACAAATGATCATCTTGAAAATGTCCTCTTCAAATTATCTAATCAACAGTAGTGGTCTCAACAGATTCGAGGGATTAGCAGTTGTGGAAGAATTATAAAGCAGGAAATGATTAGAGACATCTTTCGTTTAAAACGAGCTAGGGTTTCCTGAAGGTTTCTAGTGAAAAATGCGTCGGGTTTGGTATTTGCAAAGTATTATTTTAAGTTCCAGTTGAAGTTTATTAATAAGGTCATTTTTAGTTGTCAGGTTTTATTTCGAATAAAACAATAGCGTATTCATCACCATAAGAATCTTTTCGGAAACGTCGTACCACAAACATTTATCTTCCCGTTGAATGTACTCAGAAATGCATGCAGGCATGGAACTTTATATAAATTCCAATTTTTACACGCAAGATTTAATTTTAGTATAGAAATGCATCATTA
Organism: Ascarosepion bandense; assembly: GCA_037127315.1. Taxonomy (NCBI): domain Eukaryota; kingdom Metazoa; phylum Mollusca; class Cephalopoda; order Sepiida; family Sepiidae; genus Ascarosepion; species Ascarosepion bandense. The sequence continues at coordinate 763,240 of JBBBDQ010001192.1, forward strand.
AGGTGGAAAATTTCTTACTACTAATAAAACGATAAAAATATTTAGCGTACTATTTTAATTAAGTGAGTTGGGAATTTTAGTCTGTGATAATTTTTGCCTGACATGTCATTTTGTCATAATTTAACGCCTGTCACATTAACTTTTTTTAAACTGAATTCGAAGCAGAAAAACCAAAGACAAGGAAAAAAAAAAGAAGGAAAAATAGGAATGATGCAGAAAAAGAAAAAAAAAGCACGTTACACGCAATATACAATACTTACAGAAATATTTTTATGAAATAAACTCCTTGGATCAGACAAGGCAACACTTTGTAACTATATGTATGAGAATTTTCACGGCCCAACATTTAGCAAATTCGTTTTGTATTCAAATCGTGCAATAAGTTTCCACTACCATGTGTTTTGTACCAAACTAAATATTTTTTAGTAAATAAATGGATGGAGGGAAATTTATTAAATGGCTTAATAAAACAAGCTCTAATATCAATCATGGCACATTTATATTCCTTCTTTAAATATGTGCCATGATTGATAATAAAGTTTGTTTTATTAATCCATTTAATATAAGAGTTAAAAATATAGAATTAACATAAGAAAACGGTTAAAGAAGAAGCAAATAAGAACATTTTTATAAAATTGTTTTGCTATTTTTTTTGAATTTCTGATTTTTTTTCGGAAGTGGAATAATTAGAAGTTGCTTCGAATTTTTAATACTGTTTTGGTACACATCACGTGTTCATTATACGGCCTTAGTATGCATTAACCTTTATGAGCATCACGTTTTCACGTCATGGCGTCTGTTTCATCTTTGAATTGTTGGCGTAATTTACACGTATCAAAAATTAGGTATATTCGCGTATTTTAATGACCTGATAAGTATAACTCATTTCCGACCTTGTACCAAAATTGTAATTTATTTACAATAAATCTCTATAAATATAGCTAATGTTGAAAGAGCGTGTAATGTAGATACGGCCACTCATTTTCAATATCTAAATTTTAAGTTTTTGTTTTAGTTTGGTTTAATTGGAAGGTAAATTATCAAATTTACTATTTCCAGTAAGTAAAATACGCTGGTACATTTTCAACAGAAATCATATTGACTAGAATCTACAGGTTTGAGGGTATTTTTAAAGGGTTTCAATTTTCTGACCATTTTTAAGCGATCGATACATTTGTAAAGAAAAGTTAATTCACGGTTTTAAAAATCTTTCAAAAATAAAATATAAATGTCACGTTATTTTTTTCATAATTAGCAAATTTAAAGTTAAATTAATCTGAAACATAACTTGCTTAAGACATGAAATATCGAATAAAAGTATTTCTTAATCAGCTCCTACATCTGGAAGTATGGTGACCAAGAAAAGACAATCCGAGTGAACGTTTCGGAAAGGGAACAACCATTGAAATTTGTATTAAGTTTTTTAATTTTCTATTTTTAATATAGTCTTTACTGAAATTTATAACCGAAGACACTGAGTGACTGGAAGCAGTTTAAAAAGTTGTTTGTAACTTTATCATAATAGACAAAGAAAAAAAAAATGAAAACAATTATTTTTTTTTTTCAGAATATGATATCCGAAAATTATATTTATAAAATCAATTAAAAACTTACCTAAATTAAAAATAGCATAATTTTAATGCATTTTTGATTTTACTGTTCGGAGTAGATTTTCGAAAAAAATGGTCTCGTAATTAAAAAACAAGAAAAAACATGATTTTACATTCCCCAAGGAATCCTGCATTTAACGGGAAAAAAGTGATATATATATATATATATATATATATATATATATATATTCTAAAAAGTTTTGTGCACTTACTTGGAGGGGGGGGGGAGTAACATATTTAAAAAATTTCCAAAAATAATAACTGCATAAATACCTTCGTTCAGTTGTGAATAAGTCTTGAAAGTTTGATTAAAATCAGACTATTAGTTCATTTTTGCAAGAACCTCGAAATGTGTCTTTCAAACTACTTGCGTAATATTACGTTTTTCTTAGTAACATTACGTAAACATGGCGTGTATTGCTGATGAAAAAAAAATTAACCGCAATTTCGAACGTTAAAAAGTATTAAAAATGTAGAAAAATAAACTGATCTTTCCTCTTAATAATAACGATCATATTGATGACAATAGATTTGACAAATAGTGATATTATAAAAATAACGTCTGATGAGCATTTAATATTTCTTCTATTTCATTATATTTGAGTTTGCAGTAGTAGTTGGTTAATGATACCATTAATTAACATAAGTGTACGAGTAGACGTTATGTATAGGCTCGCTCGGTAAGGTAGTGAAAATAGTATATAACTTGTGCTGGAACTGTTGCTACACGTGCGAAGGTCTCGTATCATTGGCCGAAAGAGGAGCAAACTCGTTTGCTAGGAGCTTCAGGGGTTCACCCCCAGGCTATAACCTCCTCTTCGAAAGAGGGCTAGGTTAATTGTTTGGCACTTGAGGCGTGTTTAAAATGTGAGTGAGCAGAGAGGGCTTGTGAATTTTCCCCCCCAGTACAGCCGGAAAAAAATTACATTTGTGTCACATTTGGGTGAATTGTGGCCGTCCGTTTAAATACTATAGTACTTGGACCTTAGAACCAATATTTACTGCATCCAACTGCAATTCTTACTTGGAATAGCATTAGTATTCATTTTTTTTTTATTTCATTAAGATAACATTTTTGAAATCAAATTTTTGCTCAGTTTTATTTTGCTATGAAGTTTAATGGCTAAAAAAAAGAGCTCTCTTTTGCGTTAATATACACAGTGTGTTTAAATTTATAAAATGTCTCGCTCATATATTTCTTAGGACATGAAGGCAGTCAGTTTCATATATCTCAGCTTCCTATGTAGATTTTACTGACCCAATGTTTGACTTGGAGCTAATGGTTATAATTTCAGTATCCAGGAGTTTTTGGAGTTAAGGGATAAAAGGTTTGTTGGTAGAATTATTAACCTTTGGTATAAACGAACATGCACAACGAAATGCTGAAGGATCAGACCCACTAAGAAAAGATATGAAAAATGTCTTATGACTCGTCATTTGGTTAGATTTCATAAAGTTGGTCGGGTCAATCATTTTTCAGCAACACTTTATATACATTTTCCCAATAAAGAAATTAATGCAGATGAGCACACGTTTGCAAATGTATTTTCTTATAAAAGAAAAAAACTTTAAATTAAGAAACCTCATTTATTTTTATTTTTCTAAGAAATGAACTATGATCCAAATTAGAATTAATGGATGTTATTTGTGTTTAGTGACATTACAAACTATATTGATAAATAGGATTAAAAATTTACTTTATGAGCAGAATGTCTAGCTCAATATATTGATTTGCAGATTTTAGAAAAATTTAAACAGTCTGAAAGGAAAAACAAAACGAAATTGATTTAGTTTTTTTTACAGCTTATCAACCTTTATGAGGGCTATTTAAAGCTGGAACACTTTGAATGGCAAGATATATTTTGTGAGTTAATATTGCAGAATAATGTTTTCCAATTTTACCCCCAGCTGAAAGAGACAGAACGAACGAGAGAGACAGACAGAACGAACGAGAAACAGTGTGTTAGAGAGGATGAGAGAGAGAGAGAGAAAGGGTGTGTGAGAGGGAGTTATAGATTGGAGCGTTGAAAGTTTCTCAGCTCAATAATTATTCTGATGTTCATTTTATCAAATTTTTGGAAGTAGGTCGAGCCGAATCTTTTCAAGCACCTGTCCATATAACATTTTATCTATAAATATTTTAATTGCTTACAAAAATAAGTAAACAGGGAAAAATATTTTACGTTCCATTAGCGCAGATTTATGTGGAATTGGACACTAGGGAAATAAAATTGACGAGCAAAGTTATGACTAAGTTTGTATTAATTTTGAAATGATATCCATACAGCATGAATCTACCTTTCTCAAGAGGTCAGGCCAGAGACTACTCATGGATAATCATTTTTTTTCTTTAAAAAACAAAGAACAAAAACGCAACATGCCAACTAAAAATGTAAAATGTTAAGTGATTATTTGAATAATTCAACATAAGCGCAACTTTATGCCTATTAAAGAGACCAGTGCAGAGATATGTTGAAACTTAATTGCTAACTCTCACATCATGATGTTTGTCATATTCTATGTGAGAGTAGGAGTTTGGATAAATACTCACATTAAAAAAGTTTTAAATATAGCATACTTGCATGCGTAAAATATATTGTCTGCCCAGAGATAAAGTTTTTTGCATTTTTATATGATTATCTTGTTTGAGCAAGAAAGAACTTAATTTTCCAATAAACGGAATTATCCATAAACTTCCAATACATTTGAACTTTTTTGATGCACGAAATATATAAGATAAATTCAAATTTATTCAAAAGGATATTTATTGAGTTAGAGAAAAGTTAACTATCAGACATTATTTTGAAGGCAATGTTTTGCTATTCACCTGCCACTTTATAATTTTGTTGTGTTATAAGGCAATTAAATTTATTCATGTATGAAGTTCTTTTAGACGGAAAGGGTTTTATGGGAAAATAGTCAGTCTTGGGAGACTATCGAGTCTACTAGAATGGATAACTAATCTGTTATAGAGAATGTTTTCTTGACCATGCTCAGAGTCAATCCGTGATTTACACTGTAACTATGCTGTGTGAGTGAGTGTGTGAGAGAGTTGTTTAACGGAATATCAAAATCTGTGGGTTATTAATGCCAAAAATATGGGGTTTTAAGGTATTTTTTTAATGTTCAGTTATAGTGAGAAGGTTGGTTTAGTCAGATTTTGATAAAAAGTTGTTTCTATTTTTTTATTTTAGAAAACTGATGATGTCTTCTAGTTTTGTATTCGAAATGTATTTCTGGTAATTTCTTCTTTCAAAATGTATTATAGCTATAATTTTCTTTTTCCTTAAAAAATATATATTGTTGGTAATATTTTCCCTTAAAAATAATTTTTTCTAGAAAAGTCTATTTTTATACTTTCATTGTGCTTTGACTCCAGTTTGGGGGTTAACTATTTGCCTGGGAACAGCAATAAAGAGGCGATTCCACGCTCACAACCTTCCAGAGGCCTTGCTACCGAGTGAGTGAGTGAGTGACTTGGTTACTATTTCTGGTCGAGTGATCAGTGGTTGAACAAGGCCAGTACACAAACTCAGTCACGCAATGACTTCCGAATAGTTCGGCCAGCCTAATTTTACTACGACTTCCGAATAGTTCGGCCAGCCTAATTTTACTTAAGTCGGACGACTTCCGAATAGTTCGGCCAGCCTAATTTTACTTAAGTCGGACGACTTCCAAAGGTACTGCACGCTGGGATCGACTTCCAAGCCAATATGTTAAAATCAACACCTTAAATCGACGAAATTGACATTCGAACACGGGTCACATAAACACTTATCCACACCACAATTATAAGACTGGTGTAAAGTAATAGCTTAACAGTTTCCTACAAAACATTCTTAAAAGAAAAAAAAATTGAAAATTTCTCAGATGCGTAATGAGAAAAGAGGGTTTGAAGAATTTGGCACTTACAGGCTTTTTTTTTAAATGAAAAGAAGTGCATACTAAAAACATCTAGTAGCTTGCATAACGAGCTTGTGTAAATTAATGACAGAACAAAGACTTACTGTCGAGAAAGAGAAAAGAGAACATTTTTAAATGAATACGCGGAAAGCCAATATCATAAACGTGCTAAACGGAAAAAGCATATTGTTAGGACGAATAAAACATATTCCAAGGGAATTAATCCTTTCCTGTTCCCAAACAGAGTACCTCCCTTTGCACCTCTAAAAGTGGGTACATACGAGTCACGCGATCAACGGCACATTTAGACGTGGGACCCATGAGGGAACAGACTTGGAATATGGCCGTCGATGGTTAAAGAACGCATGTATGTTCTTCTGTCCTAATGGTTGTGACATACAACCCGATAACTTGGGACTGATACCGCATGTACATATTTTGTAATGTTTCTCCATGTAAAATAAATGTACCTTCCAGTCAACCGTGAGTAGACATTTACTTTTCTTTCGTTACATGCATTTTCTCCACGTGCTCCGCACGCACGTGCGCACACACACACACACACACACACACACACACACACACACACACACACACACACACGTCCACGGACCATGAATCATACTATAAATTAAGGCATTTAGTTATGAGACAACATCCCGTTCATAACACATATAAAAAATGGAAAAAGAATCACAAAACCTAAATTACATGGTATTTTAAAATCTCATTAGAAACAAAGAAAAGAGTGCAGGATTGCTTCGTTATATCTGTCCTTCTGTATGGAAGTGAATGCTGAACGATCTCAAAGATGAAGAAAAAGCTTGAGGCAGCAGAAATGTGGTTTTATAGAAGGATGCTGAGGATACCGTGGACAGAGCACGTGTGCAACGATGAGGTGTTGGAAAGGATGCAAACGAGCAGAAAACTGATAATAAATATCAGCAAGAGGCAAATGAAGTTCCTGGGACACGTAATGAGGAAGGAGGGCATGGAGAACTTCATACTCACAGGTAGGAAAATGAAAGAGAGGAAAGCAGCGCAAGACGTACTTGTTAGGTCCGGGTAAATGGTTGACGGCGCAGGACTTGGAAGAGAAAAATTACTGTGAGCGACAAGAGAGCCAAGTAAAAGTCCATGATAGCCTACGGCCTGAAGGGACACGGCACATAAAGAAGAAAAATAAGTTAAAAATGTATTTCTTCATAATTCTCATTTTTTTTTTTACATTTGTCATTGAGAAAGTAGAAAGCGCAAATTATCCTACTTTCAGTTCTCCCTTGGTGCATAAAAGGGTCGATTCAGCCAATCGTGTTCGTTTTGTAAGCAGTTTTCTCGTTTGACGTCCACCTATATTTTAGAAATTCCGTTTATATTGAATTATATTCCTGGCTAAAAACTGGCAACAGACTCCAGTTTTTTTCTTGATGAGCGATGTGCGTCATCGACTAACATTTATATTGAATCATTTGCTAAGTCTGCTACTAGGAAGTTGTGATAGATATTTGATCTCGCTAGGGTCTACCTTTTTACATAAATCTACCATTCGTCAGTGCATCGATGATTGCTGCTACATCTTCTCTGATGATTTTTTATATATATCTACAGATTATTGACAAAATCCAAAACTCTCCAGCGTTCCAGACTTGGTATATTGGTTTAAGTTAAATTATCACGGCCGTAAATTAGCTTCCATGTGTCATTCCAATAAATATTTTTACAATTTTTATGACCTTTCCTTTTTTGGTAACCTAAGGTCAAGAATTTAGGCGCAGTGTTAGATTGGCAGCAACATCAATTTTATTGTTGAAATTGCTAGATGTAATCATGAATTCTATGCTAACGGTTTCGTTTCCCGCACTTCTCGTTTGTGGAACTATTCAGGCTGTAACTACGATCTTCAAAAATTTAAATGCAAATGTCAATCATCATTATCTATTTCTTTGAATAAGAAAAATGTGGCAACGGAACTGTACTAATAGAGAATTGTCGTTGAGTGTCATTATATATATATATATATATATATATTTGTCGTTAAACACGTCTCGAAAAACTCACCGAGTATAGCCAACTTTCCCTGAAGATCCAATTTGGTGAAACCTTGGTAGGTTCGTTGGCTCTCTAGGTTAGCTACTTATATATTTTATTTGGTTATCAAGTTTGTCTCGCTAGAACCAGTTACAACTGAGTAGTGAGTTTGATCCTCATTGGGTGTCCTATACTTTCAGCCCTGTGCCACATTTAAGCTGCGCTTAGAAAATCACTATATAAATCTTATCTGACGTGCTTTGACATCTCGGTCACAAAGAACCTCTGATCGTGGTCAAAGCACGCCAGATCTATAACAGATTTCCCTAGAAAAATGAAGGTTTGAATCCTGCCGATAAGCGAATATTTTCTAAGATTCCTCGTATATTCAGGCCGGTGGATGGAAACAAATATACTGTTTAATAAATAAAAACAGAGCAACTACTTAAATATGGCTATCCATTAAAAACAACGCTTAAACAAATTGAAATGTCGGATTTACAAATGAAACATTCAGTCACACACACACACACACACACACACACACACATATATATATATATATATATATAAAAGATATTTGAAAAGGTGTTATGTAAAATAAGGACCATTTTTATTTTTAATTATATTTAATACAAACCTATTAGAAACAATGATGGAACTCATTGAGTCTACCATTGAATTCAGGTACAGATTTGAAATAAACAATTCTCTACCTTTCCTCCGACATTTTATTAATAGGCAACAATAATCAAATTAGATTTTAGAGTTTATCGTAAAGCCACAAACAAAGAATTATCAGTTTCTATTCCAACTACAATTAAAGAATAAAATCTGGTCTAATCATAGGATTTTATCTCATAACACTTAGAACATGTCACCCGGAATCTAAACTTATTTATAAATAGAACTTTGTGTGTGTGTGTGTCCTTTACCTATAGATTTCGAAACGGCTGAACCGATTTTCTTGAAAATTTAAACAGTTGTACGATAAGCGTCTGCAAGTGTTCTTAGCTAGGTTGTGTGTCGAGGTACCCTCGATAAATATCGAAAATCGATAATCGAAAAAATCGGGTTATAGAAGGAGTGGTCCGATTTTAATCAAATTTGATGCACTCATAGGCAAAGGCATGAGAAACGATATTCAGAAGTTTCAAGGTTGCAATAGTGCAGCAAATCGATAATATATATATATATATATATATATATATATATATATATATATAAAAGGCAAGATGTATGTGTGTCTGTTTATCTGTCTGTATGTCCTTTATACAAATCCACAATTTTTATCCGATTCTCACCAAACTTCACACAAATATTCTTTAGGCTGAGTCTGAGTTCCAGGACCATGGATTAGTTTTAAAGCTTTTATTACACCCGAGTAACGCTGGGCTATACTGCTAGTACCTAAATAAAGAAGAGGAATATATTCAGAAAACGTATTAAAAGAGACACCACCAAAAACACGAAAAATAAAATCATAATCCTGTCCTCCAGTACATTAATAAACTCGCAAACAAAATAGTCATCTTAATACTAGGATCGTTACCACCACCTCCAAGACAATCATAGATATAATTATGAAGAAAAATAAACCCAACACTAATTCCAATGACGGTATTTATCATATAAATTGTTCACAATGCAAAAATGTTTATATGGGGATGGGGGCATCACGTGATCTAAAAGCTCGCATCAACTAAAACAAGAGAGGCTTTCGTTTGGACAAACAATTTAACGTATTTTGCATCAAAATGATGCTAGACATAAGTTTGATTTTATTAATGCCACTCTAAAAAATGAAAATGATTCTTTGAGAAATATTTTGAAAACTTATTGCCAACTATCGAATTTATTACTACAAATACATGCTTAAAAAGATCAGCTAAATCAATGTTAGAAATGATTGTAGTTATAAATATACCAGGTGGAATTCAACTAAGTAGAAATGTTTACAATAACTTATTCGATAGACATATAAAATTAAATCGTTATTACCCAGACTGTAAATGAATAGTATAAATCTATGATTTTTAAATTTCAGATATTTTATATTAAATATCTCGTAATTTATGAATTCGAAAGAGGTTCACCATATTGTTAAGTTATTGAGGGACACAACGTTGAAAACTACGACCAATTAAAAAAAATTAAAATGCAAGAAAAACAGCTTTAAAATATTGGAAACAATTAAATGAATAATAAACAAGGAAATGAATTGATCAGCAAGAAAATATTTGAAGATGCTGGTGTTGCTAATGCAAACAGAAAAAAAGATGCATAATATTAAAAAAATATTGGCTAAAGTCATGAAAACCAAATTACTACCTTTGAATAATCATCACAAAGAGAAATGGATAAGTTAGGCGAATTTATTCATAAACACCGATTTCTCAACAGTGATTTTTATTGATTAATAGATTTATTGGAGAAACCTGATCCTTCAGAGAAACCAACACAATTTAGTGGACAACAGTGGGGAGTCTAACTTATGTTTTGCCATAGTAATTTGGGCAGTAAAATTATAAGTCTCTTTAAAGTTGTTGATTGTGCACAGATGAATGAAGAAAATCACTGTAGATCTTGGATAAATGTTTTTTTGTGGGGAGTGGTACAGGTCATGAACAAAAAAGGTTAAGCTAAGGGTTATATTTATGTAAGACAATATTATTTCACATTCTCCAAAGCTGAATATTTTGCATCTTGTCGAAAAGGAGGCCAAACAAATAGTCACTCCAGATATGAATCGAATAGAAAACATGTAGTCTATCATGAAAAGAGATCTATATGAGAAGAGAAAACAGGATTCACCTAAATAACATAGCTGAAAATAAATACAATCTGCTGTAATTACTTAACCTCAAAACAGTAGAAAGGTTGATGTAATCCTTACATGAAAGACTGTTAAAGATTACACAAGAACCTATAAAAAAGAAATAAAATAATATACTTATGCATTCAGGTATATGGAACATTAAGTAAATCAAATATATGTTTCTTAATCCATAAATGACGTTTATCGCACTGTTTCCTTTCATAAAGACCTAACAACAAATCATTTCACTTCAATCAAGGCGATAATGCCACTAAGATGCAAGGAGTTACTGGGAGTGGAAGAGAATGAAGTGAAAGGAAAATAAAAAGAACATGCTTGAGGAAGACAGAAAAAAGGTGATGTTGCATTTACATCTTTGAACATTGTAAGCATATAGTCTTCAGTAATTTTCCCACTGCTGCAACTTCTTTCTGTCTTTTCTATAAATATTTGCATGACAGTGTTAATGCGCTCCCTTTTCTTGGTAAACAAACCACGTGAATTTAAACGTGCTACTAGATTGGCAACTAGGTCTCACCGTTCTGCTGGTGAAATAGCTGAATAGAACCGTATTCTATATTTTTGTTTGTTGATTTATTTTCTGCTTGTGCTCATAGAAGATAAAACAGCATCCGGCAGAATTCGAAACCGTAAATCTGAATTTAAATTTAGTACTTAAGACAGAGGCTTATCAGCATTTAACAATGCTCAGTATTTTATTGCATTCTGTCATGACATCAAGAGATAGAATGAAAGTGTAGAATATATACGCAATAATAGACAGCTGAAGAATCCTCTCTTTAGGCAAATAATTTAATCATGGTAATATTAATTGTTGTCCTACAAGGAAACATTTGGCGCCCATTGACCGAACAGCCAAATATTTCTTCAAACAAAGTTCTCAAGTCCAGTAGCTTTTATCGCTCTTTACAGTATTTATAGGGGGGTTCCTTCCAAACTTTATATTTGAAGTTGTGTGGAAGGTTAAATTATTCTCATATTTTCTCTTCAAATTACAAGTGATATTCATTGTAGTTGTTGCCTCTGTTAGTAGTCTGCTGCTGATGTGTTTTCTGTTATTTGATAAAATTATTTCTTTGTAATTCTGTAGTGCCAGTCCACAATGTTCATGGTGATAGTAATCGAAAACAAACACTTGTGAAAATAAACATGGTAGACAGGGAAACCAGTGATAGGAAGAACATTGAAAAAGATCGAAATATATTGAGGAAACTACGGCTTGTCACTGTCAACATTTGTAAAGTAGGCGACAGCATTGTACTTTTATTAATATATGGGTGATAAACTAGTTATGTGAGAGTGGTTTACTGAAGTAATTTCAATCACTTGTCCATTAGAAGAGACAAAGCAGATTTTGTTAAAATATCTTGCGATGGAGTAAAACGCAGAGATATGGATTAATAGTTTCCGATGTTTTTAATACTAGATAATAGGCAGCTCAAACCAAAATTCGGTCCCCGTTTGCTTGTGACATTTTTCCTACTGGTAACCGTTACATTACTATGAATTCCTTGAGCATTGTAATTAAAGACTACAAATAAAAATGCCTTCTCAGAAATATTGCCGTGCCATCAATTAGAAACATATGTTATATGATAAAATAGATGATCTTAAACATTCCAAATGGCACCTTGAAACTACCGTTATACTTATAAAAGTTGAAGCCCGGGATAAGATTAAAAACTACGGATAAGAACATTAACCTTGCAGCTCTTCTTTACAAGAGGTTAAAACAATTGCACTGTGTAGAACTTCTCACCGGCGTGATGTGGCTTTCCTGTGTCTTCTACAAATACTTTCACGGCCCTCTGCTCCAATTAACTTAGCTCACTGGTGCCCTCTATGCATGAATTTACTCGTGCAACTACACTAACAACTAGGTCTCACACTTTTACAGTGAAACCGATAAAATGTATCCGCAATTTATACTCTATCAGCTTCTTTTCTCGCACTTCCCACCTGTGGAATTCCATTCTGTATATTTGCTTCCCAGACAGCTACAATCTCTAGGAATTTAAATGAAAGTCATCTCTTTTCTCTCAAACTCTTTTCTCCATCTACTCCAATCACACCAGTATTTTCATCCTTCTATTACGTTCCTCTTGATACCCCTATAACTTACCCCTCTTATTACTTCCTACCTAAGTAACCTCCGTGCACAACAGTGGCAGTAAAACCGCCTTACTTGAAGTGAAATGATTAAAAAAATGTATCGCATTGCTTCCCATACCTGTCTTTCCCTCAATCTGCCCTGTGAGTATTAGATTATCCAAACCTCTTTCCTCATTACTCCTTTGCAGTTTTTTTGTCAACTGGAAGAAGCTCAAAGTGAAGTGAAATATTCCTCTGTAATCCCATCAAACAGACAGCAACACATTCAATGAATGCAAGCCTACTTTAGCCACGGGTTCTACACATTCACGAACTTGTTTCCATCTCAGTTTTCATCAAACGTTTATATAAACGAATAATTTTTCATCCCTTGGGATAATTATGCTTAAGAACATCTTATCTTGGCATGTCAGCAAAGAAATCGTCACAGAAACATAGTAAAGTTTGTTTCGACCCGTCAGAGAATGTAACTGCAATGAGTCTAGTTTAGAAATTTCAAATTTCGAAAGGAAGTCGAGATCGATTTTCAAACTCTTAGCAATTTCTTCCGTCGAAATCTTCGGTTTATTCCTCATGATCCCAAGCAGAATCTTCATCGATGGAGCGTGGTTGATCGTTTAGTTTAACAACCACCCTGAAAATATCTTCGAAACCAATTATTTGGCCGTTCGAAGGGCTGGAGCACTAAACTTTCAACTAAACTCTCCGAATGATTTTGGCCGCGGTTTTGACACTTACTCCTTTCTGAAATTCATAGAGCATAATACGGCGAAAGTGCATCTTTTAAATACTTCATCTTTAGGGCATTCATTTGTGGAAAAAACGTTAGCAAAGTCTGACTCGCAACTTTACTATGCAAGGTTTCAATCTAGAACACACTAGTCACAGGTACGTAAAGAAATTCCATTGACAAGTTGCGGTCATTTTATATCAATGAAAATAAAAGTAATGTTTTTAATTATCTGATATCTACAACCTTAGTGACTCATTGACTAAATCGAAATAAAAGAGATTAAAATGTGCTAAAATTCATGATCACTATAAGAAATAAATACAAGTACTGGGACAATTACTTCAGTTCCCCACTCTCGGCACGCTTCTTATCTGGTACGACATGTTTATTTTTCAAATATTTTTCTCCGCAGAACGATATGGCTGTTTTCGGAATCAAAAGTTGAAAATTTCCAACTTGCACGCCTATTTTAGACAGCACATGTATTTAGTGCAAAAGAGTATAAGGAAATAGAAACAAGGAAAAAAAATGAGGATAAATAATAAAAGGGGTGGAAATAATAACAGCAAGAAAGGAAAACAGCGAAAACGATGGTGGAGAAGAAAAGGAAAGAAGGTGAGAAAATCAGTTCATATAGCAGCTCTTATTGTTGAACCAGTCATTTAGCATTGTTATTGAAATATCTTTTTTCCATTACATCGTATTTTAAATAAAGCTTAACAGCACTAATCGCAAGGATTAGATGTATGGACAAATTGCTAATAATGAATAGCGTTATGATGTTTCAAAGACATGATTTAATCCAAATAATGGAATAGCCCGCCAGGAATGCTGTGTTAGGCAAATTTTGTAAAGCGTAATTATTTCTTTCTGGATTTTTGCGATGAGGAGATATCATTTACATAAATTATTTTCTGACTGTTGTCCTCATCTTTGTTGTTGTTATCCTAACGTCTCAATCATTGTGCCTTCTGACCATCAGGTATATATCGATTCGAGTAGCCTACAGGAAAATTAGAACTGCATCCTTAATTTAAAGGTCTAGATTATTCTTGTTCTATTACTGGTCATGACTAGGGATATCTCTAGTTCTTACTCTCATTCTGCTCAGCTATTGCTTGTCCCTTTTCCCAGTGAGTCCAAGTATAAAATGCTCTTTGATATAGTAATTGTGAGTTCAATTCTTGAGCTGGACAGTGTGTACTTGGACTCAGTTGAAACGGTGCTAGCAGTAACTGAGAAATAATAACCCATATCACCATTAATTTTCAAGTACACGCCTTTCGGTAGGTATGAATCCATAAATATATGTACGCCTGTGTATGTGTGCATTATGACTGCATATAACAACCAAATATTTGCATGTTTGTAAATGATGCGTTAAAGACATAATTGCACTCATGATCGTTATATTTCATGTACACAAACCCAAAGAAGTGTGCACGGATTGGCGTTTGTGAGACTGAGAAAACGGACATGAGAGTATGAGTGAGCGCTTTTTCGTCTACTTCAGTTAATACATGATACAGTCTTGGGCAATCATGTCTCGAAAGAGACATGACTGACTGGGCAGAAGATTTTCTTGCGGTAGATTGGCTATAGAACCCAATCTGTCATTGCTGGAAGCAGAAGAGAAGATTCATACCTTTTCTAAGGGTATTTGAGCGTAAGTGAATGCAACGAATTCAACTGGAATTCGAACTCAGATCTTCGATTCCTCGCGCCAAGCCAATGTCTAGCGCCACAACGCGAATCCGTCTACTTAATAAAACAAAAAACAACCCCCCCCCAAAAAACCCCCAAAAAACAAAAAACTGCACAACGGAAGATATATTTTATACTCTGCGTATTATGTTAAAGTAGATACAGACTCAGTATAGTGCATATCAACGCATTGATTGTCTATAATGATAAATTAAATCGCTATAGCTTTTTCTCGTGATCTCTTGCAACAACGATTTCTTGTCCGACAAGAAATCCATTTAAGTAACCTAAAGTCTGGTTTATGGAAAATAAAATCACTAGTTTGAAAAACTGTACTGTCTATTAACAGTATTCTAAATAGTTTTCGGCGTTAATAAATATTGCCCAAATTGGTCTGTAGAAATTCAGTGGTTAAAATGTTTGCATTAATGTTCCTTTAAAAACACAAGCACACATATACAGAGTGTGGTTTGTACGTGTGTGCGTAAGTACTTATATTTTTGTTTGAATCAAAAACTTGAGGTAACTATAAAATATAAAAATTGAATGCTGTGGACAAACAACACGCAATGTAGCGGAAACCGTAAGAGACTTATATATATATATATATATATATATATATATATATATATATAAAACACAGGGAGGAATTGATTATCAGTTGGTGAGACCCCACTGATAAAAAAGAAATAATTAAAAGGCCTTGCAGCCAATAAGATTGAGTACTTGCGTTTGCATTTCACTGGTGGATGTTTTCGCCAATATAAACATTGATCTTAGCCTAGTTTGGCTTGGCACAAGGCCAAATGAAAGAGGAAAGCAAATTTATAAAGATTGTGCTACGCCAATCATTCAAATTGGTAGGCTCTGTTTAGCTTGTAAATCAGTATTACGAAATACTAATTAACTGTTTGAACATCAAACATTGGCATTGTGAGGAATACGCATTTTGTTCACTATAATATATTTTATGCCTAAAATTAAACACGTTCATTTGTCTACTAGAAGTTTCACGGAATATATGAAAAAACTTTATTTCTGCATCGGCAACTTGCAGTTTCATATGGAATTTTACAGTTTTATTGTTGTAAATTGAAAATACCGTATATATTCTTTTATAAACCGACTTCATATATAGTGATACCCCTGGAATTTTTTGCATAAATTTTAACCTACCCCCTTTGTCGTAAGCACTATAGTTAAAGAAAACTGCGGAAAATGTTAACTTCGAGAATTATACTCGACATTTTTTCAGAAAAATGCAACCTTTGCCCTTTGCCAGCGTAAAGTAAACTTGGTAGATATTGAGAGACACACACACGAAACCATTTTTCAAACAGTCGTAGTATTTTTTTTTTTACATCAGGGGCTATTCATTGTATCGGAAGTAATATTTATATATCAGACGAACGATAGCCAAGAATCGCTACTGATTTAGACAGATTTTAATCAATGTTGAAAATACAATGTTTTAAAGGAAGTTGTCATCAGAAAGTTAAGAGCAACAATATTTGTAGCTCCACATTATTCAGTACATTCGTTTTGTAAAATCTGAAATATACACGGCAATAAATGTTTGAGATCGAATGATACAGCTGTTTGGTAAAAGGGACTAGATTTATTTCTATCTCGAAAGTGGTGTGTGTTTCTCCCACTGAGTTAGGATTGTTTTTCTTTCCATGAATATGTTTCACTCACACAAGGAATAGACGTACATGCGTACTGAATATTAAGATTTATAAGTAATTTCAAACACTAGAAAGGGCTATGCTTCATGGATGACTGATCAGCACAGTAACAAAGAATTCGAACGTCAGATCGATAGACGCGAATAAATGGTCTGTTCAAAAATCCAGAGAGACAACAGGTCAAAATTCTATTCACATGTGATCTCTCTTTCAGAAAACAAAATCGAAAATACAAAAAAAAATTAGCAAAGATTTTTTTTTCCTTTAGTTTTTCTGTGGCTTTTTGTTTTAATGGAAATTTATGGTATTGGTTTTAAAAATTATGATTCCTTGTATATTTATGAAATATATCAATAATTCTCCATGGTCTATGTATTTAGTAGTCATTGTAAATGTCAAATTACTTGTGTTTCTATCGTGTAGTATATATCTTTTTAATCTTATATATATACATATATATATATATATATATATATATATATATATATATATATATGTGTGTGTGTCTATTTGGAAATGAGTTTATCCGCAACCTAGGTTTCAACATTTCGGTATCTTCAAAGGTTAAACCCTAGGTTGCGGATATAACTCACTTCTAAATGAAAAATATTCAACAGTTCTAAATATAAGTGTATTGAACACTTTAATACAACTATGTAATGGTCTAATTTAATTATGACCAAATATATATATACACCCCACCCAAGTTTGGTTGCTTTTAAAAGCAGTTCATGATAAAAATGAGGTAATAATATCACAAATTTGTATTTAAAGACTAAAATAAACTCTGTTCCATTGGGCTTAGCAGTTAAAACATTGCATGGAAATTTGGAGTAATCGCTTAAAACAAATATATATTTTAAAAAATTAGTTAAGTTTTTTCGTAACGACAGCAAATAAGCGCACATCTTATATTATTTACTATCAAGTCATGTGAGTCGTCACCTTTCAAGTAGCTGTTTATAAAAATGTTCTAATTTAGTGGAGGGGCGTAAGACAAAGAGGTTTCTTTTCACTGGATCTATTCAACTTTTACAGATGTTATGCCAGGATTCGTCATCTGAGGCCACAATTTGAACAACATAAGGTACGCGGATAATACAGTACTGATAGCAGACACGGAAAGGAAACTACAAAACCTCCTACAGAAAGTAGCTAAAGAGAGTGACAAAAAAGGACTACAAATAAATTTAAAGAAAACCAAATGCATGGTTATTAGCAAAAAGAGCAGTTCAAAATGCCAAATACATGTGGGGGATACTAAAATCAAGCAGCTACAAAAAATTAAGTATCTGGGAAGTGTTCTAACAGAAGACAGAAAGTGCGACACAGAGATCAGAAGGAAAATTGGCTTGGCAAAGGACGCATTCCAGAAGCTGATTAGAGTATTAAGAGACAGGAAAATTTCACTAGAAACAAAGAAGAGAGTACTAGATTGCTATGTGATGTCAGTTCTTCAATATGGCAGTGAATGCTGGACAATATCATCAATAATGAAGAAAGAACTTGAATCAACTGAAATGTAGTTCTACCGAAGGATGCTGCGGATATCATGGATCAAGCATGAGAGCAATGAGGCTTTGGAAAGGATGGAAACGAAAAGGAAATTAATACAGAGAATCAGAAAAAGACAGTGAAAGTTTCTGGGACATGCAATGAGAAAGGAGGGCTTGGAGAACTTGATACTAACATTTTTATAATAAAATTATCTAACTACCATCTAATAGATTTTCATGCACAATTTTTATCTTATGCGCATTGCGTAGTAAAGACAAAGTGATAAAGCTAACCAATAAAGAAAAAAAAAACCTGTTAACACAAACCGTTTAAAAAAATACGTAAGAAATAAAACATGCGTTAAAATGCAGCAGTAAAATCAAACTGATCAACTCCAACTGCAGACATCTTTATTCAAATTCCTAATGGATTCTTATCAAATTTATCGCAATGACAGTAAATGCTTTCTCTTTTCTCGAGTTTAGGGTTCTCATTTCCTGCCCAGTTTTTCAAAGAGCAAGACAGCTCCTTTTACTAAATCGTAATGGAAAAAGTCTGTCATTTTTTGTCCACTTAGGGAATTGTCTTCCTTGTAGTTTGGGAATATTTTATTTTCTGTGTCTTTGTTTTATTTGTTCGTTTTTGGTCATTTCTCTGTTTTAGTCAGCCAGTTAAGTGCCATACGTGATACACGCTTGAGCGATCATGTCTCGAAAGAGATGACTGACTGGCCAGAAAATTATCCCGCAGTAGGTTGCCATTGCTTTTTGCGGTAGACTGGTTGCCAGTCAAGGCTATAGAACCCAATCTGTCCTGTTATTTAACTCATAACTGGAAGGAAGAGACGGATTAATAACTTTCCCAAGGGTATTTGCGCGTAAGTGAATGCAATAAATTCAACTGTTCCAATCTTCTGGCCAGTCAGTCATGTCTCGAAAGTGACATGATCGCCTAAGCGTGTTTCACGTATGGCACTTAACTGACTTGAAAACTGGATGTGCGCTGAAGACTTCCATTTAGTACAATTTTCGACTGCTATCCGAAATAGGGTAAAGACAAGAAAAAGAAAATTCATATGGCAAAACGTTTGAGCGTTCCATAGCCTCCAAATGTATACAATGTAGAAAAGTTCATTGTCTACTCTGGAAAGCTTGAAAGAACAGCACACTTGAATGTTTAGTCTTATGCGTTTTTTTTTCTTTCGCTTTATTTTTTATCAGTTTGTAAGCACACAATACTCAGCAAGTTTCCTTTTGAAATTATACATTTTTTCTGCAATCCGCGAAAACCTCATGCAAAATTATTTTTGGGTTTGGGAATATTTTAATATAAATGAATAATTATTTCGTCTCACGCCATTTCATAACTGGAGAAACATGTATTAATGCAGGCACCTTTTGCAAAAGTTTAGTATAGAGTAAACCTTAAACTGTTTTTTCACAAACCGTTGGAGTGTTAATCTACAAAGTCAGTGACAGTGTATTTCTTTCACTGAAAACTTTCAAATATAATTCGTTTATATCCGATTTGGTTTTAAAAGAAATGAATAAATATATCTTCGCTTAGCGTATCACTTCAGCATTCTTGGATTTCTACTTTTGCCTTTTTTAGCCTGGTTTCGTTTTCATTTTTCAGAAAGTTTTTTGTTCTTTCACGCTATATTCGTTGCTTTTTACTCGCAATTTTTCCGTGCTGATTTCGACTTAATACTTTCTGGTATACATTTGTTTTCTAACTAGTTATTATGTTGAATATTCTACTAGTTTGTTACTTCGTATGCCTCTTCAGTCCTTTGAAAGCTTACCTTTTTCCTTACTTTGTTTTGCCATTGTTTTTCCTTAGCTTTGTTTTCGCGTCATTGTTATTCCAGGTCCCAATGTTTTCTCATTCAGTGTTCATTCAATTACAGTTGTCTATTTCATTAGAAAATAATTAAAAATACATCTCTGAACGCGTAGGATGCTAGTATCAAAGTCAACAACGATGTACAAGGCACTTACACTCTTCAACACATAAAATGCAAAAAAAGAAGAAAAAGAAAAAGAAAAGTGAATCCCAGATATAATATAGAAAAACGATTATATTTAATGTTTTTATTTAATTTTTCTGTTGATAACATCAAAATTAAATAAAGAAAACAAAGGATACTGCGTTAGTTTAATCTTAATATAATGATAATCTTAATATAATCTTAATATAATGTTAATCTTAATCTAATGTTAGTTTAATCTCTAAAAGCACAGAATTGTCGCGGTTGCTGGATCATATAGGTTTCTAAAGCGGTAGTTAATTTTGATGCACATTCCTTAAAAGAAAAAAAACTAAGTTATAACTACAAAAAGACGAATATATAACCGATTTAGTGTGTTAATCCTAGTAATTGATAAACCTGCATCAAGATACGATCCGTCAATCTCAAAAGGTTTAAATAAAAATTTAAATTAAGTATATCTGTAGACATTTTGAATGTTAAAATTTGAATTGGTATACAACAGATAAAAATATGTTTTAGTGTATGCTATATTATGAGTAAAAGTGCTCAATATCTGTGAGGGTGTATATAGATATAAAAGTAGATAAGTCAAAACGGAGTGGTGATAGTGTTTCATGCTTGAAAGCAATATTCAGGCCATGTGTTGGACTGAAGATTACATTCAGGCATGAAACACTTATTCCGAGTTCAATACCAGGGCCGTGCAATGTCTACTTGAACTCTATGGAAAGAGCAAGCAATAAAACTATATATCGCTAAACATCAGCAGTGGAACTGGAACAGTTTATCTCCGTAGGTTACATACATTTCTTGCTGGGTACCCGGATTAATATACGCCTGGTGAAAATTGGAGTAGACAACGATCGAAACGTTGTGATAACAAAGATTAAGACAATGGTCTTAATGTTAATCGTGCGAATGTTATTTTCTCACCCCAGAGATTCAGACTGATATGCCCCGGAAAGGGATATATATATATATATATATATATATATATATATATATATATATCTCATTCGAGGTAGTTAAGCGGTTTAGGCAAATGCAAACGGGTAGGACAATCTAGTACGCTGACGTAATGGACGGTACTTGTATGCAGTAATCTGAGACGTAGGTGTAGTCAGTAGTAGTAGACGAGTAGACCTCTAGCGGCAGACCTCTGAACCTAGACCTGTAGACCTATATGAGTCCTTACCTTCGTCTGTATTTATGACTGACATCAGCCAATCACATTACTGTGAGGGGGAACCAATGTGTATGCATATTCATTACATCACATGCATAGAAATTCGAAATGTGAAAGAATGATTTAAAAGAGGAAAAATGTATGCACAGAAGATTTATTAACTGAACTATGTATTTATTTCTGATAAAAAATTTCTGGAGCAGCCTTTAGTTTCCATAATGGTTACTGAAAAGATAATGGAAAGAGTTCGAGTGTGTTTTAAAGAAAGAGTTCTATATTTATGCTAACATCTGCCGACCTTATTTAAAAATTAAATTAATATTTTTAGATTTAAAAATTTAATATTTCACACGCATTAACTTCAGTGTTTAAGCTGTGTAATAAATAGACATACGCAATATTTACATCTATCAGAACATTCTTTATATGGACATTAAATATCTGAATGTTCTCCTTTAAATAAATATTTTAAGGGATTATTCTTTCACCGACATCAGAAATCACTGGCAGAGCTGCTTTAATATCCAACTTTACAATGAAGCATCTTTTTACGACATTAAATCAATGATTGTTCAAGTCTGATATGATCAAACCTTTCCAGTGCGGCTAAAGAATTTCTAGTATATTTAAGAAAATTGCTTCCTTCAAATCTGGAACCTGAACAACAAAAAAATCTAATTTCTGGTGTAGATTTCAGTTTCTGAAATGACCACTGTAAGAAGAAAATTGTGAAATTATCTTTTACAAAGTACTGAAAACATTTCCAGTCTTTTTCAATAATAACGATGCGATTTTAGAGATGATATATTTTACTACTAGATAGATGGAAACATTTAATCTATAAAAGGATATTTTATCCTTTTATTATTAAAATGAAGCCATATTTAAGGCAAATACGGGTTTAGTATATCGGAACCTACCACCATATATTATTTATCAACGAAAGTTACTCTGAACTCTGCGATTCTATGACCTCTTAATACAGTAAACAGAATGTTTATTTTAAGCCCTCCTTGAGGGTAGTAAGTGATCATGTAATCTCTGGTAGTGGCGTCAGAATGCTGATACATTTCGCTGAAAAAAATTTGATAAATTTACCATAGAGTTAGAGAGTATACGTCAGGATTTGAAGTAAATTGTTTATATAGGAACATTTATATATTTTGTTTTGCATTAAAAATATTAATTCATTTCAGATTTAAGATAAACAAATGTCAATTTATTATCTTTACTAGCAAAACAATTTAGTTGCAGCACGTTGTGTTCATTATTTTGCTTTATCTAGAAACTACATCGTCGAGTGTACTTCTAACAAGACTTTGTATCTAGGTTTTTTTGCAGAGCCCTGAAAGCTTTTCCAGGATCACATCATCTTTATCTGCGTGAAAAAAAAACTCTTTAAAGACCTATTCTTGGCCGCACTTTTTGCACTAGAAAAATGTACAAAAATTAAAAGAAGCGAATTAATTCTACTTATGTAGAAAATTTATACATTTTCTACTTCAGAAATGTTCTCCTTTTGTCTTCAGTTATCTGTTATGACTTTTTAAAAAATGTCACTTATCTGGAATATTGAGTTCAGAGATTACATATATCTTTCTAGAAATTTCTCAAAAAGATCAATAGTGACTTGATTTTCAATTCTCAACAAAGAAAATCTCTTCCACAACCGAATCTATTGTATTTTTAAATATCGGAAGCCATTATCTAATAACAAGAGACCTAGTTACGCCCTACAAACTTGTCACAGAAGCATACCTGAAGTCACAATTGACAATGATTTATAACGTACTTTTTACATTATTTTAGTGATTATTAAGATATGTTTACATTTTTAAGAGAGATTAAATGCAGTCTTTGTCCACATAAAGTTGTTAACTGACTGTTTATCACTAACCATTCAGATTAGTCTTAATATATGTGAACGCAGATATTCAGTTTATGAGATAAACCACCAAATCTTATTTGATTCGTTGGAGAGTTACTACACAGCAATACCGATAAAAAGGAAACCCCATTTCCATACGAAACAGTTATCAATATTAATAATAATCTTGACGTATAAATAAGCTGTTAATGGATTTATTTTAAATAAAGGTAACAATATAATTCTTATGCAAACGTCATTTTTAGGGAGTACACTTGTTAGAGTAAAACTCCATGTATATTTTTGCAGAGAAAAACAACGTCTACCATACTTGAGTGATTAAAAAACGTTTATAGTAATAAACATTCATATACATACGAGGGTCATTCAATAAATAAGGTGAATGTTTCGGTATAAGGACTTCTAATACAGATAGAAGCTTACTTTTGTTCTTAAATTTTTTCCTTTACTTCTTTTTCAAAGGGATTTAATTTTTTTTTTTGCAGATTGAAAAACTTTGAGAGTTTTGGAGATTAACAAAGATGGCCGACCAAGAAGCATGCTTCAGGATTGAACAGAGGTCAGTTATCAAGTTTTTGGTTACTGAAGGGTGCATACCAGTTGAAATTCATAGGAGAAAGTCAACTGTGTATGATGCCACATTTTTCAGCCAAAATATCTACAAGTGGGCTAAATTGTTTAAAGAAGGACGGAGCAGTGTTGGGGATGATGACAGGCTTACAGAAGTGAGGTCTCCTGAGGTGATCGAATCAGTCAATGACCTCATTCAGTCTGACAGAAGAGTTACAGTGGATAAAATTGCAAGGATTTTGAGCCTATCTGTTGAGACAGCACACAAAATTGTCCATGATGACCTTGCCTACTCGAAGGTCAGCTGCAAGGACTCACACAGCAGCCCAAACGGCGCAGACCATCAACAAGCTGGGCTGGGAACTGCTCCCTCATCCCCCTTACAGCCCAGACCTTGTCTCTTCAGACTTTCACCTGTTTGGTCCCCTGAAAGCGTTCACGAGACGCACGAAGTTTGAAAGTGACTATGAAGTAAAACGTGCTGTGAGCGATTGGCTGAGACATCAGTCCAAAGATTTTTACGCTAAGAGAATACGGAAGCTTGTGCACAGATGAGAAAAAAGTGTGACAATGCTGTGAAACTACGTTGAAAAATTAAAAAAAAGTAAGCTATCTGTATTAGAAGTCCTTATACCGAAAAGTTCACCTTAATTATTGAATGACCCTCGTATATATGTAAAAAGAAGTCTCAAGTTATCACGTTGTATTTAGCTGTTAGCAAGCTAATTTTAGAAGCTGTTGTTTATGAGTATGATTTTCAATTGAAGCTCTATTATTGCTTTTGCCAGATTCTAAATTTAGTAAATATTTTTGTAAAATCCAGTATTTTTCTGCTCCTAAGTATTTTTATCGACTGCAGAACTCAGCGTCTCATGAAAGATTTCACTCGACATTGTAACTACAGGAATTGTCTACTGAACAAAACGATTCTGTGGTTTCGAGTTTCAATTTCTTAAAATTGATATGGACTTATTTTTATTTATTCTAAAGCAAATAATGAGACATTTTTTCAGATGCATCTCGTCATACAGAAACGTTTTAACAAAATTAATTAACCGTAAAGTTTATTCTTTGCTTTCTCTCTTCTTTCACATTGGCATCTTGTCAATATTATTCATACTAATTAGTTACGATTGATCAGCTACTTGGCACTTTATCAAAAGCTTGTGGCATTTGTTGAATTCATTAACTCATTGCTTTTAATTAGCAATTTGTTGTAGCTGTCAACCGTTAAAAAATTGAAGGAAAGAGAATCAATATATATATATATATATATATATATATATATATATATATATATATATATATAAAACAACCACCAAACCACAAGATTCTCTTGATAATGAAAGAACCATCATGGAAATTTTAAAAGAGTAGACAAACATTTAGGCTGGGTCAAATCAATGTTTTTAAGTGTGTATAGCTGAACAAGTAAACAGTATATGGGGTTTTAAGAAAAATGTAAAGATTCAATTCAAAGTATCAAAATAGATTTGTATCCAAACTTATTAGGATGTGAAAATAGTTCAGAAACTGTATATCAAGAAGCTTAGTCACATCACGTTGAAGCACCGGTTCTCATAAAAATCACCAAAGTTAAGCAACCTCAAACCTGACCAGTACTTAGTTGGGTGACCACTTAGGAATACCGGCTGCTGTAAACTTGGATGCACGGGTGGCGCAATGGATAGTGGCTCGGAATTTTTAGTTCTTTTAAGGGCCAAGTTCGAATTAATTGGGAAAGGTCTAAGTCCACCATTTCACCCTAGTTATGTGTTAGTTAGTAAGACGTATTACTAAACCATTATCGAACAAAAAGTTCTTGCAATCTAAAAATACTTTATGGATTTAGATAACCTGCAATAGGTTGATAAGTCGTAGAAAATTAATGAATCAATGAATTATGACCGAAAAACTATAACTACGAAAATATAGGCAAATCAATGTTAATAAATCTCAACATTAGTTGTATGGAAAAGGTGAATATACTACTCACAATCCGTATTTAATCTGAAACAACTACGGTTTCCAAAGTTAGGGTACTTCAAATTAAAGATAAATGGTTGAGAAGGAAAGAGTAGCAAGACAACTTTTGTATAGAAAAGATTACGTAATTCAAATATATCAGAATGCTGTTTTTCCAAAATGCGTAAGTCCATATTTTCAACATAATTATCAAAATGAAGAATCTATTCCATTGGTTAGAGGAGGCCATTGTTCTTAGTTTTAACGTTTTTTTTTTGTTTCTTGATAGCTGTTTTCATGTTTTCAAGCAGTGAATACTAGAATTAAGATTACCCGTGTCCTTCGAGATTGCATTAAAAGAGCATTTACAATGTGTTTTGGCATATGGAATTTAATTACATGACTCATTTTGAATCGAAAGACATGACTAAAGTAAATAGATATTTCTATTTAAAAAATAAATATTTTATACAATTAGAAATCATTATGCAAATGGAATTTCAATAGACTTGCCTTTAGCAGATTTTCAAGTTTTACTACTTCCACTTATTTTCACTAACGGGATATTCTTTCAAAACAATTTTTTTTGTCGAAGACTTTCCTTATTTTGCTGTTCAAAGCGGTTCCTATATTTAACAGAGTTCACGCCAAAAGAATGTCTTCGCCATTATAATCACTTATATTTTTTATCCTTGAGAAGAGACAGTAGACGAGAGCGTGTTTTAAAAAATTGGAACTACCAAAGACAGACATGAGTTTCTAACCACGTCTTTCTTTGCACACCTAAGCAAGTAACGAATATAGATCGTAAGTTTAGAGATTGAATGAAGAAAGAACTGTACAATTCATCATTTGTCAAATTTCAACATCTGTGTATATGTAGCGTGTAAATATCTTATATTGATGACATTGTAACAGTTTTGATATCGAAAATTACGAAGTAAATTCAGTGTTCAACAATCATTTAGGAAATGTCTTTTGTCAGTTTTTCTTCGGAAGATAATTGTATTTCTAATCATTTCACTCCAAGCAAGGTAGAACTGCCACTGGTGCACAGGGGGTTACATAAGAGGTGGGCGATGGGAAAGAGGAACAAGTTACAGGGGATTCAGGGAATGAATAAGAAAAGGATGAGAGTACAAATGTGAAGAGAGCTGCTTGAGAGTAGAGCGGAAAGGAAGAACATAATACAAAGATTATCAGGGAAAATGTGAGTCAAGAAGATAAGAGATGGCAATTGACTTTGAATTTAAATTCTTGGAGATTATAGCTGTCAGAGAAACAAAGGGAATTCCACAAGCGGGAAGTGCGAGAAAAGAAGCTGATAGAGTAGAAGTTGCGGTTACATTTGATTGGTTTTAATGTGAAAAGGTAGGGCCTAGTCACTAGTCTAGTAGCTCGACTAAATTTATGCAGATGGGGCACCAGGGAGCTAAGTTCATCGGAGCAGAAACCGTGAAAGTATTTGTAGAAGAGACAGAGGGAGGCCCCATTACGTCGGTGAGAAAGTGACTGAAGTTGAGCTACCAGGTCGGAATCAATTACATTACAGATTCTTCGTTGAATTTTGTTAACCCCGAGATGAATAGCAGGGGCACCCGACCAGATATGACAACAGTATTCAATATACATATTTTATTTTTTTTACTGCTCATTTCATGAAGATTGTTTTCTTTACATAAAAGAAACAGTCAATGAAATGGAAATCTTTACGCATTTAAATCCTTGTTCATCCTAGAAATGGGATTCTAGAAGTCATCAGCTCTTGCAGCAGTTAAGTTATGCAGCATGGCAAATATCTTACTTGTGCGCTATTTTCCTTAATTATTGGTTAATGTAGTTATGACTAGACACTGATAGGCCTGACTTTCACTTACCATGCACAGGTGTTTCCAATGCTTAGTTTCTGTTCATCATGTTGTATGCCAGTTGTACAACGTACTGAAGTGCAAGCAAAACATCTCGTGTATGCTCTGTAGTTTATGACATCAGATGTGAGTATGCAGCGGCATTGACGTCAGCGTATGAATGTGTATAAAAGGTCGTTCAAAAGAATACTGTCTGCATATTTCTTTTGATATTTTTAACCTAGAGTCATTTTAAACTTCCATTCACAAATAATCTGTTTACTCAAATTTTGGTATTCATCCGTTAGCGAAGGGAATTCTTCCGCTACCCGTCGACAAACATTTCTAATTCAAAGCATTTGCAAACTACTTTATTACAACCGATTTTCTTTTTCAACACACACACACACACACACACACACACACACACACACACACACACACACACACACAATCTCCAGGTGAATAGAACCAACAGTTTTACAATTCCAAGTTCTCTGGCATTTCATTTACTTTCATAAAAGTACCCAATACAATAAATATTGTAGAGCATAGTATAATCATATAATTAAATTTGTTTTAATTAAAAGCACATTGCGACACGAAAATTTCTAGGCTTCGAGATTTTTACCTCGTTATCAAGCAATGTTAGATCATTGTTGTGAAAATTATTTTCATTTAAATATAAGAAATACGTTTGCTATTTATAGATATGGGAAGACATAAAAATTTATGTGTGTGTTCAGTTTAACTAATCAGAATAGAGATTTATTTTAAAGTTGAAAAAAGTTTATATTTTTAGGAAATATATGATTTCTTTCAGTCAACTGCCAAGGTGTCAACTTATTTTACCCCCTGTCTAGACCCTATTTCCGTTGATGTATCCATCATTGTTACAAAATCTTTTTAGCTTTCTCTATATCTCAACATTTTCTAAAACAAAAAGAAAAGAGATTAAGAAAGAAAGAAAACATTTTTGATCTAACTTAAAAAGGGACCTTTGAGTATAATATTTTTATTTTCATTTCATGCATTTTATTCTAATTTTTCAAAATTAGATTTTATATATAAAAAAAAATAAAATGAATTTAAAAAATTTTAATAAATAGATCTAAAAATGTTATTTATAAATAAAATGTTTTGAAAAATTAATAAAATGCATTCCAAAATAAAAATAGTATATTATTATAAAATGTCTCTTTAAATTAGATAAAACAATATAAAATGTGGAGGTTTTTATGTTATGTCCCTGTAACCTCTCTGAAGATGGCTCATGTGCTTAGAACCAGCATAATAATAAATATCTAAATGCTGGACAATTTTTGTCTTTATTTTCACCTGAAATTAAAGCCAAAATACGATGGTTAGAACGGCTCATGATTAAACATAATAGACATTTATTGTCTGTTACATTTAACAATATATGTTTAGAAAATTATCTTCTGCCTCGATACACACACACATTATATATATATATATATATATATATATATATATATATATATATAATACCGTCACTCATTTTTCGATATCTAAAATTTAAATTGAATTTTTAGAAATAAAGCGTTTTCTTGGAACTTATTTTAGTTTTAATTGAAAGCTAAATGATTAAATTTACTATTTCCAGTAATCAAAATACTCTGGTGTATTTAAAACAGAAATTATATGGATTGGAAACTAAAACTTTTCAATTTTTAAAAATTATTTAAGTTTTTCGGTCATTTTTAAACGATCGACACATTTATAAAAAAAAAGTTAATTCTCTGTTTTAAAAATCTTCCAAAAATACAATATACATCTGTGA
This sequence comes from Ascarosepion bandense, assembly GCA_037127315.1. Taxonomy (NCBI): domain Eukaryota; kingdom Metazoa; phylum Mollusca; class Cephalopoda; order Sepiida; family Sepiidae; genus Ascarosepion; species Ascarosepion bandense. Next base: position 792,607 of record JBBBDQ010001192.1, read on the forward strand.
CATTATTTTTGGAAAATTAGAAAATTTTATGTTAAATTAATCTGAATTACACAAGTATTACTTATTTATAGTGTGAAATTTAAAATAAAACTATTTCTTAATCACAGAGTTGAACATTTTGACCTGCCCGCCGTATTATATATCAAATGTTGTTGTCGGATTAAAGATAAGTGTATAGCGATCACAAGTGACAAAATTGTACAATTTTGTTTTGAGTAAGGGAAGGAAACACTGTCCTTTATTTTACATAGAAATTACCATAAAAAACTTCAAATACACACACAAAAATTAAAAACTATTTTAAAAATAAGGAGGCCAAACGATTTGCATTAAACTTTAATTTTCGATTACTAAATATAATTGTTGCTTAATAAGCTTTTAAACTAACCATAAAAATCTCTGAAGCATTTTTAAAATATTGAAACTTTATAAATTATAATTAAAAATTTCATTATTAATAAAAAAATCTTTTAGTCTGTAAACACCTTCATATATATTATTTATTAAAGCCATTTAAGCTTACCAAATTAGAGTTGCATTTTTTATTTTTCTATTAGGTGCAGATTTTCGAAAACTGAGGCTAAAATAAAAAAAAAGAAGATGATTTATATTCCTCAATGAGTCCTGCTTTTAACTAATGAAACCATTTTCCGCAACAAAGTTTAATTTACGATTTCATAGATTTACGTTGAGGTAGGGTAACAGATGTAAAAAAAAAACACATTTTTACCAAGATATTTAAAAATAATTTCATTTATTTGTGAATTAGTACTGAAAGTTTCATTAAAATTTGATAATTATTTGATTTTTGCGAGAATTTCCAAATTAATCTATCACCGGAAAAAGCGTGAGTCATGTAATATTACGTTTTCTATTGTCAACTCGTAACGTTTTGGTTACCTGTTAACTGAAATAAAGATTTTCTGCCAAAATTTCGAACATGTTAGAAGGTATTAAAAATTTAAAAAAAACTAATTAAAAACTAATTTGAGCTTTTGTCTTAATAATAATAATAATAATATAAACATTTTGATGAAAACTGTTTTTATTAAATCTGGGGCCTTTTTTACTCATACTATGCCGTTTTTTTTAGCGATTTAGTGGAGGTGCTTAATATATATATATATATATATATATATATATATATATATTGTGTGTATTTTGGCAGCATTTTTTCATTAATGCAGGTTTCATTGAATAATATAGACAAGTTTTGTCTATTAATTTTGTGTAGGATCCGTTCATACCGTCTGATATACTTGATGGTGATGTCGTTGAAAGACAACAAAAAAATCACAGTATTTGTTGAATTTTTTATCGGGTCTAAGCTTTCGGCTCACATAAGCCATTATCAAAGAGTAAATATTAACACACAGTAAACATAGAACATTTAAGCTATTAACAATAAAGATAATTGAATTGAAAATATAAGTCCATCCCTACCGTGGCGGATGGCCGAAGACAGTGACAAAATAGTGTTGTTGTGGTCCCTGGTCTGATTACAGACATTTGAGTACGTTATTGGAAATATCGAAATTGATTGTATTCAAACCAGGTTTAAATTGCTTAATGTAGAGTGCTTCGAGGATTTTTAGTTTCTGCTTATTATTTTTTTGTTTGAGTATGTACGTGTTATCAACAAGCGTTTTTCTCAGAAGTGTGCGTTGATAACCGTGTTGTTCTAAATGACGGAATATATTTGAATTTTTATTTAAGTGCAACGTCAGACGCCGTGAGAGCAAATTTCTGGTGTGGCCGATGTAGATATTATTGAGGCTGTTAGAGATACATTCTCTAAATGGACATATGAATTTATATACTACATTGGTTTTTTGCAAATCACTAACGGTGGGGGAAGAGTCGTTGCGGACAAATGAATTAGATGTAGTGGATTTAGTGTAATATATATTTGTTAGAGTCTGTCGGAGAAATATTAGTATTTATGAGTTTTTTAGGATGTTTTCATCTAGTTGGTAGTTGGAGTGCATCTGGCTGCGGTATAAGAGAGTGATATGTTTAGGATTGGTTGGGTTAGTATCATGTGTTGTTTTTTCCATGTTAAGCTTTTTAAGAAAATAATGTATTTGCTCATCAACTATGTAGTTGGAAAAATTATTATTATTATTGATGAGTGTCTGTTTTATGTTTTAGAACAACACGGTTATCAACGCACACTTCTGAGAAAAACGCTTGTTGATAACACGTACATACTCAAACAAAAAAATAATAAGCAGAAACTAAAAATCCTCGAAGCACTCTACATTAAGCAATTTAAACCTGGTTTGAATACAATCAATTTCGATATTTCCAATAACGTACTCAAATGTCTGTAATCAGACCAGGGACCACAACAACACTATTTTGTCACTGTCTTCGGCCATCCGCCACGGTAGGGATGGACTTATATTTTCAATTCAATTATCTTTATTGTTAATAGCTTAAATGTTCTATGTTTACTGTGTGTTAATATTTACTCTTTGATAATGGCTTATGTGAGCCGAAAGCTTAGACCCGATAAAAAATTCAACAAATACTGTGATTTTTTTGTTGTCTTTCAACGACATCACCATCAAGTATATCAGACGGTATGAACGGATCCTACACAAAATTAATAGACAAAACTTGTCTATATTATTCAATGAAACCTGCATTAATGAAAAAATGCTGCCAAAATACACACAATATATATATATATATATATATATATATATATATATATATTAAGCACCTCCACTAAATCGCTAAAAAAAACGGCATAGTATGAGTAAAAAAGGCCCCAGATTTAATAAAAACAGTTTTCATCAAAATGTTTATATTATTATTATTATTATTAAGACAAAAGCTCAAATTAGTTTTTAATTAGTTTTTTTTAAATTTTTAATACCTTCTAACATGTTCGAAATTTTGGCAGAAAATCTTTATTTCAGTTAACAGGTAACCAAAACGTTACGAGTTGACAATAGAAAACGTAATATTACATGACTCACGCTTTTTCCGGTGATAGATTAATTTGGAAATTCTCGCAAAAATCAAATTTAAAAATTAATTTCAAATTTTAATGAAACTTTCAGTACTAATTCACAAATTAAAATTTGAAATTAATTTTTAAATTTATCTTGGTAAAAATGTGTTTTTTTTTTACATCTGTTACCCTACCTCAACGTAAATCTATGAAATCGTAAATTAAACTTTGTTGCGGAAAATGGTTTCATTAGTTAAAAGCAGGACTCATTGAGGAATATAAATCATCTTCTTTTTTTTTATTTTAGCCTCAGTTTTCGAAAATCTGCACCTAATAGAAAAATAAAAAATGCAACTCTAATTTGGTAAGCTTAAATGGCTTTAATAAATAATATATATGAAGGTGTTTACAGACTAAAAGATTTTTTTATTAATAATGAAATTTTTAATTATAATTTATAAAGTTTCAATATTTTAAAAATGCTTCAGAGATTTTTATGGTTAGTTTAAAAGCTTATTAAGCAACAATTATATTTAGTAATCGAAAATTAAAGTTTAATGCAAATCGTTTGGCCTCCTTATTTTTAAAATAGTTTTTAATTTTTGTGTGTGTATTTGAAGTTTTTTATGGTAATTTCTATGTAAAATAAAGGACAGTGTTTCCTTCCCTTACTCAAAACAAAATTGTACAATTTTGTCACTTGTGATCGCTATACACTTATCTTTAATCCGACAACAACATTTGAATAATATAATACGGCGGGCAGGTCAAAATGTTCAACTCTGTGATTAAGAAATAGTTTTATTTTAAATTTCACACTATAAATAAGTAATACTTGTGTAATTCAGATTAATTTAACATAAAATTTTCTAATTTTCCAAAAATAATGTCACAGATGTATATTGTATTTTTGGAAGATTTTTAAAACAGAGAATTAACTTTTTTTTTATAAATGTGTCGATCGTTTAAAAATGACCGAAAAACTTAAATAATTTTTAAAAATTGAAAAGTTTTAGTTTCCAATCCATATAATTTCTGTTTTAAATACACCAGAGTATTTTGATTACTGGAAATAGTAAATTTAATCATTTAGCTTTCAATTAAAACTAAAATAAGTTCCAAGAAAACGCTTTATTTCTAAAAATTCAATTTAAATTTTAGAAATATCGAAAAATTGAGTGACGGTATTATATATATATATATATATATATATATATATATATATATATATAATGTGTGTGTGTATCGAGGCAGAAGATAATTTTCTAAACATATATTGTTAAATGTAACAGACAATAAATGTCTATTATGTTTAATCATGAGCCGTTCTAACCATCGTATTTTGGCTTTAATTTCAGGTGAAAATAAAGACAAAAAATTGTCCAGCATTTAGATATTTATTATTATGCTGGTTCTAAGCACATGAGCCATCTTCAGAGAGGTTACAGGGACATAACATAAAAACCTCCACATTTTATATTGTTTTATCTAATTTAAAGAGACATTTTATAATAATATACTATTTTTATTTTGGAATGCATTTTATTAATTTTTCAAAACATTTTATTTATAAATAACATTTTTAGATCTATTTATTAAAATTTTTTAAATTCATTTTATTTTTTTTTATATATAAAATCTAATTTTGAAAAATTAGAATAAAATGCATGAAATGAAAATAAAAATATTATACTCAAAGGTCCCTTTTTAAGTTAGATCAAAAATGTTTTCTTTCTTTCTTAATCTCTTTTCTTTTTGTTTTAGAAAATGTTGAGATATAGAGAAAGCTAAAAAGATTTTGTAACAATGATGGATACATCAACGGAAATAGGGTCTAGACAGGGGGTAAAATAAGTTGACACCTTGGCAGTTGACTGAAAGAAATCATATATTTCCTAAAAATATAAACTTTTTTCAACTTTAAAATAAATCTCTATTCTGATTAGTTAAACTGAACACACACATAAATTTTTATGTCTTCCCATATCTATAAATAGCAAACGTATTTCTTATATTTAAATGAAAATAATTTTCACAACAATGATCTAACATTGCTTGATAACGAGGTAAAAATCTCGAAGCCTAGAAATTTTCGTGTCGCAATGTGCTTTTAATTAAAACAAATTTAATTATATGATTATACTATGCTCTACAATATTTATTGTATTGGGTACTTTTATGAAAGTAAATGAAATGCCAGAGAACTTGGAATTGTTTAAAACTGTTGGTTCTATTCACCTGGAGATGTGTGTGTGTGTGTGTGTGTGTGTGTGTGTGTGTGTGTGTGTGTGTGTGTGTGTGTGTGTGTGTGTTGAAAAAGAAAATCGGTTGTAATAAAGTAGTTTGCAAATGCTTTGAATTAGAAATGTTTGTCGACGGGTAGCGGAAGAATATGACGGTATGACGGTATGAACGGATCCTACACAAAATTAATAGACAAAACTTGTCTATATTATTCAATGAAACCTGCATTAATATATATATATATATATATGTGTGTGTGTGTGTGTACACAAACATTTTCAACAATTCCAGTTCAAACCGTACTAGATAGACCATATCAGTTGAATTTATTTTCTTTTTCTCCTCATGTATGAATAAATTGGCGCACGTTCAGTTCAAATTTGTGGATAACTCTTCCTGAAAATGGGGTAAAGGTGGGCGAATCAAAACATGAACAGTTTCTCTACAAATCTAATCAAGCCGGGCGACAACTGATACTTAAATATAATATAAAATCAAAGCATTCTCTACTGACTGTGATTAAATATTTAGATAAAATAATTTTAATTTTTTTAAACTGCTTGCAACCTATTGTCAAACGTGGCGGATTTTCTGTTATGATATGGTGTCCAACTTTAAGCTCAAGTCATTTGATACTTCTAGAGTAAAGATATTCTGAAAAGAACCGGTTTCACAAAAGATACTTTCAATATTAACTAATAGTTATCGAAACAAAGACTTTACAAAGACGGATGAATTTTATTATAAATTGACTATTTGTAGTGGTATTCCTATCAGTTATTGTACGACGGTATGATTGGGCTTGTTAGCCTATATTTTTTTCCAATGTTTCAGCAAATATTACATTTAAACAGTGAAAAATGTCACTTAAGTCCGATCGTACAGCTGTACACGTTGATAAACATTTGACGAAACGAGTTATTAAAAAAACCGCAGCATCGAATGCATTCAGTAAAAAAATACTGCAATTTACATTAGAGGTTTTAAGTTTTTCGGGTTATAGTGGTCTTGGGTTCATACTATAAATGCACGCTTTTTTATTTTGTTAACTCCGGTTGATAAATATTTTCAGATCGTTCCTTCGAATATGAATTCCCAGTAGGCCAGTTAGCAGAAAAAGCCAAGATATAGACTTGAGAATGTGGATATTGGGCGCCAAAACTTATCCTGGTTTATGTATGATTTCTTGGAAGTAGGATCTCTTCAAGAGGTTAGAGACAATTACAAAATTACCTCAGGTAATCCAAACTAGCCTTGGAACACACGTAACTGAAAATGAAGTAGAAAAGTAATTGTACGCTATCTTAACGGATACTTAAAATGCAGGATGAATGTGGTTGCATTTCAGAATGCTATTTCTTACTGAAATCTTGATGGTTGCTAAAAGTTCTCGTCTTTCTTTTCAGTATAGCAAAATAGCCTGAAACTTCAGAGAGGTGGTTGTTCGTAGCAGTTGCAAAACTTGTCAATATGAAGGGTTGTTTAATGTGGAACACTCAACATGACAATCCGATGTGTGTACAATACAACTTCTATCCTTTCTGTCAACATTGAAGACAATTCTAGAGCCAGTCAAGCTGTGTTAATCTTTTAAGCCCCTAAGCGGTTAATCATTGTCGTGGATAGTGAAAATAATTATAGTGATTTACTAAGATTAGTTTAGATATGGCATAATAGAGCACTTCGTGAGGAGCAAATTCATTAACTGCTGTAATTTATCTATAGAGAGAAATCTGCTAACCATTACATTACGTCGATGTTCCCTAGTGGGAAAAATTATAACTAGTCAAATGGCGCTATCAGATTTATATTACCTCACTGACAGGACTCCTGTCTTTTGGCACAGGACTGTTGAGAAAGAAAATATAGGTGGTAAAATTGAGAATCTTTTTATTTGTAGCATCCTCCCTGATAGATTCAGTATTAATGTCAACTCTTCATTTTTTAATGTTATCACAGAAGTGGCACCTGAACTGCATTGAATGAATCATACTAATGTGGCAGTGGTTAAAGGAATAATGTCGCGCGCATAATGATGTAGTATTTCGCATTCAATATTCAATTTCTTTCGTGTCAGAAAAAAAAAATTAGTCCTTATGTAAATATTTAGGATTTGGTGAGAAAGTATTTCCTTTTAAATCCACCAATGCAAAGAAGAAATTTTATTTATTCCTAACGTATATTAATGCTTAATAGAGCCAGGTTTCAAGATTTTGGTCTTTTATATTTTCTGGTGTCCACTATCGTATATTCCATTCTCCAATGAAACACAAATGTAGTTTATGCGCATTAGACAGTTTTAATGCAGAACTTTGGGCGCAGGGCTAACAACCCTGTTCCATAAAAAAACAGTGTTACGGAAACGGCAAAAACGCTGCCTTACACACCATGAGGTGTACGGAAAAAATTATTATTCAGAACTGAAATTATGATACTGAGAATGGATGTATGATAATTATCAACGTTAATGCCTAAAAACATGCAACTTTCTTTTGGCGGTAAAATGGTAGTGGGAGCAGCAATAAATACATGATGTAGCCTGGTAGTGAACTCTGTCAATACACTAGATCCAACCAACCCTTATCCACAGGGTCATGTGTCCTTGAGAATATCAATGCATTAATTTTGTGGACTTATAAACCTAATGCCTCAGTAACCATTTTCTTTTATTATCTGTAATTCTGTGCGTTGTGGGGGAGTGGATATCGGCTCGGAAAGAGAAATCGGGGAGCCGAGTTCAAATTCTAGTTGAATTCGTTGTATTCACTTACGCACAAATACCCTTGGGAAAGGTATTAATCCGTCTATTCCTTCCAGTTATGGTTTAAATAACAGGACATATTGCGTTCTATAGCCTTCGCTAGTAGAAAATAATGGCAACCTACTGCCCAGTCAGTCATGTCTCGAAAGAGAAAATGATCGGCCAAGAGTGTATCACGTATGGAACTTAACTGACTAAATTGTTTTTAACACTACGTATTACTCGTTCCCATCGTACAGTATTTGTAGGCTTGGCCGATTTGAGAGATTTTTGTGGCCTAACACATACGCGCTGAATCCTTAAGTTTTCTTATTTTCCAGTCGTGTTCTCTTATTTTAACTTCATCCTATAGAAGGTGGTGATCTTTTTCCTTCCAAATGTGGTCAGCTACTGCTGATTTTTCAATTCCCCATCGTGTTAGGGCCTTGCGGCGTTCTTACCGTCTTATCTTAAGAAGTGGTCTATTTCTTTATATTTCTTACTGCAGCTGCATGAGATGAGGACTCAGGAACTCTCACAATCCGAAACTTGCGAAACAATCATCGACCGTCGTTTCAGTTGTACCCTCAGAATACATCAGTAAAGTGTGTATTTAACCACCACGGACTCTACCTCTAAACAAAACTCCTGGCGGTCATCTCTACCTTTCTTTACGGTTACTAGACATGGAAGCTGTATCGATAAGATCTAAAAAAGATCGATTATTACCAACAAGCCAAGCTCCGACAGATACTCGTCATAAAATGGCAAGACAGACGCACCGACAACAAGGTCCACTATCTCTCAGAAATATCGCCATCCCCAAGAATCACCTCAAGTTGTCAATATGTATTACCTGAATGGTCATTTCAAAACTCCTGCTGACCATCCTTTACATCGAGCTCGTCAGCGGCAAAGGATATTGTAGAGCCTTAAATCGCAGATTTAAAACCTAACCGAAGACTTCCTCCTTCAAACCGGAATCATCCCTAACACATGGGAAACAAACTTCAGACCTTCCATCCTGGTGAAGAGCTATTAATTCTGGTAGTTCAGCTTTCGAGGAGAGGAGAAAGATTGAATAAGAAGTACAAAGGCAACACAAAGGAAGGCAGCTTCAGCCAAGACTATCAGCCGCCCTATCATGTGATCAATGCCAGATACTGTTCCATTCCCAACTTCGTCTTCTGAGCCATGTTGGGTTCAAGCATTGTGGAGGCACTGGATTAAGTAAACTCAGACACGAGTGATGCGACAATGTGTATCTGTAAGTTGTTCTTCAAAATTGTTTTATGTGCAAGTAGAAATTTGCTATACTTATAGGTAAAGCGCTCAGTAACAAATTGAAATCCACTGTTTATATCCATAAACATTCTATATCCCCATCATATACAGAGAATATAGTTATCTCAAGAATAAGTTATCTTAAGGAAAAAGTCAGAAAATGGTTAGAGATATTATTTTCTGTAATATTTATAAAAAGAATATTTCATTATTGATTCGCCTAAAGTCTGTTCTAAAATAACTTTCTAAATATTTATTTTGTTTTCGTCAAAAGGCAAGTCATTTTAGTCTTATTCTCAGTTGTTTTTGTTAATCCATTACATGTGAGTCTGAATGTGTGTTTATATGAAAACAATAAGTTAATAAATTTAATATACTTATTCTTTTATCTATGCGTAACGAGATATAGATGGAATACAGAAGCATTAACGTTTGAAATGTATATCATCTTTTATGGAATGCATCTTGAGGACAGAAACCGTCATTAGCTTATAAGCTTTTAGTTTCAGTATAATGACAATGTAGTTTCCAGTATTCAACATAGATATACTTAGCAGATAAAATCGGTTAAGTAACTTGCATCAGAACAAAGTTACACGTTAGTAGACAAGCTATTGGAACATATTTTTAGGTTAAATTATTGTATTCCTACATTGGACAGTTTGGAGTGTGCTTGAATTTTAACGATTGTAAACAAGCAGTGAATGGATATGTTCTTTTGTCAAAGACATGTAAAGTATACAGAAGAATTAATTTTTATCTACATTTGTCAGTAATAATTGAGAAATTAAAATTATTGCGAATAGTCATTCTAAGAAAATTAATTTGCTTTGTAAAACAGACAACTTTTTTAGCATCAATTTGTAGCAAGCTCAAAGTCTTGAACAGTTAAAGTACAGTTAAATGAAACTGATTTAACCTTGATTTAAATACGAATAGAATTTGTCCCAATGCGGTAACAATCATTACTCTTGCGAAGCTTTGAGCTGACATGACTAGTCCATACGATGAGATTTTTTATGAAAATAGGTATTTGTAAAAATGCAAGAATGGTCATCTACAAGACTAGAATCCCCTGTTGAAGACTGAATAATAATTTCAGCCCAAGAAAGACATGACTTTACTGGTGCACAGGGGTTTATAGTGAAAGAAAACACAAGGTACAGGGTGGATGTCGAAGAAAGTATGAGAGATAGATGGGAATCAAGTAGATAGAATAAACTGAGATTGTAGCTATCGAGGTAGGGAGTTTCACAAATATGAAGTGCGAGAAAAGAACCAGTAGAAGAGGCGGTTACATGTAACTATTTCGACGGTAAAAAGGGTGGCACCTTAATGCCACTCTAGAGCAAGGGTAAATAACATGTGATCTGGGAATCAGAGAAAGGGCTCATCAGAGCAGTTGCCATAAAAATACTTGCAGAAAAGATAGAGGGAAATCACATCACGTCAGTGAGAAAGTGGCTGAGGGCGAAATGCTAAGTCAGGATCAATTATATTGCAGAGACTCCTTTGGATTTTGTCGAGAACCTCAAAATGAATAACAGGAGCATTCGACTAAATATGGCAACTATATTCAATGCACAGACAAATGGTAAATTTATAAATGTGCAAAATGGATTCTGATGAGAAAAAACTTCCTGGCCCGACACCGTGACCCAACTTTCCTAGCTGTAGATGCAGCTATGGATTCGATGTAGTCATTCCATTTGAGAGAGTATAGGCCGAGGAGGCGAAGTGTGATGCTCTCTAGCAGACTAGTCATCCATTCTGATGGAAGGCAAGAAAATTTCTCTATGGTGGTTAAAAGAGAGCAGCTTTATTTTGGAGGCATTAGAATTTACGGGCCATTTTCTACCCCATTCAATGATTGTATAGCTCTTTTGACGACCAGCAGCTAGATTTATTTTGTCAACCTTGGCAGATATCTTATTCAGACGGGAGTAAATAGTGGTTTAATCTGCATAGATGTCTACTTAGGAACTGATTACACCAGAAAGTTCATTAATGAAAATCGAGGTAGCACAGAACTTAGGATAGAGCCTTGAGGGACACCCACGTTTGTATGAAACGATATGGAAGCATGCCTGTTCAAAACCACCTTCATTTAACAATTTGATAGGAACGATTTGATTAAATCAGACAATATCGTAGCTCTGAAGCTTGAACAGAAGGCTTAACATGTCAAACGCTTTAGAGGTATCAACAGCAACAGCTCGATCTTCGCCGTTCTTATCAAGAGTATGTTAAATATATTCAGTGATGGTCGTTAAAAATTCAGTGGTAGACCTGGTGAAGCAGGAACCATTCCGTTTGTCAGAGAGAAGGTTGTGAAGTGTCCAACTATTTCACTATTGATAATAGCCTCGAACACATTTCCAAAAAAGAGATAAGAAGCAAATAGGACGATAATTAGAGGGGTCGTAGGGCATCCCAGAGTTTTTAAAAACAGGAACTACAGAGGAGGACTTCCATCAAGCAGGAAAGTAGGAAGGAATGCGGCAATAATTATAAAATTTGGAGCCAGGGGCACATTTTTTAGGACGATGACTGGAATTCCATCACTTCCGCTTGCCTTATGAGAGTCAATCTTAGAAATTATGTTTGGTCTCTAACAATTTGACAGGGTTTATACATACATACATATATATATATATATATATGATTTCTCAGTGTGCCTCAGTTCTAGGTGGAAAATCGAGTGTTGGTACTTTAGACAAGTCAAGTTTTGAGTTGGACAAGAATTCGAAAAGCAAAATACATTATCTACTATGGATGTCAGGACTTCAGATTGACTGAATAGAGGCGGGGTTGGGGGTTTCCTGTTGTTCAACACAGTTTTTGCAGTGCCGTTAATAATCTTTGGAACTAAACTTGCGAGAGCATATACAGTGCTTAATTTATCAGTAAACAATAGCTTAGTCTAGTTTAGGACACGCTTACATTCATTGCAAGCAGAGACAAAAAGCGTCTATTGTAATTAGATGTGTCACCTCGGTATAGCCGAAAAAAGTGATTTCTGCCGGCGATGGCAGCCAAGCGAGCAGGAAAGAACCAAGAAAATCAAAGAAGTTTAAGTCAGAATTTACTAGCTGGAATGAAAGCATTAATGCCAGCTTTTACCTAGGATTAGGCTTCAGAGGCGCAGTCTTGAATAGAGAAACTAAAAACGTTGTTCCAACAGACATCGCAAAAGAAAACACAGAGTGAACACCAGTCTGCTCGTCGATAACAGTAAGATTCCTGGATGAAGGAGAGTAGAAAGACATTTACACATACCACAAGATGATTAGAGTTTCACAAGATGGCAGAGCTGCATAACATGGCAGGAGTCAGGGATAGAAGTAAGGAAGAGATCTAAAAGAGAAGTGTGTCTATTTTGGTTACTGGGGAAACGTGGGGAAATCCACCACTTGCGAGGGAGACTAAGTTGTTCAAAGTTTTGGCACCAGCAATGATCAGTGACAGCGTTTTCAGCTACTAGGCATGGTGGGCATTGAAGTCACCGAACACAAATACATTAGCGAATGGGTGAAGGGCAATGACCTTGTCTAGATAATCTAAAATACTATTTAGTGTGCAACAGTCAGAAGGTGACCGGTTAAGAGATAGCTTCCCGAGTTTAGCGCGCGCACACACACATATATATATATATATATATATATATATATATATATATATATATATATATCATTCAGTGAAATGAATTAGAGCGCTCTAGCTATTGGGCGCGTATAATGATATGCGCTAAAAAGTCTGCCTACTTCCACCGAACGCCCATAGCCCAGGGGTAGAGTCGCCGATTGACGCCATTTCGGTCGGGTTTCAATCCTGGGTAAAAAAGCAATCGAAGTCTAACCGTACTGATGAGCTGTGATACGACGAAACAGATCTGTCTGTGGATGACAATATATATATATATATATTCGTTATCCACATACAAGCCTGTTTCGCTGTATCACAGCTCATCAGTTTGGCTAGACACACCCACTTGCTTCTGGCCAGGATCGAAAGTCGACCGATTTAGTGTCAGTCTGAGTCGCTACTTACTAAGCCATAGGCGCATGGAATCAGAGAAGGGAAATCTTAATGTGTTTTCTAAGCAGTGTGTACACACGCCAGTCACCGAAAGAACTCAATTCATTTCTGAAGAGTAACACATATATCGAAGAAGTGGAAACTATTTTTAAAATTTTCTTCTCTAGAAAGCTCAATCGTAATGAGAGCATTATATATATATATATACGTAGAAGTAAACAAGAAAGATCTCCCTAGCCATATAGAAATGTTCACTGACAAACACCCAGACCATGCATTGGAGTCCTTAAAGAGAAGAAGGGATTTTGGAATCAAGAAGTCAGGAGATAACTGTAGAATTGAGGTTGGTTTCAGAGAGCCAGGATGTTAGGGGATCTTTAGAAGGGGAACGAGTCCACTGCAGAAGTTGGTACGCATACCAGACTTTACAGAAAGATGTCGAGGGACTTAGGTTTTGTTTGGCTGGTTTAATTTTATATTTTTGATTGTGTGTTGTCAGGATTTAGGGTTATTTTTGTCAGGAGAGGCTTTTGGTAGCATAAGGTCGTCAAACGCAACATGGGTCGGAAGGGAACTGGCGTAGACTGCAGCATAATGAGGCCTCAGGATTGCCCACTGGAGGTACTTGCAGGGACATCCATCCATGCGTGACATGAGACACGAAATCCTGATAATATTGATCATGATCAGAGCAGCCTCATAACTACCAGTCGGAAGCGACAATCAGAAAAGTACCAACCCGATACCCTAATTATGAAGAGACGTTACCACCATCCACACACAAACAAGAAAAAACTTACGACAGCACCACTATTTAGACCGGAAGAGAGTGAAGAAACCGGGAACAGAAGGAGTAACGACCGTTCTTTATCTGTTTCTTTACACGGAAATATTTAAATATTCACGAATGCAAAATATAATATCTGTATCTCTCTACTCTGGCTCTATAAGGATATTCTGGGATTTCATTGGCATTGCCCCAAATAGTGTGCAACTTTAAAAATTACCATTCTTTACGCGAGAGCAAGGTATTGTGTGTAGGATGTAACTATTTATATTTTTTGCCTGCTCATACCCAAATACTGACAAACCAGTAACTTACATATAGTTTTAATGCACTGAGCCTACCGACCATAATGTTACGGTCAAAAGGTAACAGTTTTGAACTGCTACCGCGCATGGATTCTTGAAAAGGTAATATACTTAGGAAACTAGTTGATACAAAAGATTCTATATTTGAAGTAGCATCTCGTGAACTAAGCTAAGTCATATGAGCAGTGGAAAAAAGAGTAGCAGTAAAAAACTCAGGAAAAGAAAGGTGTAAAGAATTCTGGAGAAGGCAGATGTGACAATCAATACGGCACAGTAGAGGTATTGTGCAGCGTGCGCTGCCTAAATTGTCTAAATTATGCCAAAAAAACAAAACAAAACAAACAAAAAAAACAACCAGTCTACCGCAGAAAGCAATGGCAACCTACTGCGGAATAATCTGCTGCTGAGTCAGTCATGGTTCTTTCGAGACATGATTGCCCAAATCGTGTATCACGTATGGCACTTAACTGACACAAGAATAACTTAAAATACTACAGAGTACGTTTATTGAATAAAATTGCTATTGGTTTCAACTACAGCCTTCAGACAACTTTGGAATGCAGGCATAACCCTTGCCTTCAGTTAATCTTTCGAATTAGAAGGAGTTTTGTTGGTTTCTCTCTCGCCCTACACATAATCAAGACAGGACTGTCTCGAGAGTCTGATGGCCAGATATAATGAGCGATGTGGTTACACAAATTGTCTGACATCCTTGACTGGGTTCTCCTGCTTGGGTATCATGGTGCAGAGTACTGTTGCCAGGACAGAACTACGTCCTTAAGGCTCCTGAAGGACTCCGTTTTGATTCTGAAGCCTCTATCAACACATTCATGAGCTTTTACTTGAACAGCCTAAGTTTTCCAAGCTGCCGCATCTTCGTAATCACCATTATACTCATCCAACTCTTTCTGAATTCTCTGTACTGTCATCAGACATCCAAACACTCTGAAATATTCACAGTTGAGATTCCAGCGAGAATGCCAAGGAGTACAGTATACCGTTTCCAAATTTCTGGTGGAGTGAATTGCGTCATGGTACTCTTTTGCACAGTCAGTTAAGTGCCATACGTGATACACGCTTGGGTGATCATATCTCTAAAGAGACCTGACTGACTGGGTAGAGATTATCTCGCAGTAGGTTGCCATTACTTTCTGCAGTAGACTGGTTGCCATCCAAGGCTATAGAACCCAATTTTCCTATTATTTAACCCATAACTGGAGGGATCAGACGGATTAATATCTTTCCCAAGGGTATTTGTGCGTAAGTGAATGCAAGAAATTTAGCTGGAATTCGAATTCGGCACCTCGATCTCTCGTTCCGAGTCAATATCCACTGCACCACAATGCACATCCAGACTATGCCCAATTGACCCTACTATATTGTGCAGTCGAGAGAATTAAAACATGCGCTTAATGAAAACTAAGAAATGGTGACAAATTTACCGATGACATTCTGTATTTCAGGTAGCTTTTCCAAATGATGTAAATAATCTGACCAAATGTAAAGTAAAAAACTTCCCGTTGAGATGATTTGGAATATCCAAAATAAAAAAATGGATATTAGAGAAGGTTTATCTTTTATAAATAAAAGCGAACTTTGTCCTACCATGAAAACCAATCACTGATCGTCAAAGATAAGAAATCGAGAAAATTTAATGTTACCACATCTGGTAACACAGAAAGTAATTAACAAGTAAGCAGTTACATAATAGTTTATGGCTGCTTTGTTTTACTGCAATTGGTCAGTGAGAAATTCGACTGTTTTCTGGCTTGTAACAAATTTCCCTAATACATTTCCAACAGAGTAGCGCAAATCCAACAACACTAGTATCCTATTTACAACAGCAGTCTTAGATCTTTCGCCTCTTTAAGCACTTTTTACAGATTGAGTGACAGTTCAGTTTTATATATCTTAGAGATTTTCGTGAAAGTCTGAGAACTATCCTGTTTAAATATAGGACTCGTAAATACTTTACATGCGAAATGCGTCCGAATCAGTTTTTCATCCCAGTGGTAAGCCATCTTCCCAAGTATTACATCAATACTTCGCTGCCAGTCATAGTGGTGATTGTGTGTGTGTGTGTGTGTGTGTGTGTGTGTTTAGGAGATAACTGGTAACTAGAACGACGAAGGCATGGTGTTTTAAGCCGCATGTGATGGTTCATGTGACGACTGAACAAGTCGGTACAGGAAGAACACGGAACACAACTTGGAAGTTTTAAAGAATATTATAATACACTAATACAGTCATGTAAAATACAATTGAAACATTGCAAATAAGTTGTTTTTGAAGCTATAATATATTATACAAAATAAGCCATTATGGGTCCACGCAACTGGTCCTTGTGTAGTTGACTGTATTACGTACTAGTTAGTAGTACGGCGTAACTGCGGTTACTTTCAGCAACGACGAAATTCGACGTCTTATTCCTTCGAGGTGCCTGCTAAAAAGAGAACCCTAATAAACATAACCTCTAGAGAATGGTGTTGAAAGGGGGAGATAACTCACCTACCTTAGATAAACTTTTTATAAAGAGCGCGTGGAAAATTTAAACAAATCCCATTAAAGGCAAAAAAAAAAAATCATCGCGGACACCGGTTGAGTGTGTAGCATTATGTTTGGTGGCTGTTCGCATGTTGAGGGCGTTTTTATGTTAACACAGATAGTGATAGTTGTAGAAAGACATAAGTTAGAATTTTTTAATTACGAATTTAATAAAGGTTGGTGATATAATATTTTGGACGCTTATTTATAGCTGTGAAGATTTTAAACAACTTTAATTTTTGTACAATTTCAACAGTTTTCTTACTTTTATCACATTCGATAATCCTGCAATACACTATTAACTCTACTAGTATATATCTTGAGACTTAGAATAGACCCCTTAACAGGAAAGGGTTCTGTCTACAGGAAATGTTTGCGATTACAGTAGCAAAAGATGAGGGCAAAAATAGCAAAAAACGAGGGCACTAATCTTAAAGTCTTTTTGTTCGTTCCTTAAAAAGTATTTACGTATGAGCTTTCCTCACCAATGCTGCCACTATTAGTATTTTTCACTTTCATTGCTTCTAGTTTGTATTGCTAGCTTGTACTTAAGATTTAACAAAATTAGCACACCATACTGAGTTAGGAATACAGTATCAGAGAAAACATTCAGCCCAAACTAAAAGTTTTTCTTTGAATTTTATTCAGAAAGTTTCCATGATTGGTTTAAATATTTTAATGATTTTAGACAGACTAATTTTCTGAGCTACGTCTGGTATTTTTTACGACTCTAAATCTCCATGGTAATTGTTTTCATAGAACATATATCAGTATTGGTACATTAAAAATATTGTCAATTTTAGTTATCGCTGCGAAGTTCTTTTCAGTATCGAAAGTCTCATCCCTAGTTGCAGAGTTGGGGACATTCTGAAAAGGCCGATAATGTAACTGCCCATTGGCAGTAATATGCAAGAAATAATGGGAATTAAACTTTGATAAGCTGGATAAAAGCAAACTGAAACTGATAGCCGAGTAAAAAGAATTACGCGTGAAAGGATGAAGAAATGAAATAACAAAAAGTACATAAAAAAATGTAAATAAATCAAGTTATAATTTGTCTCAAGATATAAAACAAAATTTATTCAAGTTTCGAAAATTTTTCTGAAGTAATTACTTTCAGCAATCAGTAGATGGAGAAACTTGGATCAAGGTGTTGTAAAAAGTATCTGTAGAAAAAACAAAAAACAAAAAAAAAACAAAAACAAAAAACAATGGCAAGACATTCAACACTTACATGGAATAATAATATTTATGATAACCTCCAAGCGGGAAATAAAATTTAAACTGAAGGACATGGAAATAAAAACAACTTTAATATGTCACGTGAATGATTGCCTGATGTGTAATACAGTGTAAGAGATACACAAAGTTATTTTCTAGCAATGTCAAGTAGCATTAACTATGTTTACAGAACCAGAAAAAGAAAAATGATTCCATGAATGAAAACATAACCGATATAACATTTAAAAAATAACATGCAAAACCTAATAATAGCAAGAACTTTAAATTAATGCAGTGTTTTTTAAGGGCATTGGTAAACGAATGATAACGATAGTGTAAATCACATAAATCTATGCATCCTTAGGATAATGTTGATCAATTGCATGTTAGAAGAAAGGTGGATGAAAAGGGGAGCACTTTAGAAATGAGGGTTGTGTTGATTCTGCCATCAAGACTTTCATGAAAGATTATTCAGGCCGGTCAAATTTTTCAATGAAACTGATAAGGACCAATGTAGGATCAGAAAAAAAAATTACATGGATATTTCAAAAGCTAATCTCTCCCAAAATACAAATGAGTTGACAGATAAAATTGGAAAGAGGACATTTGAAGAAAACATGTCATCTTATTAATGGCAACATCCAACAATTTATAATAAGAACCAAATAAGATTATATAAAAAGTAAATGATAAATCTGAGGCGATATAGGAAAAAAATGGATCAAATTGTAAGACAATGCGACAAGTAGGCACAGAAAGAGCACAAAAATAGATACGATAGAATAGGGTGATAAATCTACGAGGAACTGTTTAAGCGACTGATATTTGACCAAGTAAATAACGACTTTGTGCACAAAGTAAAAACAAATTCTATGGAATAAAAAAAAATACAAATTTATTTAGATTTAAACTCGTTACCTAATTCAGACTACAATAACTATGTCTGATTTCCCAAAACTGATAACATTATGTCCTTTGTGAATAAAAAAACAACAACAAAAACACAAAGTTTCAAAAGAGTATACAGAACTGCTATGAAATATCCAATATATATGGCAGTGAGTAGGTAATCTTCTCACAGATGAAAAAGAATTGAAGCGACAGACACGTAGTTCTACCGACGAATACTGAGAATACTGTTGACGGAGAATGAGATTAAGGTATAAAAAGTCTGAAGTACAAAATATAAAACAAAAACTACAACAGAAGGTTTGGAAAATCTAAAATTCAAAGAGAGTAATGAAGAAGACTATGGGAGGAGGAATAGTGAATAACCGAAGCAACGTTTCGTAATAAACGCGTGACAGAACAAGGACCAAAAATAGAATGATAAAAAGAACAAAATTTACATAGCAATTGTTACTCGAGCACATGACCGATAAAGAAATACGACATAAAAGTAGATTTCATTTTGGATGGTTTCGCAGTTGCAAAAGAGTTTGAAAGAATTGGTAATCCGAAAACAAGCGTAAACCAGTAAAATTTCAATTTTGGTCTAAAAGTTAAAATTGTCGACAGTCACCATTTATGCCAGCGACAGTCAAACTATTATCCCGAAACAATCATAATTAGTAAATGCTTAAAAAAGTATAAAATGCAATCTTATTCAAACATTGGTTTAAAAAATTTCGTGATTTAATACAAGGGTGCTTTTAAATTCTGTAGGCAAAATATTTAAATTCTTTTGTTAATTTTAATTAATCCCAAATAAAAACGCTAAAAAAAAAAAAAAAAATTGTAATCGAAGATTTAAAAAATGTTTTGTTGCAAGTAAAAATAGCTTGAAATTTTATCTTACAAAAAATAGTTTTAGCTGTACTTATTCCGAATGAAACTTTCCTAATTTACACAATTCTGAATAAGTAAAAGCGTGAAACTTCATTTTTAAACTTTGAAATAGTCATTTTTTTTTTTTGCATTTATCAACGTTTAAATCCCTCCCCCAACCCTTTTCAGGCTTCTCCATGTGTTCGTTACAGACTGACTTCCTCGCTACACGAATATAAATTTTGCGGAAGCCACTGAATACAATTTCCAGTTAACTATACTATTATTCTGCTTGTTTGCATGTACAAAAGCAAATAAATGTCAAAATGTGTGCATGAGTAAGAGATATGAAAATTAAAGATATAGACAAGCTGAATATAAAGAAAATGAATGACAAACTGAAAAGCAGGTAGGAAAGGAAAAACAAGTGTGATTCAATAATTTTTATAGAGAGGTTGAAAGCAAAATAGAAAATATTTGCGCAGATCTTTTTTAATTTGCAGTACATGTCGATAAAAAAGGGGGCAAGAAGTTTAGAAGAGATATGGACAGGATGAAAAGATATGAGCAGAAGGTTGGAGAAAAGCAGGAGACGCATGAATAATCACGGCCTATATACTTTTATGCTCGAGATCTAAAATTAATATGAATAAATCCCAAGTTTAATGACGTATAAAATTCTATTTTGCACGACAAATATTTATCCAGAAACCTTCCTTCATCAGTGCACTTAAATCATTAGTGACTTAATGACAGATGAAATACAGAATGTTCATACCAAAATTGAACCAGTCTGAGATATTACCAATGTGCACTCGTCTGGGTTTGTGAGGAAAAGTTTCAAATGGATGCTGAAAGCTATTCAGCATAACCAACTTCCTCAAATCTGTCCAAACACTGAATTTATTCGCTAGATAGAGAAATTTTTAAGACTCGTCTACCATTTCTCTCGAGAAAAAATAATTGCTAGCAATCAAAAACAAACAGAAAGACAGGGAAGAAAGTGGACGACATTATGTAAAAGAGACAATCGTGAAAATGTTCGAATAATCTGAAGAATGAGAATAATAACAGGTTTATTCTACCATTAAGCTATATCGTGTCAAGATTCAGAGGTTTATATGAATACTTGTGGCATGGTAATTAAAACTATATAACAATTTTAGCGTATTTCTAAATCTGCATAAACTTATGCTGGATTTGTTTTATATCCGAAAAGTTTTGGTCAATTATTTTGAAAGTAGCTTTTTAATCATCATCACCCATTGATTGCTGTTGCAAGATTTTATTCACGTGTATGCCAGTACATGAGCTATGGATCTCATTACCCCCACCATTATCAGACTGGACGCAGACACATTTACCACAATGAAGTTAATCAGCAAGAAGCAGTAATGGTTGAACAATTATTTCTAAAGTAAGTGGAATTTACCAAAATATTCAAGAAAAATATTTTCGTTAAGATTTTGTATTAATCAGAAGCATTTCCATCCAACAACATAAATACGGTTTTTATTTGCTGAAAAACACAAATTGGTATTTCCCTGGTAATGAAAGGACCTTAGAGGCCAACGGAATTTTGTCTTCATGAAAAATAGTTTTATTTAATTTTAAGTATTTTTCTTCGTTTCTTAAAAAACAAAAAAGCAAAAGAGAATCACAAGGGCTTCTGTTATTGAAAGATTTGGAAGCAGGGACAAAATTTTTCTGTAGTAAGGAGGGATAAATGAATCGAGGATTTGTCAAAAGATTGTTAAGCAGGGGAAAAGCGCATGCAGTTGACAGTTTTGAAGAGTGATCGTTAGAGGACGATTGATGCTTTTTTTTTTATTTGCAAATGAATCAGGTTTCGGTAGAGAGGAGTATCTTATAAAACAAAGTTAAATGAAAGAGGAAAAATCAGAAGCGTGTTGGGTGTGTGTGTATATATATATATATATATATATAGGTAAAATTAAAAAAGGCATCCTGGTAAGATCGTGCAAGCACACGAAAAATGCTTTAGGTTTGAACCAGTGGAGAAATACGGCTGAATCTATAGAATGGTTTATGAAAATAATGCAAAAGTATGCACGTTTATACAGTTTGATATTTGGGATTTTTTACGAATCTTTTACTTAAAAACTTAACTGCTGCCTTAAAATGATCTAAAAATTACTGCTCATTAGCGTCCAAAACATCAATATTATAAAACAAGCACAAAACACTATTTTATTTCGTGACGGCTGCCTGTGGACCAAAACGAATTAACCCACATTTTTGCTTTGCTATGGGTACGTTTGATTTTTCGGGGTGGGGGCTGTGAATTGCGTCAACATTTTATTATTATAGAGACTTAGGTGTATCTTAAAAAAAAAATAAATAAATAAAAATAAAAGCACCGGTCTATATAGAAACGATGAAGTAATCATCCTACGGAAAACAAGCCCACAACAAACAGACCGACTTGATCAAGTTTTTATTTTTTAAAGATCACGAACTTAAACTCATTACCACTACTAACACCAAAGTGATCAACTTCTTTGATGTAACCTTTGACAAAAATAATGGCCTGTACCAAGACTCTCGGAATAACCTTATAGCGAGGTTCACGCCTATACTAACCATATACAGATTCTGACAACCACAAAGTTTGTAACCACCACCAGAGAATACTGGACAATATTCATTAATCTATTCAATTTAGATAATTTTACACTAGTAATAAGTATTTTATAACAGTAAAACTAAATATATTAAGGACTTAGCTAAAAGTCAACACAATGTAAGTTTAGAATTCTGTGATAAAAGCAAAGGCAAATATATACCGAAACTACCCAAACGTAATAATATGGTTTAACCCACCATTTAGTTATGTCAAAAACATAGAAAGAATTTGACGATATATATATATATATATATATATATATAATAGTCGAAAAATCATGTTAGGAAAATATGTGTCCTCCGTCAGGATTTGAATTTGCGTTCCCTAAGCCTAGGGAAAAGCGATAATTGATCTGATGTGTCTTCGATTGCTCAGCCACAAAGAACTTGACAGACAAAGCCGAATTATTTGTTTAAAAGGCTTAATTCGGCAGAGGGGACGCAAGTTTGTATCCTGCCGTAGAGTGCATATTTACCTAACAAGATTTTTCTTGTATTATTCAGTCCGAAGATATAAATATACTGTTTAATTATAATAAAAAGTATCTATTCAAATTCGAGTATCCAATGAAAGTAATGTTGAAACAAAAATTATATCTCTAAATGGAAGTGGATCGATGGTAAAATCAAAAAAATCATTTTAAGATTAATTATTGAAAATTAATTAAAACTGATCCAGCCAGACGGCTCAAGGTAATTAAAACTATTCACACAGCCTATATATATATTATATATAAAATTCCAAGTGAAGAGGACTCAAGGTTTTTTTTATATTTTGAGTGCTCTGGCATTTATTTTATTATAAACAGTGCTCAATATAATGAGTATTGTAGAGCTTAATATAATACAATATAATTATATGGTTATGTCAATTTTACATTGCTACATGGAAATTTCTATGTTTCGAGATTAATTCTCATCATCAGGCAATGTTGGTGTGGTTGTGCAGACGATTTACATTTAAATGACAAATACTTTCGGTTTACTGTGAATGTATGTGGGTGTTTTTTTTTGTGGGTGTGTGTGTGGCTAATCAGAATGGAGATTCACTTACGGGTTTGGCCCCGAGGAATTTCTGTGCTAACTAACTTTATTCCTCTTTTTTTCTTTTTCCTTGACCCTATTCCTCTCTTGTCTGTTTTCCTTTGCATTTATCTGATCTTATCATTTTCCCTTCAGTTTTATTACATTTTTTGTGCTATTCCTTATTGGTAGTACCAATCCCCTTCTCTTTAGTTTATTTGTTAAAGAAAAGATTTTTTCCAAAAGGAACCCCGAGCTGCTATTTTTTCGCTCCATCTATCAATTTGCTGTAAATATTATTATCCTGGTACAAATGGGGGGGGGGAGATTATTAAAAAAAGAACAACTAGCTTATTCTATCTTTGGGTTTATTTTTATTTTTACCTAATTCGTCGGTGAGCATGTTATTTAATTTAGGTTTTATCCATTTTCTAATGTGAATAATTTACAGTGTCTACATATGACATTAATTTCGTTACGTTTATTTAATAATTTTTTTATTTTTAAGGGATCTACTAATAGTTTTTCATATAAGCATAATGAACATGGTTCATTTAAGGACTTACATGTTTTAGCTTCTTTTAGGATTTTCCACTTTATTTTGGGTGTTTTTTTGTTTCTCGATAGGGATGTTCTATTTCTGTATTTGCTATTATTAAATGAAGAGGTATGCTGGTAAATTCTATGCTTTAGTGTTTTTAGTACTCCCTATATAGACTTTTATATTATTTGGGTTTTCCTTCGTCGCTATTTTGCATTGATAGATTATCGATTTCATCAAACACCTATTTTCTAGCAGACAGTTTATAGGGTTTACAATTACATTTTTTCTCGTCTAAATTGTTATTTTCTGTTGTCTGGTTATTTTTACTGGTTTTGTTGAATTTTTTAAAATATTATTATTGTGGTTTTTTTATAATTTTTTTCTAGATTATTCATACAGCTGTAACTTAATTTTATAATGTTTTTATTAAAGATCTTGCTTAGTGGAGTTTTCTCCGGGAAGTGTTTCCTAATTAACTCGAGGAATTTTCTTCCCAACCTACCATTAGTCATCTGGTTGTAAGGGGGTGTGAAACAGATGATTTTTCTGTTCCTATTTTTTCTTCGAGGGTTGCTTTTCTTGTTTACATATTTAATATTTGCGTTTATGTATCCACTATTTTTCAATGCAGTTTTATAAAAATCGCTATGTTTATTGAATACTTCCTCATTAGCCGAGTTTCTACTAATTCTGTATTCTATTGATGAGGGTATATGTTTGATGATAGAAGGACGGTGGTTAGATTTTGGGTGGATGTATAAAGGGTTTGTGTTTAGTTTTTTGTATGGTTGGTGTATATTTTTCTTTAGATCCAAAGTTACATCGAGGAAATCTACATTTTTTATCTTAGCTTTAACTGTTACTTTTAAATTTAGATTTTTAAACTCCTTATGTATCATTTTTCTAACCCTGTCTATTTTGAAGTTTGTGGTATTTCTTATTACTATAAGTCCGTCATCTCTATAAAGTTCAATGTCTTTAGTGTTCAGTTCCTTATAGGCTGTGAGATTAAATAATATTAATAGTCCTACCAGATTTGAAGATTCTGCAGAATTCATCGAACCCATCGTTATATGAAAATTGTTCTCGTTGGAATTAATTTTTTTTCCACTGTTCTTCTTTGTGGATGAGCACAGATGTCTTGGCACTCATTATTATTGTTTTCTCCTCCTATATGAATATATATGAATCCCACCACTAGGATGATAAATCCAACCAGACCAGAAATAGGAAAAATTAGCAAGAAAATCTTAGAAAGAATCAATGAACAAATCAAGGATTCGCTGGAATTGAAATTATGGAAAGACACCACAGTCGTAACAGGGTGGTTCTATAATATAAAAGAAAAGAGCAATTGCTCTTTTATCCAATTTGATATCGAAGAATACTATCCATCGATATCAAAGAAACTATTTGTTACGGCTCTGGAATTCGCCACTCTTTACTCGGATATAACGGAGGAGGAGAAAACAATAATAATGAATGCCAAGACATCTGTGCTCAGCCACAAGGAAGAACAGTGGAAAAAAATTAATTCCAACGAGAACAATTTTCATATAACGATGGGTTCGATGAATTCTGCAGAATCTTCAAATCTGGTAGGACTATTAATATTATTTAATCTCACAGCCTATAAGGAACTGAACACTAAAGACATTGAACTTTATAGAGATGACGGACTTATAGTAATAAGAAATACCACAAACTTCAAAATAGACAGGGTTAGAAAAATGATACATAAGGAGTTTAAAAATCTAAATTTAAAAGTAACAGTTAAAGCTAAGATAAAAAATGTAGATTTCCTCGATGTAACTTTGGATCTAAAGAAAAATATACACCAACCATACAAAAAACTAAACACAAACCCTTTATACATCCACCCAAAATCTAACCACCGTCCTTCTATCATCAAACATATACCCTCATCAATAGAATACAGAATTAGTAGAAACTCGGCTAATGAGGAAGTATTCAATAAACATAGCGATTTTTATAAAACTGCATTGAAAAATAGTGGATACATAAACGCAAATATTAAATATGTAAACAAGAAAAGCAACCCTCGAAGAAAAAATAGGAACAGAAAAATCATCTGTTTCACACCCCCTTACAACCAGATGACTAATGGTAGGTTGGGAAGAAAATTCCTCGAGTTAATTAGGAAACACTTCCCGGAGAAAACTCCACTAAGCAAGATCTTTAATAAAAACATTATAAAATTAAGTTACAGCTGTATGAATAATCTAGAAAAAAATTATAAAAAAACCACAATAATAATATTTTAAAAAATTCAACAAAACCAGTAAAAATAACCAGACAACAGAAAATAACAATTTAGACGAGAAAAAATGTAATTGTAAACCCTATAAACTGTCTGCTAGAAAATAGGTGTTTGATGAAATCGATAATCTATCAATGCAAAATAGCGACGAAGGAAAACCCAAATAATATAAAAGTCTATATAGGGAGTACTAAAAACACTAAAGCATAGAATTTACCAGCATACCTCTTCATTTAATAATAGCAAATACAGAAATAGAACATCCCTATCGAGAAACAAAAAAACACCCAAAATAAAGTGGAAAATCCTAAAAGAAGCTAAAACATGTAAGTCCTTAAATGAACCATGTTCATTATGCTTATATGAAAAACTATTAGTAGATCCCTTAAAAATAAAAAAATTATTAAATAAACGTAACGAAATTAATGTCATATGTAGACACTGTAAATTATTCACATTAGAAAATGGATAAAACCTAAATTAAATAACATGCTCACCGACGAATTAGGTAAAAATAAAAATAAACCCAAAGATAGAATAAGTTAGTTGTTCTTTTTTTAATAATCTCCCCCCCCCCCCCACATTTGTACCAGGATAATAATATTTACAGCAAATTGATAGATGGAGCGAAAAAATAGCAGCTCGGGGTTCCTTTTGGAAAAAATCTTTTCTTTAACAAATAAACTAAAGAGAAGGGGATTGGTACTACCAATAAGGAATAGCACAAAAAATGTAATAAAACTGAAGGGAAAATGATAAGATCAGATAAATGCAAAGGAAAACAGACAAGAGAGGAATAGGGTCAAGGAAAAAGAAAAAAAGAGGAATAAAGTTAGTTAGCACAGAAATTCCTCGGGGCCAAACCCGTAAGTGAATCTCCATTCTGATTAGCCACACACACACCCACAAAAAAAACACCCACATACATTCACAGTAAACCGAAAGTATTTGTCATTTAAATGTAAATCGTCTGCACAACCACACCAACATTGCCTGATGATGAGAATTAATCTCGAAACATAGAAATTTCCATGTAGCAATGTAAAATTGACATAACTATATATATATATAGGAAAAATTGTATGGTCATTTTAACGGGTGAAACTAACCCCGTTTCGTCTGTGGGCGTAATCATTGTGATAAATTGAAATTATTTGAGTGTATTGTGTATAACGACAACGGAATTAGAAATGGCAAAAAGAAAAGGAAAACGAAAGACAAAGAGGAAGAAAAAGGAGAAAAAGGAAAGGTAGAAAGAGGAAGGAAAGTGTGTCGGATTGGCAGAGGGAATGCTGGCAAGTAGGAGTGTGAGGAATTGAGAGCGATACATTAACAAAAAAATGTATTTAGGAAAGCAAGATGTCCAGTCTTGCCCGACTTTTTAAAAATTTAAAAAAATTTTCTCGTTTCAATAATAATAATAATAATAATAAAAAAAGGAGCCTAAATGTTAAGATCAAAATAATTTACATTAAACATTTTCCTTGGGAATAATAAATATTAAAAACGGGGGAACCGGAAAGTTAATCTATAATTAAATTATATTATTAAAGAGAAGAAAACGGTAAGAAATATTAAAATTTAGATTAAATTTGAGATGGCATCAATACTTGTATAATACTTCTGACGTAACTTAATATATTTAAAATTAAACGAAATGAAATTTATATATATAGTAATAGTGCTGATAAAAGATAAACCTCTTAACCTAAGTAATTTAGAATATTATTAGGAAATAAATTCAAAATTAAATTTAAGCTCATGACAGCATTATTACTAAATCAAATCGGTTAATTTTCCCTTAGATTAAAAAAAATTAAAAATAGATTTAGAACCAGAAAGACAAAACCTAAAACTAGAGCGAAAAGAGGATATAAAGAACTGAGGGATGTTATTTTAATTATTTTATAGTGTAGTGCTAAGAGAAAATAAATCGATTATATTAAAGGAAATTTAGATTAAGTTTGAAATTTGTCTCCGACTAATATCTAACGATTAGGCAAGAAAAAAAAAGCGTTAAATGAGGTCAGCTATATTATTATAATTGATTACCCAGTTAATAAGATATTAAAGGAAACAACTATTTAACGGAAATTTAAATTGAGGTTAATATTTAAGGGATTTATATCTAAATTTTAGGATGTACGTTGTGGTGCAGTGGTTATCGGCTTTGAACGAGGAATCGGGGAGCTGAGTTCAAATTCCAGTTGAATTCCTTGCATTCACCTACGCACAAATATCCTTGGAAAAGGTATTAGTCTCTTCCCTCCAGTTACGGGTTAAATAAAGGACAGATTGAGTTCTATAACCTTGGCTGGCAACCAGTCTACCGCAGAAAGTAATGGCAACCTACTGCGGGATAAACTTCTGCCAAGTCAGTCATGTCTCTTTCAAGACCTGATCGCCCAAACGTGTATCACGTATGGCTGACTGACTGATATCTAAATTTAAAATTTAGAAATTTTGATTTATGACGACATTTGATTATGGATTCTTTTAAGTTTAAAAGCAGTTTTTTTTATTTTTTAAACTAAACAGATTGCATCTGTTGTAAAGGTTACTGGGAGCGAAGTCCGTAACTCGAACTCACTATTAGGTTAAGTCCCTCTTGTTTCATTTCTCAAAATATTCAGGAAATAGAAGTTTGGAATGTTAAATTGGGTTTGGAAAAAGAAGTGTTTATAAAAAGAGTAACGTTGTTTTAATTCTCCAGTCAAAATTCTAATGTAAATCTGATAATTCTTCGTTATTTATGGTGGAGATATTAACTTGGTAGAATACTTGGATAGGGTTATATTTGTCATCCACCGGACAGTTGTTGATGGACCTACAATTGAAAGGTGGTAAAATATCAGTTTTAGCATTGGCCTTACCTGGAAAATTAAAATAGTCAATAAAATAAATTAGCAGAAAAAAATCATATAAATTTTATAAAATAATCAAATATAACACTTCTTTATACATTATAGCTACGAGTGTCATATAAAAATATAATAAAAAATATTTAATTAAGTTTCCAGTGTTTTAAAATGTTCTTGATATTATACTGGGTACATCCACTAAATCGCTGAAAAAACAGCATAGTATGAATAAAATTCCCAAACTTAAAATTAACTTTTTTCATCAAAAGGTTTTATTATTAAAAGCAAAAGATCAAAGTATCTTTTAATCGGTTTTGAAAAAAATTAAATCCCTTCTAACACGTTCGAAATTTAGGTAAAAGAATCTTGTTTTGATTTTGATTTAGCGGGTAGGTAACCAAATCGTCACGAGAGTTTACAATAGAAAACGTATTTTTCAGAGTTTAATGAAACTTTCAGGACTTATTCACAAATGAAATCACTTAAAAATATCTTGGTAAACATTTTTTTTTTACATCTGTTGCCTCCTTCACGTAAATTCTCGAAATTTTAAGAAATTAAATTTTATTGCGAAAATTGGTTTTATTAGTTAAACACAAGACTCATTGGGGAATGTAAATCATATATTATTTTTAAAAAACATTTTACCTTTATTTCTGAAAATCTACTCTGAATAGTAAAATAAAAATAATAATATAACTATGACATTATTTGATTTGATAAGCTTTTAATAAATCTAAATTAAGGACATTATAGTCTGAAAAAAAATTCAATAAATAATGAAAATTTAAAAATCGTTTTCATTTTTTTTTTCAAAATAATATATATTTACGCGCATATATATTCTGTTCAGTTTGTTAAAATAAACTACCTTCGAAGTTCGATACTCTTTGGCACTTCGAGTTTTGCATTTGACATGCAAACATGTTAGGATGGGACCGTACCATATTTACTGAAACTGACTGTTTTAAATACTTCAACTTGAAGTATCGAGTTTTGAGTTTTGCTTCACCGCATATCAACCGCTGCGGGTTTAGCTTCTTGATTTTGTCATTTGGGTAGAATACAGCGGTCTTTTTGTTTTGTGGGTGGGTTGGGTCCAACTAACATCATGTCTTTAGTTTGTATTTTGAGTTGAAAAATTTTGTTTTGGGAAATTGTTGTTATACCCCTCTCACTCATGTCATGTCATGTTAAGTTTTTATGTATATGTTTGTATTTATTGTACATTGTAAAATGTTCACTTGGGGTGTTCTTTTTTAGGTCCCGGGAACGTTTTGCGGTTTTTTGGTAAATGAAGGATTGAATGTTGATGGATAAGTTCTTGTGGTAATTGCGAAAATTGTAAAGTATGTTTGGGTTGAATTTTGGTCTTGTACCATAAGCATTGTAAACCTATGCTAAATAAACATCAACCGCTGCGGGTTATTTAATGCCAAAATGGTTGGGTTTTAATTTTTCTTTTTTTTTTTAAATGTTCGGTTATAGTGAGAAGGTTGATTTAGTCAGATTTTAATAAAAAAATTGTTTTTAATCTTTTGTATTTTAGAAAACTGAAGATGTCTTCTAGTTTTGTATTAAAAAATGTTTTGCTGAGAATAATTGTTTTCCTTTAAAAATGTGTTTATGGCAATCATTTTTTCTTCAAAAATGTATATTTTTCTATAAGAGTGTATTTTTATACTTTCATAGTGTTTTGACCCCAGTTTAGGGGTTAACTATTTTCCCCATAGTTGAGACCCTAACAGGTGCTACCACTCCTCACAACCTCCCAATTAGAGGCCTTGCTGCCAGATGCACTTTATCGTCATGCCCAGGACCTCTGAAGTAACGATGTGAAAAGTTTGCGAATAGGAAATCGTACAATTTTCATTTCATTCATTGTATTTTCTTTAGTGGTTATTTTCATATTAATAAATTTACGCCTAAGTGAATAGTTTGCTTACGGTTTTTTAACTGCTCTCTTCTTAATATAAGAATGCTATGTACTTACTTTGAAAAGGTTATTTCGCATCATATTTTGTGTACAATTATTTTCCTCTTATTGATTTGAGGCAGGGATGTGAAAACGGCATATAACCAATGTGTCCAGTTTCTTTGTAAGTGTATTTGTAAATATCGATAGCCATTCTGAAGAACATTTTACAGTAATCTTATTAAAATGATAATTTTCCCTGTTCGTCAATCATATGTAATTGCTTTAATGTTGGTTAAATTCTGAAATACATCCAACTATTTAAAAAGATCCATGTTAATACAACGCCTGCCATTTGTTCTGCCATTTGAATTCTATGCAAAATTCATTTGCTTCCCGGTTCTTTTACTGTCGAGATCGGTAAATCTCCTCGTCACCTACATCCCTCCCATACTTTTTACACTTTTTGATCATTATGCTTCTATTCTTTTGTGTGTTCTATTATATTTATTAGAGCGGAATTAACTTTTATGATGAGCCATCTTTCTTCTCTTAAATGGAAACGGTCAGCATCATCACTATAGATCAAATTATTTAACATATTTTCTTAATTTTGTCTACTGAATCAACAAGTTCATTTCATTTTGTTAGTACCAGAACAGTTCAAAATCTGTAAATATAGCCTATCTGTGCATATATTCTAAGTTTGTACATTTTCGATTTTCATGTAAAATCTTTGATTCTTCTGAAATATTCATTACATTTTTTGATTTCTTCCAGTTTTACTGGCAAAATATTTTAAACCATGTATAGAAACAAACGGACTACTGAACTGTTACGGGCTACCTGTCCCTTTTGAGATTGTCAAGCATCTGCTTGACAATCTCATCAAAAATTTTACTTGAAGCAGCAGAAATGTGTTTCTACAGAAAGATACAGAGACTAAAATGAACCAAATACGAGAAAAACGGCAAAGTTTTAGAGAAAAGGAAAGCAAAGCACATTTATATTCAGTCGAAATTTCTAGAGCACATATTGAGAAAAGACGGCATGGAAAATCTGATACTCATAGGACAGATTGAAGCAAAGTGGGACAGGAAAGCAATCCATAACATACTGTCGAAAATTAATTCGACCTATCAGAGTGAGCAAAAGGTTGCAAAAGAAAATGTCCTTCCTTTGCGACCCTCTCCGCTTAGGTCAGATAAAATAGATCACTACAAAAAAAAGATGCTACTAACGAGAGGAAGGTCTTTTATCATGTAACCTCCACCTTCCCTTCATCCTGCCACTTCTGAAAGGTGGCCATGAATGCGGAGATAAATGCGACATTCGCGCCTTAGAGCTCCAAAATAACAGACACGGTTGCCTCACCCTGCTAAGCCCTCATTACTTCCGACAATACTTAGTGCGTTTCAATAAGTGAATAACGGAACAGGGGTTTAGGAGAAACAAAAGAATTTGTTAAGAGCTAGAAAGGACAGAAAATTCTGGAGAGCCATGATCGCCTACGTTTCGAGGGGGAACATCGCAGGAAGAAGATAGCGTTCAATCTAATTCAAGATAATAATCATTGATAATAATGTAATTCGATTTGATTACGAAAGTTTCTTTTTGCATTATTAACATTATCGATCGTATTTCTAATACTAGTCATTTTCTTATTTACTTTTATAGTATCTGATAGATTTAATTACAGATCAATAAGACCTTTTCAACGCAAACTGAATTAAGAATCCAAAAACAATTGATATACACAGAACCAAAAATAATTTAATTATCGCGTTATCTGTTTTTCTATAATGTAAAAAAAAAATATATAAATAAATAGAATAAAAAAATCATTCAAATGATTCAGTGTCAATACCAATGACCTACTGGTGTTAAATTGAAACATTGAGGCTGAAAAACAGACTTAACGACATAAAAATATTAATGTGAAAACGATTAGTCAAACAAAACTATCAAAGCTGATAAAAGTAGTTGTTACTTTGTACTTAAAAAGGTTTGCAGCATTAAATGATTTATAGTTGAAAAAAATATGGGGCGAAAAGAAAAAACTGTTTGACATTATACATTTTATGAGAATTAGACGCATCTTTCTACATAGTCCTTCATATTATTTATTCTCTTAAAATATCCTATTTATGACTATAATTTCGCGAATGCTTTTGAATAAAAAAATCGTAACAGAATAGTGCTAACATTAATATAAAGACATTTGTTTCGGATAGGGAGCTTAATAACAAGAGATCGCACATTCAACCTGTTTCAAAAGATTTCAAAATCGATAAGTATCAGTTCAGGTACAAAAAGAATACGAGATTGTTTTATGCCTAATTATATTTTCATTTTATTTACAACTGATAACATAAATTATTTTATTCACCAACAATAAGTATTGCGTGAGTGAAAATTTTCTCTGCTATACTCAACCGTTTCATTAATTGAATGATATAAGCGAACATTGATGTAATTAGTTCTATATATTGAAATATTTTTCTCTATTTTTTGTAGGCTAGGAAATGTGCTGATTATTTAAATTTACGTAGTTTCCAGTGGAGTTCTCTATATCATAACATCAGGACGCTCTTCAGAAGTGGTTCTTCACTTCGCATGTACCTCTCCCGAGTAAAACCCTCAACAGTGGAGGGCATGACTAAAGACTGTGTGTACGCCATTTCATGTAGCTGTGGGAAGAAATATAAAGGAAGAACAGGCCGCTCCCTTGAGGTAAGGCTACAAGAACATCGCAAGGCCATAATGCGACGGGGGATAGAAAAATCAGGCGTAGCTGACCACATATGGAGGGAGAAAGGGGATCACCGCTCCCTATGTAATGAAGTTGAAATAATAGATAAAGAACGCCACTGGAAACTACGTACACTTAATGAATCAGTACTATGCTAGGCTACAAAAATCTAAGCCGACCAAGCATAGAGATGAATACAATATGGAGTGCCAGAGAAAATCATTCGTGTCAAAAATTGCAATATGAGCTCTGGTAAAAATGTTTACTTAACAGAAATTCAGTAGTTGTTGTCCTTAAGAACACATGGTCCAGTGAATATAGACGTTGGTTAGTTGCAGTGACTTAAACCAAAGAGTTGTGAGTTCAAGTTGTGTTGAACAAGTAACTTAGATAGTTGGGTGAAAGGGAGCTAACTCATGACTACCAAAAGATGCTTCGCACAAGGAATGAGAATGATATGCCCCAGTGATCGCAATAAAGGGTTCGGTTCGAAATGTCTAGCACCTGAAGACGGCCGGAGCATACAACGGTCGAAACGTTGTACAGATGAAGACAATTGTCCGAATAATTCAAAATTGCAATGCGATTTAAATGTTAAGGCGGATACGACCTTCAAAAAAAAAAAAAAAATGGAAAAGAATTGTTACTATTAGGCAAGGTGAGATTGCGAAAACACCGGGGCACAGATTAATATTTGATGGTGGCGCTCTCGAGAATCTTTCTTTTGAATAAATAATTTTCTCTTTTGATGAGTATGGCATTTTTAGGTCAACATTGTGAGCAAATTTATATGTAAAAAGATAGGTATAAATTATTATTTAGGAAATCTCTTGTGTTCATAGATACGTGTTCTTTTTAAATTCCTGAATGTTTCGCCAATGTATTGTGAGGAGGGGCATTATTGGCAGCTTATTTTATATATGCTTGCTTCTGAGTTGTTTTTTAATCTGATTATACCCATAATGGTTATCGAAGTGATTGTATTTGGATGGAATAATTTGCTCTGAATAGTGAATGTTGTGGAGTTGGTAAGTGGTATTATCATCATTTATCGATCACACCCAATGGTGCATAGGGCAGCAACTTTTTGTTGCTGTTTCTGTAGCAAACTTTTTTTTACGGGACAGGATTGTTAGCCCTGCGCCCAACTCCCAAACTTGAAGGAGCAGTGGAACATTCTTGGTCCTTACGTTTACAGCACCTGGTATTCCCAATTGGTCACCCATTAATGTACTGACCAGGCTCGATGTTGCTTAGCTTCGATGATCGGACGGGAACCGGTGCATTAAACACGATATAGCCGTAGGTGGTATTATACACAACATTATCCACAATAATAAATTAAAAAATAACAGATACATAAAACTCAGCAACATCCAAATAGTCACAACCAACCCACCAAGACGCAAGGGGCTACTGGAAGTGAAAGATAATGAAAGGGTTTTAGAAGGAACCGGAAACAAGAGAAACCTCTACTCGATGCGAACCTATTTATTTGTATTGGAGTAAAAAGTTAAAATCTCAGAGTTAAGGTGGAGTCGTTAAAAGTATAGTTGAAATAGACCTTAAAAAGAACCGGTTTTTAAGTTTCTCAATATTCTGTATCTATGAAATGTTCTACTGATCAAAACCCCGAAAAATCTGTGGGTGTGTAAAAATTTCCCATCTTAACGATCTTATTTTCTCTTAAGATTATTTTGCAATGTGAGCTTCCGCATTGTCATGCTAGAGATTAACACTGTTAATCAGGAAAGCAGGACACTTTTGATGTAACTCTTCGTTTAGCCGACTAAGTTGCTGGCTATAAACAGCTTCAGAGATTTAACTTCGATGTTTCTCTAACTCGTGATTCCAAATACAAAAGAATTTCATGGATCGAGACATGGTTTGGGTATTAGCATTAGTTTCTTATTTTGATATTATTCGTATTTCTGTTTTCTTATGATACGCAAAACCTATTTTTCTTCACACGTAAGAATGCGATGCAAAAAGATTGGCATTCCTGGTTCAAAGACTCTAGGCTCTAGTGGAATGTTTTGTATCATTCTCTGGCAAAATCTCGTGAGGAACCACAATTGCATTTTTACAAATTTTACCAATTAACCTTCAAAATATGGGAACAACATTCCGGATGAAAGATGATAAAGTAATTCTTGAAGCAGTTTCTTACCATTCAAATATCCATTGTGGTGAAATAGGTAATAAATTCCTGAAAGGATAAAAGAGTTCAATGTGAAAGTGGCTACACACGGACTCTCATATGCGAGTAAGTTATTAATAGTAAATCATTTATAAGTGATTCAGATCAATAAGTGATTCAGATCAATAAATCAATATTGCTTAGTCACATACATTCAATATACGTAGACTAATTTACGAAATTGGCAGTTTAAATTAACCTAGGATCCTTTAATTGTTATTTGTGTGCAAATTAATTGAAACAAAACGAATAATGTCTTCCTAGGAACTTTCACACATTCCTTGATCACGTATACGTCGCCTCTTGGCGTTGTTTTTCTTTTCCGACTATTTTCCTTTTACATTTTGGACTGATGAATCCAATTTGTTTCTTCGCTTTGATGACACGACGGTTGAAAGGCTGACACCAACAATATCCGCGAGCTCTCTGTAAGGCTTGCCAGTGTGTGTGTGTGTGTGTGTGTGTGTGTATAGCGTTACAATTTTCGTATGCTTTCTTACAGTAACGTCCATAGCAGATAATTAGGTAGGACAACTGAGTGTCTGGGCGTGATAAAAATCTGATGCAAAATTTGTTTTCCAAAAGCCAAACAAATTTCATCATAAGCTTCAAAATAGATTCATATTACTGCACACTATTACAAATGATCTAATCTGAGGAAAATAGAAATCGATTTGACAGGGAAAAGCCTTAAAAACAACAAAAAGAAAAAACACGTAGCACTACAATATTTAATTTAGATATATTTTATTCGAAAAGGCTATGAAGAAAGTACTCAAAATTACGTCGACACTGGTGAATCCAACTGGCACCTATTGACATCCATTCAAATTCAAGATAATATTAGCTTCGACAAAATTGCAAATTGTTTTAAATTATTTTTCATGGCATGCCATTTTGACGTTTCTTTTATAAAAAGAGACCAACCAGTCAAATTACCGTCAACTTAGTTGTCACATCAAATCACGTGTATAGAGAAGATGTGTAAATGTAGCAACAGCAAATTGAAATGTTTGCACACGGCACTTCTGAGTTGGTAGTTGTTTCTGACTTCATAGCTTGATAGCATAAAAAATGGATGCCGACAATCACCAGCTTTTTCAATGTTATGCTGAAGTTTTATACTGTCAACAACCAGCTTTTTCTCTTTAAATTGCTCTTTAAAGAATCAAATGGTACAGATCAGTCATTTTGTTTTCGAAGATCTATATATAACAAGCTGCAAATTTGATTCGATTTCCCGATACGCTTTTAAATCGTCCAATGAAATTATCAAACAAAACTTTGCTCATCAGACGACGGTTATTCAATACTGGATTGGTTCGGGGTTATTTTTTTATTTTCGAGTTTGGATTATATTCTAAATTTTATTTTCGTATCTAGAAAAAAAACCATATTGACACGATTAATTTTTTTTTCTTCAACAATCAAACTATACATTAGAATGCTAAAGACATAACCACTATTACGAAAATAAAATACCAGAAACGTAAAAAAATACCTTCGATCGTTTTAAATCAACGTAGTTTAAGTGAATTAGTCTAGTTGAACATTACTACCGAGTAGAGTTTAACCATCAGTCACAGTGAAGTAGCATTATTTAGGTAGCTTTTACAAAAAATGGGAATTCCAGAAAGGGATGAATAAATTTACTCATTTTATTTAGTGCTGTCACTAGTACTTTTTGGTCATGAACAAGAAATGAATGCAGTTTATGGGAAATCTAGAGACAAATGTCCTTTACTGAATACTACAAATCTTTGAAAAGGAAGTTCCTGAAAATAGCCGAGATACCTGTATTATTTTCACTCGTTTTAAGCAAATGATAATATAATATTTCATTCATGGTTAATTTGAAAGTCCTCTCATAACGTACAAAACCAGGCAAAGGACAAATTCTTTTCAGAAGGCCGAACAGAAATTATAGTGCTTTATACTTAAAATTGTTTTTTTAATCTTACTGAATTTTCAGCAGGTGAAAATTTTTCTATGAGTTTTTCTATCATATCACTTAAAATTAACTGGCGTTGTCAAAAGTAGTTGATAACGAGGCGAATTTAAATTATACAAACATGAAAAATGTGTTGACAGTCATAAGAGTACTTTAATTTCCGAAATGATTCTCAATCAGAATTCTCAGTAAGTGACTAAATTAACCCGATATATTCTTTAAAAGACTAAATAATTCTTCGGATACAACTTAGAAAGAAATAAAATAAAAACTACAAAAAATGTTTAAGAATGAAAGAAAAATATTGTGGAGATGATTAACGAAACATTAAGAAATTATGAAAATCAATTAAGTTTTAAAGGCCTAGGTTAATTATAATTGTATCCGACTTTCAGCATTGTGCGTTGGTTTATGAAGCGTTTGTGATGTTTGAATAGTTCATTTTAATATTTTCTAATTGCTTTAAATGGAATTTTGAATTACGCGCTCCAAAGTAATTTTTGAAAAGAGGTGAAAACAGCATATTTGCAGCTCTCATTAATTTTTATAACCACAGGAAAGAGACAGTAAAAAATACATGATAGGAAAAGTCTAAATGGAGTAGAAAAAGAAAAGAAAATAAGGGAATTGTGATTGTCAGTGACGCAGTAAAAGTCAAAGTGATAAAGGGATATTTCATTGTTGGCAAGCTGAATGTATGTAAAGCAGGTTATGAAGGAATAGAAAAAAAAGTTGAAAAAATATTTGAAGGATTGATGAATACATAAGAAAAAACGAAAGAGAGAGAGAGTGATAGACACACACAACGTAAAGACGACTGAGCGAGAGAGAGTGTGACACACACACACACAACCGAGAGACGGCTGAGCCAGAGAGAGAGAGAGAGATAAACACAGGCAACCGAGAGACCACTGAGGCAGAGAGAGGGAGAGACACACACACACACACAACTGAGAGACAACCGAGACGGAGAGACAACGGACGCAGGGAGAAAGAGATGAAGAGACAACGGACGCAGAGAGAAAGAGAGAGTCACACAACGGAGAGACAACAGAGGCACAGAGAGAGAGAGAGAGACAACAGGAGGCAGAGAGTGAAAGAGAGAGACAACAGAGGCAGAGAGAGAGAGAGAGAGGTGGGGAAAAGAACAGAGAGAAAGAGGGGGAAGAAGAGAGAGAGAGAGGGGGAAGAACAGAGAGATAAAGAGAACAGAGACACTGGGTAGTTTAATAATATCGACATACTGAAAGAAGAATCATTAATTCCTCAAAATGTACTTTTAGATTTCATATACGAAAAGGAAATTTAGCCTATATTAATTACGATATATATTTTCTTGAGAAACGTGATTTCCTTTCTATACAGAATTCAACCAAGCTTTTACCCTCGGGTAACGCAGGTTTATGCCGTCCCAAAAAAGCAAAGTAAAAATAAATTGGCAGACGGAAAGATATATTGTTCAAAATACAGACGTCTACTCAACCATGTAGTCACTATATATAACTGATATAGCAATACTAAATAAGAAGAATTATAATATTCTATTTAACGTAAAGTACACTTTAATAAATCACTTTTAATCTCTTGAAAATATTAATTTACACGTATCTCTAAATCCACGCTTTTCTTCTGGACATGTATTTGCATGTACGTAAATAGAGTTAACAGCACTAACAACACAGTTGCATGCATTACAAGTTAACCCATAAATGCCTACAATCTACTTAATGTCAACGAATAATTGAGAGCTGGAACGCCAGTAACAGGCACTAATTTATAACTTCGTCCTCGTTGGCATCGGCCCAGGGTTATTCAATGCGACGTTTGTGAGCGAAGCGAATGTCCACCTTTCTCCAGTCAGCACTTCATACTGAGAGCTAATCTACGATAAATTGACTGCAGAGCACGTGTTATATACACATGAATAAACAGGTGAAAATCCGTGTAAACTGAACCGTCTTCGAATTCAACATGCATGTGCGTGTAAAGGGTCATTAGTAGATTTAGCCGAATCGATAGCGGAGTTTATTTAGCACGGAGACCGTGACGAGGACACAAGTTCTAACTTTTCATAATAGTTTGGAAAGAAGGGTTAGTGGAAGAGACAGGACATTTAGAGGGAAGAAAAACTGAGAAATTGTATAGAGTATGTTTTTTAATAATGTAGGTGGATACATTCTCTTGATCCGGCATTAAAGAGATTTGTTATATTTGGTGGGGTGTGAATTTCTTTCGGCACAATTACCTTCAAACAACGTCTAGTATCAAGAACCAAAGGTGAGGCAGCTCTGATTTGGCACAAGGCTTCAGTCAAAGCGCATAGACTGAGAACAGCACTCGCTATCACAATTCAAACCTAGTCGAATACTATCGAAATTGAAAACAGGTTTCTTTTCATACGTAATACTGAAGTCAGAAAGTGTTCAGCTAAGGTAACTTATCCTCACAAATTCCAAAATATTTTCCTAAGTTTTGTCTTTTATAGTCAAACTGTTGATGACAAAGATTTTTGGTTGGTTGTTTTGCTTTTATGGCATATCAACCTCGGCGGGTCATTTATTGCCAACTAGATTTTTATTTATTTATTGCTGATAATATATTTTTCCTTCAACAATTTATTGTTATTTTTTTTTATATAAGATTTGTGTCTAGTAATACTTTTTCTTT
The DNA here is from genome assembly GCA_037127315.1 of Ascarosepion bandense. NCBI lineage: Eukaryota > Metazoa > Mollusca > Cephalopoda > Sepiida > Sepiidae > Ascarosepion > Ascarosepion bandense. Next base: position 833,339 of record JBBBDQ010001192.1, read on the forward strand.
TCCAGTATCAAGATTCATTGGGATTTGTTTTTAAGGGCAGGGTCCCCAAGTCCTACCCTTGTTATTTAATCCATAACTGGTGGGAAGGGACGGATTAATACCTTTTCCAAGGGTACCAGTGCTTAAGTGAATGCAGGGTATTCAACTGGAATTCAAACTCGGCTCACCGATTTCTCTTTCCGAGCCGATATCCACTGCACCACAACGCACATCCGTCACTAAACGCTTACAGCATCTGGTATTCCCAAGCGGTCACCTATCTAAGTACTGACCAGGCTCAATATTGCTTAACTTCGGTGATCGAACGAGAACAGGTGTATTCAACGTGATAGGCCGTAAGCACGGATGACAAAGAAAACATAAGATTTATCCGGCGAAACGAGTCTTGGATGAAAAATTTCTACTTTATCTCAATTTCAGTTACTTGTAAATAGTTTATTGTAAAACTTTCTGATTCTTTCATACGAACGCGGGCGTACCTCAAGGCAATATACTAGATCCTACGCTTTTCCTGGTCTTCAATGATCTTTCTGATGTGATCAGTTCGTAAATAAGCGTTTATGCAGATGACACCATCATTTACTTCCGAATCGATATGAAATCTGACAAGGCTGATAAAGTAAACCTCGTTGCTGCTCTTGGAAAGGACCTCCAATCTGTGAGATTGGAGTAAGTGGCCAATAAATTTTAATGCTTCTAAAACGAAACTGCTCTCCCTTAACCACAATAGAGAAACTTTCCTACCTTCCATTTTCATGGACTACGCTAGTCTTACAGAAAACACGCTGCGTCTTCTTGGCCTCACCCTTTCAACTGATCTCAAGTGGAACGACTACATTGAATCAATAGCTACATCTACTGCTAAATAGGTTGGGTAACTGTCGGGCCAGGAGTTTTTTTTTGTCAGAATACATCTTGTCCGTGCATTGAATACTGTTACCATATTTGGTCTGGTGTTCCTGCTATTCATCTCGGAGTTCTCGACAAAATCCAAAGAATCTGCAAAAGTAATAGATTCCGATATAGCAGTTCGACTTCAGTCACTTTCTCACCGACGCGATGTGGTTTCTCTCTATCTTTTCTACAAATATTATCACGGCTTCTCTTATTTCCCTTGTGCCTCGACCACATGAATTTACCCGTGATACTAGATTGGCAACTGGTTTCACTCTTTTACCGTAAAAAATGGTCAAATATAACCGCCACTTCTACTCCAGTAGTGTGTTCTCTCGCACATCCCGCCTTTTAAATTAATTTCCATATATTTGCTTCTCTGATAGCTACAATCGCTAAAAGTTTAAGTGCAACGTCAATTGCTATCTTCTAACTTCTTGATTCCCAGCTTTCTCTTACCCTTTCTTCGACATCCCTGGTAACTTGTTCTTTATTTCTTTTTCTTACTACTTCCCCATTCGCATCAGTGGCGGTACTCCCTTGCTTGGGGTGAAACGATTTTGAAGAAAAAAGTTAAAAAATATCAATATTTTGCTAACAACCGGAAACACATTAATTCTCATCCAAAGAAATATTTTTTATTTTCATTTCACAGCATATGAATTAAGCACCGAAACTTAAATTTTTTAACTTTTCAAAATTTTATTTTAATTTTTCTTTCTACTACCACTACAGATATTGAGTATATTACAAATATAAAATAATTTATATTAACATCGTTTTAACCGGTGTTTAATCTTATCTGAGAGGAATCACAACCAGTAGAAGAGAATTTCAATTCGCAAAAATGATAACTGAATGAGAATATAAGAACTCTCAATGAAAGAGTAACGTTCGAAAATCTTTAAGATTACTGGATAAATTGAGCTGATATGTACCGTATGACTTAATCGGATGAAATAACATGATATTTGAAAGAATATTATTGAAAGTTAAAAAATATTCAGTTTGTGGTGTCTGTTTATATTTTCATATTTTTTGGATGCTTATTATTGGGAAATGATTAATTCTTACAATTTTTATTCCATGAAAATGAACTATTGATAAAGATGGAATTTTCATCTATTATGTAAGGAATATTGTTTATTCTGATCGAAACTTTAAAACCTGATATAACCATTGAGCAACAGTTTTGTATAATTTCATTAAAAAAGATGGCGCTTAGGTTATTTAATATAGCGTTCTTAATTCGATCACACGGGAAATCAGATAATATGTAGTCTTTTGATAGTTGACTTTTGAGACTGTGGAAAGAGTTTGCCACTTTTTAGTGTCGATGTATATAATTACATTATTAACTTCAAGTGACAAAAGTCAAGGAAAAACACACATTGCTCACCTACTTACAGATGAGTAGCCGAATTATATAATTAAAGGCAAAATATTCCGGGTTTGTGGAGTTTATATGTTTACTATTTGAATGGGTTATTTTAGTAACTAATAGATAATACGATAAACAATTACAACATTCTTACGTTTCAATATTTTTTCATAGTAATGAGCTACCTAAAACAAAAACAAAAAATATAAAAATCGATTAGATTTTTTAATTTAAGCCGCTTGAGGAGGCAAAGAATCCGGCCCGTTGTGTTGATAATTAAAATTCTTATTTTGAACTTTTGTAAACGTAAAAAAATCAATTATTTCAGTTAACATTGTTAGATATAATAAATGTTTGATATTAATTAAACGATATTTGTGAAAATTACTAATTTTGGAAGCATTAGAAGGAAAACTGAAGCGTTTAATGGAACGCTAGTCACTTTGTGGAGCATGAAATTGACACATGTATTACATAGGAAAATAGAATTTTAGTTACAATTAAAAGAAAACATTTTTCGGGCGAATTCATAGAATAATTTGCTAACAAAAAGATCTAAATTTCTGCCAACTTGGTCATTAGAAAGAATTTGCTGTAATTACTATTTTAATAAGAGAATGCAATTTGATAATTTTCTTCGATGAAAACAAAAAGGATTGGAATAAGAACCACGTAGTTTGTGTGTATTTTTAAACAAATGTTATTAATCATCCTTTATATAATGAAAATGTCTTGATAGTCCTAAAATTGTAGAAGTGACTTACCTTGTATGCCAAAGCGAGTACGTATATGCCTCAGCACAAAAACATCACGCGCGAGAGAAATCACAGATGGCTTGTCACCCCCCCCCCCCCAACAACAACAACAAAATTAAAAATGATGTTGTATTTTAGTATATTTTTGGGTATTTCATCCCCTCCTCTCCCCTTATTTCATTATCATTAAATCTTTTAATTATATTTTGTATATTGTATATATTATTGTATATATAAACATTTTTAGCTGATGGGTTTGTTTCCCTTTTTTAAGTGCCCCTTGAAATATGTGGTATTGTGGTGTGTGAAGGATTGGGAGGTGATGGATGGGTTCTTGTGGTGAATGTGCAAATTGTTAATGAGCGATAGGGTTGTGATAGTGTTTAGCAAGGTATAGAATAGTTCATTGAGTAACACCCTCTACCCACTCCCTTTTTGGCCTTGTCCCACAAATTTTGTATTTTATACGAAAATAAATATTGATAGCGTGTCACCCCCCCCCCCAAATAAATAAAATAATACCCAAGTGACAGGGATGATAGTGCTTTGTCCTTTTTTTTGTTTAGAGCGTTAGATTTCGTATTTGTTATTGTGTCTAAATGCGTGAATGATTGTAGAACAAATGCATGAGATTCTATCTTTGTTTATCCTACGGCATTTTTCGCCCAATTAACTTTTATCTCTGCAATGATTTGGCTGTGGGGGATGCCATATAATAATGTCATTTCTATTTAGTTGTGTAAATATCTTTATCATGAACATAGGGGAATTTTATTTTAGATTTTATATAAACCAAGCTCTTCACAAAAAAATTATATAATGGGATTAGATAGGATTTCTTAGGGCAAATGGGACATTATGAGGCTTGTGTAAGTCTGTACTGTTTGGCTAAGATATTTTGCTGAAAGGAATAATATATGGACAATTGGGTTAGCGATAAAGGCTAGTTAAGTCAATGATAGGACAAATGAAGACCAGCCACACCAATCCCATTTTTTGCCCGTGTGGCGTATTTGTACTAATGTATTATAAGTTTTGATAGCTTGTGAACGTGGTATTGCGCACATGGAAAGACTTTGAGAAGTTGATAAAGCGAGTACTCGGGGTCACCCCTCCCCAAACTACAGTAAAAATTTAGTTTCTATCGTCAAATTTATTAAACATATATTTTGAATAGCTTCGTATTTTTATTACTATTTTGTGGATAACTATTTGAAGTAGACGTCCAATTTTTCTTTTAATTTTGAACAGTGTATTGGTCCCACCGACCTACATACTCGAGACAGCCTATAGGAAATATTATCTCCGACAGCGTTTGAATCTGCATCCTTCTTTGTAGGAAAAACCACTATTTAATCCTGCTCGTCCACAAAGAACGTCACAACAAAGCTCTATTTTTCCTTTTAAGTAATGTACACTCCATCGTTCATATTTTCTCGAAAGCTCATATCAGCTAGATTTCGTATTTGAAACTTAGACAACGCAATTTCTAAAGAGTTAATAGTTTTATTTTAATCTGAAATTTTAATTTCCTAAAATTTGAAGTAATCGATTAAAAATAAATCCATATCTAAATGATTTAGTATTTAAATTAACAAAACTTACAGAAACAAGCTAGAATACCGAGAAGAGTGCTTCAAGTATTAAGAAAACGTGCCGCTGTTTGATGTGCGTTATCATAAGCATTATTAAAATATCTTATTTCAAAGATGATTATTGTAGGGATTAAATAAAAATACGAAATAAAATAAAAAACACTAAATAAAATAAAAAAAACAAAAAAAAACTACGAAATAAAATAAACATAAAAATCTCCCAGGAGTCCTCTGACAGGAAAGACAATTGACGCATGCACAAAAAGAGAGGCCTCCTGGTGCCAAATATAAACTCTATCTCTTTCTCTGTTGGACTTTGGATGGTAAAGACATACCAAACTGTTCGAGAAGGAATTTCCCCAACAAGAGGTCGTTGGAACCAAAAATAAAATCAGTGTCCAAACTGTCCCTCCAGTGTCTGTGTATCTTTCCTTTTCTCTTTACCCATTTATTTCAGCGGTGATAGCTATTCAATAAGTTTTGGATGTTTAGGCAAAAGAATCAACCCAGCAGTAATAGCCATAACATACCATAATATGATGCAAAGGAGAACATTGTGATTACGTAGACAGAACCAATAGTTTCAGAAATAGAGAAAAAAATGACATTGAAAATAAGATGAACTGAGCAATGCATCTGTTCAGATCCAAGATATTTAAGTGACATGATTTTTACTTACAAGAAGTTTAATTTATGACATTTCGGATATTATAACGTTTGTCTATGTACCGTGTCTCTTCAAGATGTAGGCGATCATGGCCTTCCACATTTCCCTATCCCTTGTAACTCTTAACACCCTTTCTCGTGGTACATTTCCCAAAACATGCTCTGTAATTCATTCGTCGTACATTTCCCAAAACATGCTCTGTAATTCATTCGTCATTTCTAGAATGTTCAGTTCATGGTCCCCTCAGCATCCTTCTACAGAACCACATTTTGGTTAGTTCAATTCTTTCCATAATTTTTGCTGAGATTGTACAGCATTAGCTGCTATATTGAACAACAGACATCACATAACAGTCCATTATTCTCTTTGGTTCCAATGAAAATTTTCTGTTGCAGTATATATATATATATATATATATATATATATATATATATATATATATATAATGTGTGTGTGTGTGTAAAGACTAAAGAGAAACATATCTTAGTCCACTCATTTCGTTTTCTGAAGGACTTTATCAAGGCAAATATTTTGCTTTGATAAAGGCAGAAACGCGTCGGCTAAGATAGGCTTTTCTTTTGTTTTATACATTGCCTCTTGTACAGATATATATATATATATATATATATATATATATATATAACTCCAGATAGAATATATTTTACACAAAGACATTTCTAGGAATCAAAATGGAAACCGATCTCGTCACTTATTTACCATTCAATATTTTTGTTAATGTCCAAGTAATAGTTATGATTTCACAAATTCATTTTCAGCAGAGTTTTCCCACAAAGTATTAGCGTAACGTTATCACCTGACACTCGTATACTTCTAAAATCTACATTATATACTAAAGGATAGTGAAAATAACTTCGAAAATGGTGTGTATCGAGAAAGGCAAGTAGTATTGTATACAGTGAGCATCGAATTGGTTTTGTGGCTGAAATAGCTTGCTCACTCGATTCAACAGTCAATCTTCCTTGCTGTACATCTATTAAGTCTTTCATTAGCATTTGAGACATTTAATTTAATTTCTCAACGTTTATTCATTTTATTCTTTGAACAATTAAGCAGATAGGTAAAATCAACAGATTGATTAGTAGATAGAAATTATGCAATTAGGAAAGAATCTGTTAAATAACAGATTTAGGCACCACGCCTCGTGTATAATGGTTAGTAAGCTTGTCTCGTGAGAACAGTTGCATCTGAGTAATGACTTCGATCCTCACTGTGTGTCCCATTCTTTCGGACTTGTGCCACATCTAAGAAAAATACCATATAAAGTAAACAAAAAAACTAAATTTTTGTTATAGTTTTTGGGAGTGGGGACCCCAAGTACTCGCTTTATCAACTTCTCAAATTTTTTCCGTGGACGCAATACCCCATTCACAAGCTATCAATATTTGTTATACATAGGTACGAATACGCCACAAGGGCAAAAAAATGGCAAGAGGGTGGTTAGTCTTCGTTTGTTTTATCAAAAACTTAACTAGCCCCTCTTGCTAACCTAATCGTTCATATATTATTCCTTTCACCCAAACATCTTAACCAAACAGCACAGACTTATACAAGCATCATAATGACACATTTGCTCTAGAAAATCCTACATAATTGCATTATATACAGTTTTTGTGGAGGGATTGATTTATATAAAAGTTAAAGTAAAATTCCCCTATGGTCATGTTAGACAAAAGATATTTACACAACTAAACAGTGATGACATTAGTATGGGGCAACCCCATAGTACCAAAATTGTATTCAAAGTACAATAAATATACTGTTAAATAACTGATTTTATTTTTATTCAAATCCTGCCAATAGTAGGGACAAAATAAAATTTATTCAAATTAAAGGTCAAGATCGAAATGGAAAATCGGTAGAAGTGAGTTCGAATTACATTTGATTTCATTGCGTTCACTTACGCGCAGAATACTCTTGGTTAAGGTATGAATCAGTATCTTCTTCCTCCAGCTATGGGTTAAATAGCAGAACAGTTTAGGTTCTGTAGCATTGGTTGGCAACTAGCCTACCACAGAAAAAATGACAACCAACTGCGGGAAAATCTTCTGCCTTGTCAGTCATAGGTCACAGGCGACATGATCGCCCAAAGCGTGTATCACGCATGACACTCAGCTGACTGTATAATGTAAAAAAACGTATTAGATCCTGATGCCTAACTTGAATTTACTGTTTAACAGTCTTGATTAATTTTTTCACAACTTAATCTTGTGGGTCATTTAAAGTCAATTTTTTTTTAATTGTAAGAATAATAATTTTTTCGAGTGAATATTACAGTAACAGTTTTTGAGAATAATTTTTCCAGATAAAAGTTCAACTATTTAATCCACAGCTTGGAGGATATAAATTCACACCTTCCGATTCCTGGGCAGCTCGAGAAGAGGATAGCGAAATTTAGTGCTCATATCGAATTCTACATAAAACCTCATGTTAAAAGCTTTACTCTCACCCATTTCTTGCAAAAAATATAGTTAATAATTAAATTATAAGTCTTTTAAAATAGGGAGTTACTTTTCCGTCACCCTGTAGCTAAGAACGACGAAGCTCGGCCTATGCTTTTAGATATCTAAAAGACAATCGATGGGGTTTTGTATGCTTACTTACTTCACAAGCTCAAGTGCTACAATGTGTCTGACTAATATTTGGTGTTATCAAATCGTTTCCAACAAATCGTGCAATGAAGGTCGTGTTGAACTGGCGGTGAACAGGGCTCTACACTTGGACCTACGTTGTTTGTTATATTCAAAGACATTCCTGATGTCAGTTTCCAACTTAGTATTTATGCAGATAACTATTTACTTTTGTTTCAGTAGCAAATTGAATAGATCCTAGAATTTAAAACTAGCAACTGAAAAGGGCTTCAATCAGTGGTTAACTGGAGTCGTCTATTCTATTCAATTTTTTTTCTCGCATTTCTCGTCTATGAAAATTACTTCTGATTTCTTGCTTATCAACCTTCAAAATTTTAAATGCAACTCCAATCGCCATCTTTCGTTCTTGCCTCTCACTATAGTATTTAATTCCATGTAACCACTTGTGGCATGGTCCCCTTGCTTGAGACCTGCAGCTTCTTCTCTCGCACTTCCCGCCTGTGGAACTCGCTCCCATATTCTTGCTTTCCTGACGGCTACAACCTCCAGAAATTTAAATGCAATGTCAATACTCATCTATTAACCACTGGACTCTAGCTTTCTCCCCACCCTCGTATATCCTTCCCTTTCTCCACCTATGTATCTGTCATCGCACCTGCATTCTCAGCTTTCTATTGCTCCTTTCTAACTAGTTTGTACTCCTCACTCTTTTCTAATTAATCTTTTTACAGTTATGTAGCCCCCCACTCATCAGTGGCATTTCTACCTTGCTCGGGGTGAAATGATAAAAAAAAAACAAAGAAAAAAAAACGAATAAAGTTATTTATAACATTAAATATACATTAACTTCTTCATGTTTTTATTAATCTTCATCAATGATTACTAACAATTCATTTACAACTTGGGTTCCTAGCCTTTTTTTTTCTGAGAGTTTCGGGTTTCACAGCCAAAATCATTCTCTATTATATTCATATTCACCACTCGTTGTAATTACAGCGTTTTCATATCTAGTCATTATTCTCATTTGCGATTATTTTCACAATACAGCTTAAGACAGAAATAAACACAGACATCGCCATTTGATTAGTGATATTTTTATAATCAGCGAACGCACGTTTCATGTATAAATTATTTATAGGCAAAACAATGAAATGCAAAAAGAATTTATTTCAAGTGATTTATATCCTATGAACTGATGTTACTGGAAATTAAACTGGGTGCATATAATTCTAGATTCAGTTTCTTCCCGCTTCCAATAAATACAATTTGAGGTGATATCCTGAAACCGTTCGATTAAAGCTACCTCTTGTAAATAAAAATCAAGGTATCGAATGATTTTTACGACAGAATGGTACTATTTTTCGAAATTTTTTATGCGGATAAACTAATATTTATTTGCAGAAAAAAATTCGAAAATGGTTATGAATCAGATCTTTATTTCTATTTGGAAGGAACAAACTTACAGATATTTGTAGTTTTGGGGGATTTCTTTGAATTAATTATCGTATCGTGATAAAGATGTAAAATGTGTGTTCACAGTTAAAATTTCGGCCAACTCCAGTCATTAAGAAAAAAATTGAGATGAAATTCAAAGTCTGTATGATAGTTTGCGTCTTTGAAATCATTTTTTTAAATGTATAATGAAGCATGAACGTAATTGTCTCAGTTTCGAAACTATGACATCGCGTAATCCTGGTAGCGTAGATTCTGAGAAATTAAATAGATTTTAGAATACTTATTCCAGAATTGTGGGTGATTTTATCGACTACTTTGAATACGGATAGCTTCTAAATTTTATAATCTTTGTCATTAATTGGTTTTGTTGTTGTATATTGTTATTCACAAGGAGTTAATATTACAGTTTCCCCTCTTTGCCTATTATATGTCACCTACATATAGTACCTGTCTACGGCTATATCGTGTTGAATACACCGGTTCCCGCCCGAGCACCAAAGTTAAGCAACAGCGAGCCTGGTCAGTACTTAAATGGGTGACCATTTGGGAATACCAGGTGCTGTAAACGTAAGGACCAAGAATGGTCCACCGGCTCTCCAGGTTTGGGGGTTGGGTGCAGGGCTAACAACCCTGTCCCGTAAAAAACAGTTTGTTACAGAAACAGCAACAAAAAGTTGCTGCCCTATGCACCATTTGGTGTGATGAATGAATGATGACATATAGTCCCTAGGCAGAAATTATAACATGCGAGTCTATGAGAGAGTCGTGATTATATATGATATTTGTTTCTTTTTGTTATTTTCAGATATGCAGTTTCCGAAAGGGAGATTTAATGTACAAACAAAACTAGTTTTACAGAGAGGATTTCATTTTAATACATTTTTTTTTATTGGTGACTAAATAGTTTGTATCTTCTTACGGATGAGGATAAAATCAGGTAACCGAAATGTTCTATAGAAGGACACAGAGTTTCATAAACGAAGTGAATACGCAAAGAGGGAGTCAAACAGAAAGAACGCTTGTGCTTACAATCAAACAGAGATAACTGAATTTTTTTGAATTTATGATGAAAGACGGTTTGGAAAACTTAACAACCCACAAGACAAATCGAGGGAAAGGCAGCGAGCCACCAACTTTAACAGCTTGTGTTAATGGAGGACTGAACGAGAGGTGGAAGTTAGCTTAAGAAAATGAAAGAAAACGTCTAAGGACTGCAAGGAATAGAAAGATTTGTAGAGCCATTATCGTTCATTTCTAATAAATGCGGTACATAGAAGTATTGTTTGCAGTTTGAATGTAAATGATTACGATAAAAAACTGTTAGTGTTGTTCCTGTTGCGTCTGATATGCATTGCTAAAATGACATTTTGTTCGTTGGCTATGTAAAAAGTTAATATAAATAAAATTATCCATATAGATATAAAAGGTCAAAAAATCTAAAATTCAATTGAAACATTAAGTAATTTCATTTAATAGATGTCTAACTAGTGTAAATTTTTGCAAATTTTCAAAATTGGCAGACTTGTAGCATTTGAGCTGAAAAAATATTAGCACAATTTTTTCGGCATAAATTTTGTCTAACACGAAACCATAGATGTAGGGTCTCAACAAGTCTAGCATACTAATGACGGTAAAAACACTACGTATATACATATGTTGATCTCTAAGTATATATAAGTAAAAAAAAACAAAAAAACAATAAAATCTGTCCATGTAGAAGAAACTAAAATACTAAATACTAAAATAGAATCGTCAAATTAAATTCAAGTTTCGGGTAAATCAAATTGTTTTACTTTACGTTTAATCCTGAGTAATGCATAAATCCACATTAATGCATTCGAATCAATTGTTAGCTCTACAGAAAAAAAATGTTATCGCTGCTGGCATGGCAAATTATTCAACTATAGCAATATTAAATCACCAGGTAGTAGTAGTAATTTCTATCACATCTTTGTCAACCTTGACAAATATGAGTTGTGTGGGAAGATGTATAAAAACGGATAAAATATCCCGCAGAAAGTATGAAACACAAACTAATGTCGGGAATCGACGCAAAAAAATGTTTACAAAATTTGTGTTTACGAGTCTCATTTCATGAAGATAATCGTGGAAAATCACGAGAAAGGATTATTATTCTTTCACTGTATATTAAGTCGTTATTTTAATGCAAACTTGTGTGCAAAAGCGAGATAAAATATGAAAAAAGTACTAAAAAACTAAGTATAAATAACGCCTACGATAATTTCATTTTACGCTGCAGTTCTAATCTGTTATTCATAAAGTTACGCTCCGGAACAAGAGATCAATTTCACCCATTTTTTAACAGTTCACCATATTGAGAGTTTGGGTAAAAATTATCTTTATGGAGATGATTTGATGTATAGCCGACGATATTGCACAATACTTTTTAGTTGATTTAAAGCATCAGCTCCAGTTTCTATTATTCATTTGCCATTTTCAAAATTATTACAAACTGTAGCATTAAAAACATCTTTTAGTCTTTAAACTAAAAGGCGACCTATTAGCGATTCATATAAAGTTAGAACAAAATATTTGAACTTTATTAGTTAAGCAGATGCATGTGCGGAATTGCATACTTCAGTTAGAGGTGAGGCTATAAAAAACTTAAAAAATAATTTGAAATTTTTTATGTAGGATCGAACACAATTGAAAAAGAACAAAATACAATTATTCTTTATAGATTGATTTTAATATAGCAAAATCTTGATTCATATAATTAAATCCGTTAAAAAAAAGTTAAATTTGTAAAAGCCGTAATGCAGATTTGGATTAAATTTATTTACGAATTCTACCAGTTATACACAAAGGTACAGTGTTTAGCAGCTTTAAATTGTACAAAATAAAATTGTAAATGCACGTCAATTAGAAGTGACTACAAAAGAACCGTAGCATATCAGTGGCGGTATAAAACAAAATCGTATTGAAGCATTATTAACTCATTCCCCGAAGCAGAAGTAACAGATTCATAAGCTGAACTTTCTCATGGAGAGAGTAAACATTTCTTACAAAGAGAAACATCTTTTAAGATTTGACAAGGAACTAAGCAGATTTGTAAAACGTTTTTGTGCTGAGCGACTGAACGAGTTATAAAATAATAAACAGGACAGAATTATGGTTCAATCCACTTTCATTGATTATCTTCCCTTGGAAAAACAAGTGGAATATGCTTGCGAATATGTTTGAATAAATAATGGAACATATTTTCTGATTAGATTTAAACAATTACTTTCACAAAATTACGACGAGTGAATTCATTGATTATTAGATATGAAACCGAAATTAAGGACGCGATTAATTTTCGATATCTAAATTTTAAATTTAATTTTTAAAAATAAAAAGTTTTTCTTGAAACTTATTTTAGTTTTAATTGAAAGCATGATGATTACATTTACTATTTTCAGTAAGCAGAATACTCTGTTGTATTTCAAACAGAAATTATATTGATTGAAATGTTTTTTTTATTTTTAAATTTTTCGGTCATTTTCGAGCGAACGACAGATGTTTAAACTAAAATTAATTTTAGGTTTTAAAATTCCTGCAAAAAAAAAACAAAAAAACTGTGACACACTATTTTTGGAAAACTAGGAAATTTCATGTTAAATTAATCTGATTTACACAAGTATTACTTATTTATAACATGAAATTTAGAATAAAACTATTTTTAAACACAGAGTTGACCTTTCTAACCTTTCCATCATAATTGAAATGTGTTGACAGATCGAGATAAGATAAGTGTATGGCGATCACAGTAGACAAAATTGTACAAATTTTTTACGGTAAAGGGAAGAAGAAAAAAAAGAAAAAACATCTTGTTAGCACACAGAAACATAACCAGGAATGTATTGGTTACAAGTAGCGATCGGGGCTACTTTTCATTATGAAAAAAAAATCTTCATTAATAGTCAAAGTTACCTCAGGTTGATTAAGAGTTATACCCAAAATTTCAATAGTGAAATTTATAATTTAGTAACGTTGTTTCCAAAACCTCTTGTGGAAACAAATTCTGCTTCGTGCTTTCCTGTCAACTACGATTTTCAAAACATTAAATGCAATGTCGGTTAATATCTTCAATCATATTCTGTTTTCATTCACTTTCAGTAACCCCTAACAGGTTAACTTAGCGGCTTTTATCGCGTTGCTTGAGGAGTGAAACCGAAAAAGACTTCATTACACAAGAGTAAGATGCTAAAAATTACAGAGTATTTTAAAAGTTAAAACAAATTTTGACAAAAAGCTCAGGATTAATAAACATTAATTTTTTTTAAAGATTCTTTTTTCAAATTTAATTCTTTTGAAAATCAAATTCAAATATTAGCTGTGAAATCGCATTATTTACGTGACAACAGAAATCAGTTACGGTTGAAACATTTATTTGTCATTGCTGACGCTTAAGTGAAAGAGAGTTAATATCCCTTGACAATTGCAATAAAATGTCTGCCACTAGTTTACACAGCAGATAAAACATAATTATTTCATTAAGTCATAAACATAAAAATGGAGAATCATTTAAGACAATTAGAGACAACGCTGTACTGGACAATATGAAGGATTTACTACAAAGGAAGTTTTAATTTTTGTAATTAGTATTTATTTTCCATGTAAACAAAAACCTCACATCACAAAAAAGAGGAAAATCGTGATATAGTCATAACCCCTCTAGTCCTTCCTTTATATAGGCGCTTTGGTTCTCGACTTTTGATGGTAGTCAGGCTAATTAATTTTACATTTTAAATGCGATATAAAGTTATAAGTTATAAAGTTTGAAAAAATAAAAGACGCGATTATTAATTGTAAGCAGTCATAACGTTAAAAATCGATGGCAGATAATCGATTTGTAAAAGTAAATTGAAAAGAAAACAACTCGAAACCTGACACTCTTAAAATTATGTCAGTCAATATAAATGGCTAATTATCATTAAATAATATCGAACTGAAAATCTTTCAAAATGATTCACAAATTATATCAGTATAATTATTGTACTCAACTTATCCGTCACTATACTAACAGAACTGGATCGAATTCCACAGAAATTACTTTCGAAAAAATGCTTTATGATAGTCGGTTTCCTATAAAGTTTGATTGAAAATTGCACACGGAGAATGTAAGCAGAATATCTTGTCTTAGTTTGATTATACTAAGCTAGACAGTGGCTGAAGATTTATTGCATACAATATGCAATTTTGGTACAAGGCCGAAAGTGTGGGAGGAGATATTTATTTGCAAAAATACAAAATGTGGCACAAGGCCAAAAAAGGGTGGGTAGGTAGAGGGTGATCTTCCGTAACTGTCTTATACCTATCTAAACGCATTCACGACCATATCATTTCTTAATAATTTGCATATTCATCACAAGAACCCATCCATCACTTCCCAATCCTTCACTCACCACAATACCACATATTTACAAGTGACACTTAAAAAGGAGAAACAAAACCATTACGTAAAAATTGCTAATGTATACAATAATACAAAAATATATTTAAAAGATTTAATGATAAGGAAATGAACTGAAGAAGGAGAAGAGGATGAAATACCCAAAACGAACTAAAATATAACAAAATATTCAAATTAGAATAAAGACATGTTAGTAAGACCCGTCCACCCAACAAAATCAGAGTGGCTGCTATATTCGACCAAATAGCGAAATCAAGTAGCACACTCGCTAAGGGAGAGGGGAAGGATAAAATAAATAATGGAATGGGAAAAACTAATACTCATCCAGTCAAGATCAAAAATGGGACCAAAAACAAACTGAGGAGGTTGGGAACCTTGACTTGGATCATAACACAAGAGAAAGCCGGGAACAGGCTAGGAACCACATTCATTCACATTAACTAGGTACACAAAAGAAGTCTAACTTAACCAGGAAGGGGTCCACAGGAAAATGCCCGGTTGTGCCATAAGGGACTTAAAAAAGAAATTGAAGACTGGCTCCATTCATGCGAACCAGGCTTGCTACTTTTACCCACCTTCCGTTGAAATTTGTCGATATCAAGTGCTTTCTATCAGATCTGATCTTCATCCTGAGCTGATGCTCAAAGAATCTAATCAAATGCTGATAAGAATAACGTTCAAATTGCAAGATATCCTCTTGTTGTGTCGTCCCGATCACCATTCGAGTTACGGCCAACATCCGTTTCACATTATCACACGCGTACGCGAAATCGATGGGCACGAGAAGATCGCGCGCGATACGAGCCGTCAACTCGCCGACATAGTCCCAAAAGGGGCGCACCTAAAGACAATGGCAGAAGGCGTGCGCAGCCGTTTCTTCCATACAAAGGCCATACTGATGACAATCGGGCATATTCATCCCGCTTCATTTTAAACTTCTGTCATTGAGAGATGTCAAGTTCCGAATCAATTTCCAGCTAAGCGAAAACCCATGGTTGCTGAGGTAATTCGCCGCTGGCGCCCATGACCAAAACGAGCATGACTCGGCCACTGAGAAAAGTAGTCCGGAAGTTTTTGTATTATACTTATTTTATCAATCCAATGGGCCCAATGTATGTATGGTTTAGTGAAAATAAACTTCGTGGCAATGGATTACATGATAATTATCCTAAACATAACGCGATGATGTTTATATTTATCGTCAGTTTAAAAATAGATTGATCTCATGTACACAAACATTGTCTTTCTCATTTGTTTAATTTATTAAAATGTTTCAATCTTTTTATAAATATTTAATCGGGAATAGCGATTTTTTTTTACTGACATTCACTCTATACGAATCCTAAGAGCCACTCAATAAAGCAAGTTAGGGTGTTGTGTAATAGGAGCAGCTTATGAAGATATGAGGTGGAAAAGAACAGTTAACCCCAGACTTTAACAGGTTAAGATTATAGTTATCGGAAAGCAACCTCTTGGGAATTGGTTCTACAAAGCAGCGGCTCACAGGAAGAAGTACTTCGAGTGGAACTGACTTCTTACTAATAAAATACGAAGTCAATGAGGATGATTCGCTGCGTGGCATAGAGGGTCTTAGCTGTGAGGGTTACCATTCATGGAACTTATGAATATAGCTCGTCTGAACATTTCGCATGAGAATAGGGATGGAGTAGTAAGAGGCTTGTGATGTTTCGTCTTTTGGAAAGGGTTTGTAGAATTTGAAACAGTTTGAAAATCTGTTATATAGATATTTGATGTAGTTCAATAGTCTCCCCTTTAATTTTGTGAGGCATAAGTTACCATAATTGATGATTACTCAACTTCTTACAAAATTGAAGTTAGTTTTGTATTTGATAAAACTACTATTAATGGCTTGCGTTAATGGAGCGTTTTCTAAATACTATAAATGAATGCTACTTTTCTTTGGAAGTCGCATTTGAGTTGTAGAGAAATATACAAAGGCTTTCTTATATAAAATTTAGAATATCTGGTAGTGCAACTTTGATTAACATTGCAGATAATCCAACTAACCATTAAACTTAATCTTATTCTTCATTTTAAGATCAACTGTCGATAAACTTGTTACGCATAATTTGCCCGAGAATAATATTTACTACATGATCGTAAAATGGAAATATTTAATTATGAGTCAACAGAAACAGATATAAGAAATAAAGATTAAAGGAAGTACATTACTAAGGTAATGAAATGACCTTATTATAATAAAAATAGTTTTTGTAATAGTTTCATTTATATTTGACTTAATAAAAGTTTATAAAGCCGATCACTTATTTTACTTATATGAATTCATTAAATAAGTACTTAATCCTGCTATCGTTTAAACACGACTATGTCGTGCAAATTATACTGTATTCTTAAAAAATCAGTTCAGGAAATGTTACCTGCTTTAGTGATTATCACAATAACGAACGCTGTTTTGAATTCGCTTAATGTCTAAGAATCTCTTTATATTAAAACAATATTCACTTTTAAAATATCTAATTTTCTTTAATTTGAATTTGATACATCTTGAAGATTTTAAAAGTTTTTACTTCGTGATAATTAGATTTGTCATGTTTTAGTCCACAAAGTTTTTGCAACTTTTAATAGTCGTTACTTCCAAGTCTTTAATAAACCAAATATCGAGTTGATACACTTTTATTTCTTGATTGGTAATTTTGTTTTTAACCAAAATTTTCCATTACATTTAATAACACATTTCGTAACTCTTACCCAACAACCATTCCCAGAAAATCTGTCCAGCATTCTCTTTTTTCTTGTTGGTAATCACCCAACATACTACATGGAAAAGTAAAGAAGATTAATGATGTTGAATTCCACATGCATTATTGAATAGTTCGGCTAAATTGCATCGTAGGATAGGCGGATGGAAGGATAATGTTCAATGACGACATTAAAATATGTCGTCTGCCGATGGCCAGGAGACTAAGTGCAGATATCAAGTAGAGAGTGGTGATCTTGACGGCTAAAGATTCTCATAAAATATCCAGGCGTCTTTTGCATTATTTGAAAGCGGATTTAACTTAAGACTCATTGTATTGATTTAAGATTTGGAACTTTGCCAATAGAACTGAAAATACAATATGTGGATAATTTTAAAATTTTAAAATTTCTCTTTCTTAATAATTGTTGTGACTTAATTTATCGTCCAAGCTAATTACGATTTAATCAATAACATTTATTAAAATATTCCAATATGGAGATCAAGCTTAGGAAATAAAGAAATAGAAAAGTACTATCAATAATCGAAACTTAAAAACTGTCTTTAGCAAATCCCAAGTAATCCATATTAAATTAATTACTAACGATTTTAATAACAAATGATCACCATCATAGAAAGTTTGAAGATCCTAATAAAATTTGCGAATTGGCTGCTTTGTAAAATTCCTCATAACTGTGAAATGAAGATTTTTTAGTTTGAGTTGCTTAACGGCATATCAACTTCTGTGGGTTATTTAATGCCAAAAAGGTGAGGTTGTGAAGTAGTTTTTTTAATGTTTGATTATAGTGAGAAGGTTGATTTAGTCTGATTTTAATGAATTTTTTTTGTTTTTATTCTTTTTTTATTTTAGAAAACTTAAATTGTCTTCTAGTTTCGTATGCAAAAATGTTTTGCTGAGAAAATTCTTTTACCTTCAAAATGTGTTATGGTAATCATTTTTTCTTCGAAAATGTATTGTTGGTTATGTTTTTTCTTCAAAAAGGTACATCTTTCTATAAAAGTCTATTTTTATGTATATATTTCTATGTCTATTTTATACTTTCATAGTGTTTTGACCGGAGTTTGGGGGTCAACTATTTGCCCATAGCTAGGACGTTAACAGGTGCTACCACTTCCGGGTCGGTGTGGACCTGAGAACAACAGCAATTAAGAGGTGGTTCCATGCTTCTCACAACCTCCTAATCAAAGGCCTTGCTGCCGGATGTAGTTTACCGTCATGCCCAGGACCAGCGAAATGAAGAAACCCACTCTAAGACAAAAGAAAAAAACAATAAATGTTGAAGTAGTTAAGAACTATATAACTATTATTTGAATTTAATTAGGGAAAGAGAAATGTAACCCACATGATTCTTCTTCTTTTATGTGCCCTGTCATTTCAGGACGTAGGCGATCATGGCTTTCTACATCTCCCTATCCTTGGTGGCTCTGAGCACACTTTCTCCTGTTACACCACGCAATTCTCGTTCCGTCATCCACCTGATCAGGTCCTTGAAGTATGTTATACGCTGCTTTCCACTGTCTCGTTTTCCCTCTATCTGGCCTGTTAGTATCAGGTTCTCCAAGCCCTCCTTTCTCATTGCATGCCCCAGGAACTTTAGCTATCTCTTCCTGATGCTCAATATTAATTTCCTTTTCGTTTCTAAAACGTCATCATTGATAACATGCTCGATCCATGATATTCACAGTATCCTTCTGTAGAACCACTTTCAGGTGTTTCAAGTTTTTCCTTCATCTTCGAAGATATTGTCCAGCATTTACTGCCATATTGAAGAACTGACATCACATAGCAATCCAGTACTCTCTTCTTTGTTTCTAGCAAAATTGTTCTGTTTCTTAATACTTTACTCAACTTCTGGAATGCATCCTTTGCCATGTCAATTCGCACTTTCCGTCTTCTGTTAGAACAACTCCCAGGTATTTAAACTTTTGTACCTGCTTGATTTTAGTATCCCCCACCTGTATTTGGCATTTTAGGCTGCCTTTTTATTTGTAGTCCTTTTCTTGTCACTCTCTTTAGCTACCTTTTGTAAGAGGTATTGTAATTAAAATTAAGAGAAATGTAACCTACAAGTAAAGTACAGAGGAAGACATGTGAATATTCTTAGATGCTTAACAGAATCTGGGGTGAGGTTTACGTGATTTTCTAAGCGCCGCTTAGATGTAGCACAAGACCGAAAGTATGGGGCACTCAGTGAGAATGGAACTCACTACTCAGCTGTAATCACTTCTAGCGAGTCAAGCTCGCTACCTATTACACCGCCCCATAGGTGCCCAAGGGTGAGGTTTACTTTATCCAACAAATTTTGCAACACTACATAGAGCTTATTAAGACCATACCATTTATTATTTTGCCCATTTTTGGGCCTTTAAGTAATTTTTAACTCATCATTTCATGTATTTTCTTTTTGTTAAAAAGACAAAAATACGAAAAGAATCACATGAAAATTTTTCCAGTTTGTCATTAATTTTTCTAACATTTTTCTGACACATAAAAATTATATATATTTTTCTCCACCCCACAATATATATATATATATAAGTGTATAACTAATCTAAAGAACCAACGAACCTACTCAGGTTGCACCAAATTGGATCTTCAGGAAAAGTTGATCAACTTTCCCTGAAGATCCAATTTGGTGAAACCTTGGTAGGTTCGTTGGCTCTCTATGTTAGTTATTTACTTTGTTTGCTCTACTTGCGTATTGAGCGCTTTTTGTTTTAGGTTACTTGTCTCTGTTTTTTTTGGGGGGCTGTGTACTTTGACTGATGTTCAAGTGCTTAGCTCGTTCTATTTTTATCATCATTTTTTCCTTCCGCGTATGTGCTCGGAGGGTTTTTCGAAACGAGTATAACGATAACTTTACATTTATATATATATATATTTTTTTTTCTTCATTTGTAAACGAGTTATTACGTGATCTATGTTTCTACCATATTGTGTCTACAGGCGATTTGCAACAATTGATTTTACCGTTTTTATGTTTTTTTTAAAGAACGCTCACGTAACGGGGAATTCCCTGTTACGTGAGCGTTCTTAAAAAAACCAATAAAAAAACAAAAAACAAAAAAAAAAACACACACACAAAACAAAAGGTAAAATCAGTTATTGCAAATTGTCTTAAGACACCACATGGTAGAAACATAGGGCGAGTAATAACTCGTTTACAAATGAAGAATATTCAAAGGTTCTACAATATAATTGTATTGAACACTTTTTAATACAAATGTGTACTGGTTTAATTTTATTATGACCAAAAACTAAGTAATAACATTATATATATACTCAGTAGCTAGTCGTCTTATGTAAAAGGGGTCAGTCAGTTAAGTGTCATACGTGAAACACGCTTTGGCGATCATGTTTCGAAAGAGACATGACTGACTGGGCAGAAGATTATCCCGCAGTAGGTTGCCATTGCTTTCTGCGGTAGACTGGTTGCCAGCCAAGGCTATAGAACCCAATCTGTCCTGTTATTTAACCCATAACTGGAAGGAAGAGACGGATTAATACCTTTCCCAAGGGTATTTGCGCATAAGTGAATGGAATGAATTCAACTGGAATTCGAACTCGGCTGTCCGATTTCTCGTTCCGAGTCGATATCCACTGCACCACAACGCACATAATTTGTACAAAAAAAGAATATCTCTGCTTCCAGTCAAAGGGTAAGCCAAAACAAAATTGTTCTTGATATGTATAATCCCATTATTTCTAACGGTCAAAATAATGAACAATGTATGTGATCTAAATAGCAAAAAAGATTATATATTGCCGCAAAGTAGTTATGTGCGATCGTTGTGTAAGGAAATGCGATAAGATAAAGGACCGTGTTTTCAAGCTGTGAAAGGTTAGTTATGGGATAAAATCACGTCACAAAGTTAATAAGAAATAAGTCCATCTAAACAAATGGGTAGAGGCCAGATGCGACTGATCCCATCAAGGTCAGAAGTCTAGAATACAGAACAATAAAGCAAAAATTCATTAATACAGAATCGTACTATTAATAATAACTATCTTTGCGTATTGAGGCACATATCCAATTTTTTCTGTTTTCTTTCTCGAGGTAAACAAAAACAATGCACGTTGTTTTATAAGAGTGAGCTGAACTGCTGTATACAGAAAGAAAGAAAGGTTGAGAGAATGGAAAGAACCAGTTTAGAGAAAAATAATAATTTTCTATCCTTATTCCACTCTTGTGCCATTAAATTCAAATCTCGTAACAACTGCAAGGAAAATAAAAACACAAAATGACCATATATCAGTAAAAACAATATATTATACTTGTTATTCAAACTTTCACACCACACCTTATGATTCATTATATCTAATCGTCCGAAAAGTTGAGCCTCATAAATATGACTTTATTGTCATACAAATTTAAGATTTAAGGTTTTAGAAAGCAAACTTATTTTGGATTGTTTTGCACGGATTCTTAAGAATGACAACTGAAACATTTATTATGTAATGAAGAACATTGCAAGTTTTGGATAGAACTAGAATAAAAATAGCAAAAATAAATTTAATGAACTAATTTTACTGAACTTTCTGTCAAAACGCATTGTCTTTTTAAATATTAGCCTCTTGCAAGAATTTTATTCATTTTTTAAAAAATAAGATTTTTGTATAAATTTACAGAATCCTTGTTCAGTCATCAAAATATTTCTACTGACTTTCTATGAGAGAAAATAAAGAAATTATCCGCAATATTGTATGAAGATACGTTATAGCGGAAGTTCGGATAATTTTAAAATGATCTTCGTATATCGCTAATCCACCTTGTCGGTAAATTATGCATGCTATCATTTGAGAAAGATTCAAATTTTAATTAATGAAATTGTCGATATATTCAATGTGATCGGACCCCATTGCCAAACAATGTTGCATAAAGAGAAACCAATAATTATCGGAAGAATCATGTTTGGACACTACACTGCATCTACAGAAAATTCTTGCCTGTTAGATGGTAATATGTTACATCATATTTGCAACTTACTTGCTATGCTATTTTTCGTCTAATGACTTTCAAGTGAAATCAAGCGTTCATTATTTTTTATAAGGCATTCATTTTAAATCTCAGAAAACACGAACTTCTACTGTATTCATTATGTTTAGATTGGCATTTTAAAATCTATTCAATTTCTGAAAACAGAAAATTTTATATACCAATTTACTTATTTTAATATCTCGTCAATTATTATTTTCCTAAAGCGAATTATTGGGTATATGCATGTTAATTAATATATTTTTTTTTAATCCATATTCTAATGTGAACATGTTGCAGTGTCTACATATGACATTTATTTAATTGCGTTTATTTAATAGATTTTTATTCTTAAATACTGTTGTCATATATGGTCAGGTGCCCCTGCTGTTCGTCTCAATGTTCTCGATAGGCTCAAAACGAGAATCTGTAATGTGATTGGTCTCGACCTGGCAGTTCGAATCCAACCATTATCTTATTGGTGAGATGTGGCTTCTCTCTGTCTCTTCTATAAATATTTTCATGGCCTCTGCTCTGACAAACTTAGTTGACTAGTGCCCCCTTCATAAGAATTTACTCGGGCTTCCCGCCTGTGAAACTCCCTTCCATATACTTGCTTTCCTGTCGGCTACAACCTTCAGGAATTTAAATACAAAGTCAATTCCCATCTCTCATCCACTTAACTACAGCGCTTTCTACATCACCCTGTGTATCTTGTTCTTTTTCCTTTCTCTCTACCTTCGCAACTGTTTCATTCCTGTGTTCATATCCTTTTCTTACTCTTTCTCTTTCACCCCCTGTAGCTGGTCCGTCTTTGTTTTCACTCTCCTCCTACCTAAAACTTTAACTCTCTTATGTAACCCCCTGCATATCAGTGGCGGTACCGCCTTGCTTGGGGTGAAATGATATATACGTACATATTCAAAACAGGAATAAGGTTTGTTTCAAACGAGAGAATTGGTATAGAAAAAAAGTGCGAGAACCTGCAAACGTTTTGTTTAATCTTTAGATTTATTGTTGCTATTATTATAATTATTACTTGCTTTTTGTATAATATATTAAGTTTTCATAATGGTAGTTGTGTCGCTACATGTGTTTCGAGTCTAAAATTGACTCTTTTCTTCAGGCTAATAAACTTGTGACTTCACATATCGAGATCCGTTTGCTTTTTTGATGGCCAAGGTATCGTGTATAAACAGATAAGTAGTAAGTAGGTCAGGAAGTTCATATGCGTGCGTGCGTGTTGGTTTTTTTTTGCGTGCATACGTGTTGGTTTTTTTCACACTCGCACTTTAAGTTTCTCCTGTCATCTTCGTTGACTGTAAAAATGTTTTTACTGGCTTGCGAAATTTGATTTCATTTTTATACTTCAAATTATTTTTCAGCAATTATGATTCTATTGTACTCTACGGGTCATCTAAGTTCTTTTTATTGTTTTTGGGATACTACTTGAATTTAGTATGTGTGTGTGTGTGTGTGTGTGTGTGTGTACGTTTTTTTTTCAAGCTTGAATTTTGTGTGTCTTAGGTTTTTCATACTGTTTTGTTGAGGGAAGGCTTGTATTTTTGTAATGTTCTATTCCTGCATCATGAGTGTGTCATAATCTGCATTTTTGGTAGATAGTCACACACACACACACACACACACACGTTACAATAATTCACTTCATATCTTAAGCCATTTCTATATGAAATCACAATCTTAAACAATGAACGTGTTTCCATAGAACTTAAAATGAAAGATAGGTAATTTAAAACTAAATTAAACGTATGTTATATTATAAATTACAATAAAAATAAAAATTTAAAACTCAATTATATGTATATAAGTATTGCGTGAGAACTACTATAAGTAAATTAAGAGAAAAATCATAGGTATAAAAACTAATACATAGCTAAATATATTATCAATACATATTGAACTCAATGTAATACCTAAAACTAACATAGATCACAAATGGTAATATAATGTAAATAAAAAGGTTATATATAACAAGGAGAGAGATTACAAGAATTCTTTTAGCAGAATTGTGAATTTAATACTTTAATATGTTTACAATTTAGTGTAGTTTCATATCTTTGATTTATTAATGAGTCACTATTAAGAATCTTAATTTCTATTTTCTCTTGCAGAAGTTGCACGTTTCGTTCCTCAATCTAGAGGTTCTGACTTGTTTAATAATTTTCCATTTAACTTTGGGTATTTTCTTCTCTTTTAACTTTCAAAAATATTTCGAAAGCGAAATCATACTTCGTTTGTATGCATTAGTGAGGAATGAGGAACGATTATAAAAAAAATTGTACTAGTTATTTATATGTTGTATTGCAAATGTTAAATAATGAATATTTATTGGTTTATTTTTTATATTCGAACCCTGTTTTAAATTAATGTTTTGAACGTTGCAATTTTATTCTTCGTTCATTTAAATTTATATATATATATATATATATTGTCATCCGTAGACAGATCTGTTTCGCTCTATCACAGCTCATCAGTACGGTTAAACTCCGATTGCTACCTAACCCAGCCTCGAAACCCGACCGAATTGGCGTCAGTCGGCGACACTACATATATATGTGTGTGTGTGTGTGTGTGTATTTATTATATTTATTGCCTTTTCGTTATTATATACACACTGATTACTTCATTAGTTGAGTGTGTGGATGGTGTAGTAGATAACATCTTTGAATGAGAAATGAGAGCGAAGTTTGGATTCCAGTTGGGTTACTTACATTCAGTTACGTTATGAATTCATGTACTATCTCCGATGTTATTGGTTAATTCGTAGCATATGTATGTAGGAAAAATCATTGTTGTAGCAAAATAAATAAATAAATAAGGAAAAATAATATTTTCCTACATAGAAAAATGGTTTATTCTTACAATCTGAAATATATTTCGATTTGAAATGATCCCTTGTTATAGCAAAAGAAAGAAAGGAAAGAAAAAAAAAACAGAAGAAAATTAATATACCGCACAGAAAAAAATTGGTTTATTCTTACAATCTAAAATGTGTTTCGGCTTGAAATGACCCCTAACGGGTTGATATGCTGTAAAAAGAAACACATCAATCAATCAACATTTTATTAGTGTTGGATTGAACTACATTTTGCCTTTAGAACTGTCTCAATTATGCTTGTCATGAATTTGAAGACATTCTGAAAGTTTATTTTGTAATCTGGATACAGGCTGTTATTATTGCACATCGTAATTCTTATAGATTGCTTGGTTGCACAGTATGAAGTATAAGAAGCAATGGATAGAAGTAGTATATTTGCTGTTCGACTATTGCACCTTATTATTAAGATGGATAGGCAACATTTGTCTTCATCTCTCCCTTTAATCTCCCGCGTATTTGCTCTACACGCCACACCTTGATAAACCCCTTCATTAGGCAGTTTGAACTACATGAAGTTGTAGTGTTTGCACTGCACTACTGGACTGTAATATGCACATATGGTCAACGGAAGTTTCTTAGACACAACAAGTGCACAGACCGAAGGCACATCATATTTGTGGTTTTCGGCTCTCGGCTTACTGAAAAGATGTTGAATAAAACAGAAGCAGGCATGACCATGCCGGATTGGTCGAAGTCCGTATTAGTAACGCTCGCGTGTCTCATTGACTCGCTTCAGGATGAGCGTGGTTAGCTGGCTACTGCAGCGGAAGGTCATATTATCAGGTTATCGGCGTCGCAACAAGAACCTGGAACGTCCGCACTTAATACGCCCCCGGAAGAACCTGGAGCTGACAATATTCCTTCGGAGCCGATAAAACATGGATGTTAATAAACCATCAAATCCCTAACGGCACTATGCTAGAAGATTCGGGAACAAAAAAATGACCTAACGAGTGGATTCAGTCGTTGGTTATACCCCTGTCAAAGAATGGAAGTCTTATAGGACAATACGTTTGATCAGTCATTCTAGTAAAATCCTGCTCCGTATAATCCTGAATCGTTTGTGATCCAAGGCTTATGAACTGCAATCAGAAGAACAAAAAGGTTTGAGAGCAAAAAAAAGGACCGTGGAGTAGATCTTCAATTGCAGGATCCTCGAAAAGAAACATCTGCAACATGAGAGGGACACATTCCAAAGTTTTCTTGATTTGAAATAATCGTGTATGGTATGCCAATCTTTGGTATATCCTCAATGTAGAAAAAGGTATTATCCAAGTCATCTAGGCCATTTATGATGATGCCACCAGCGCATTTTTTTGGGGAAAAACGGGAAGATTTTTTCGGACATCTGTTGTCATGAGACAGGAACGCGTACTTTCAGCCACATTGTCTAACCTATTTCAGGAGCGGATCATGCAAGAAACTCTGAACAATCATGATACTTCAATCTCTATCGGTGGTAGATCCATCTGTAACCTACGTTTTGCAGACGATATTGACCTCATAACAGGTAATAATAACGAGCTATTCTGACTCTACTTCCCGATTGTCGCAGTAGAAATCGAGTCATCAATGTTTCAATGTTCTACGATCTAATTTTGTGATCCTTAACGAATTGTTGCCTGAATTTCTTGTTCTCATCTCGCAGAAGTGGTATTCAGTGAGATCTTCTGCTGCTGTAGCCATCTGCTTCAAGGTTCAATTATATTTTGCGTTCAGAGATGCTTTTCTGTTGACTTTCTATCAGTGTGAACCAGTCTAACAATTTAACTAAGACCTTTCCTAAAAAAGGATTTCCATCTACAAATTTATCGCTCACTGGACGTTTTTTTATCGTTCTCTATAAATCATAGAGATAGTTGCTCGGGAAAATCTTAGTAGATTAGAAGTTTTTGAAATACTCAAACCCGTACGTCTGTTATTAATGACCACGTCGAATTAAATACACTACTTACTCTGGTCAGCGAGTATATATATATATATATATATATATATATATATATATATATATATATGAAGGTAAAGAAAGATTATCCACGTATGTTTTTATATTATGTACATAAAATTGACCGAGGAAAGATATTCGAGAGATAAAAAAATAATATTGATAATAATACTAATAATATTTATTGGATATTAGTTCGGCTTTTGACCAAATGGCAACATGGTGAGAAAGATGTTAAAAATCGAAATTTTTGGACACGCTTGTCCTTTATCATCGAGGTAAGCCTTTTTTCGGAGGAATTTTTTTTCCACATCTGTTATATTACTGAAGAGATCTAATCATTTTAGGTTAGTTGTTTGTCATGATTAGGGCTGTGGAGGATTTTTAAAGGATTTTTGTGGAAACTTGATTTATATGCTTAAATGTATGTTTAAACGGAGAATATTTGTTTATTTAATAATGATATACAAAACCAAATGACTAGTAAGGAGAGGTTGATTATCCATAACTATCCTACTCTTAGCTAATTCGATTCAGTACCTATCTATAACTAACAATTTACATAAGCATCTTAAGAACTCATCTTTCACCATTCGATTCGAACATGCACCAAAATACCGTGTTTTTAAAGGGGACCCAATAATACACCCATGATATATGCATATACAATATTTTCATAATAATGATAATTATAATAGCAATAATAATATTTATTGTATATTATTAGGCCTTTAGACTAAATAGAAGCGTAATTAGAAAATATGTTAAAATCATAAATTTCTGACACACCTGTATCCTATCTCAACAAGAAATACTAGGAAGGGAGACTTTTTTGGGCTGTTTCTTTTCTCATGTGTTATATTACTGATGGAATCTAGTAGTTTTGGGATAGTTGTTTACAACGATTAGAGTTGTGGACTGTTTGTGGATTGCTTTTTTGTAGAAACTGCATTGACTGAGTATGCGTAAAACCTATAATCTGTGAATTTATTTTAAAAATGTACTTTAAATTGGACTTTCGACGTTTTTGTTAGTATTAAAATGAATACACTAAAAGGACGCATCTAATGTTATCAATATTATGATAGGGGTTGGATAAAATGTGTAGCTACAATGAAATTGATACAGTTAACTTTAACAGTTTTCTTATGGTTATTAAACCGAAAATGGAATTCTTTACCTGTTTCCCCGATATAAGTCCCTGTTTTGTATTTATTGCAAAAAGTAACTATATTACATATCAACTGTCACAAGTCAAGGAAGGAGGTCGACACTAGTGTGTATGTTCAAAGATAGCGTAAAAATACTATCGTTGATAACATGTTAAAAGTTTGGCATCGAGGTTTATTACACATTATGTTGTCTTGTTACTTGAATGATTTTTGTTGCCTAGATGATATAAGGAGTGATTGTAGATTTGGAGGTTGTCGCCCGACGTTAAATGTGTTTTCACTAAATATTTTATAATGGTGTGGTCAAGTTTTATGTACTGAAAATCTTTTAGTAAGAACTGAGATATTTTGTGAATGCTGTAATTAAATTTAAAAATATAAAAATTTCTGGTATCTCTATTTTATTTGTTTCATAGGTTAGAAGACTATCTCTCCTGTGCTTTGGAGTCTTACAGATTAATTTTTTGATAGTTTTAATTAATTTCCTGATAATTTAGATTTTTAATATTTTTACACATCATGCTTCTATTTGGTCTAAAGGCATAAAATATACAATAAAAATTATTTTAATTATCATTATTCCTGTTTTTTATCACCCAAATTTGTTTCATCGACATAATATATCTACATATTTTAAGAATCATATTTTTCTTTAATATCATATATACGCGCATGCGTATTCATGAATTTTTGTTATGCACATCTAATTTTAATGTAAAATTAGCATAACAGTGTATATTTTCAACGTAATATGCCTTAACTTATATGGTAATGTGTCAGAAAGAGTCATACTCGATTAACGAGTCGACAGTCATCAGACATAGATGATTATAAATAAACATTCGCATTAGCGAAAATGAATCAATTTGTAAACAGTGGATTTCCTGTCTCAGTGGTAATCCAAATTACATCGAATTCACTGCAACTAAAGCAGGAACGCAAAGGACTTACCTTACACAAGAAATAATATGTTTAAGAGTGTAAATCATTAATCAAGCCAAAGAAAAATGCCACGCACGTGTTTCCTTAACAGTGAAAATCAAAATGAAGCTAATTTTGGCTTGTGTCATTCAAAATAAATAAAGTATTTTAAAACTCCCCATTTAAATCTGAAAGCCACTTTAATGCCTTCATGCTATTTGCAAAGGTCTAAACTTGAAATTGGGTATTATAATTTTGAAAAGCCATTCACTTAGCAGTGATCGCAGGAATGAAGCTAATCCCAACGAATTCAGTAGGACTGATTTTAATTGAAAACTGAGCAAAGACCAAGCAATATCTGATATCTACTGTGTATTATCTATTTGAGTGAATACCATAAGATTTGCCAGCAGTTAATCATTAATTTGTTTGGCTTTTTTTAACTTATATAAAGAAAGTACTGGACGTCGTCTGCTTTGTTATCTGTCCTATCCGATTCGATTTCACGTTGAAACTATTTTTATTTGCTGACTAAAGTCGAAATTAATGGATTTGGGAAATGGAATCTATTTTAAATGTTCAATTGAACATTCTGAAAGACTTGTGCATATATACATGCATATATATGTATTCTATTTAAGAAGCCAAAAATACTTGGTTCGAATCATTCCGGAAAGCAGATAGATATAGATTTACACTGCATAAAAACAGGCATATTAACGTTTTCAATAATAAGAAATAATACTAGACAATAAATATAATACCAGAATAAATTAAATAAAACAAATTCCTTAAAAATTACTTTTTTACGTTTCTGGTACGAAAATAAAAGTTACCAACTATGAGCTTCGAGGAAAAGAGATGTCAGTCAGTTAAGTGCCATACGTGATACACGCTTGGGCGATCATGTCTCGAAAGAGACATGACTGACTGAGCAGAAGATTATCCCGCAGTAGGTTGCCATTACTTTCTGCGGTAGACTGGTTGCCGACCAAGGCTATAGAACCCAATCTGTCCTGTTATTTAACCCATAACTGGGAGGAATAAACGGATTAATACCTTTCCCAAGGGTATTTGCGCGTAAGTGAATGCGTAAGTGAATGCAATGAATCCAGCTGGAATTCGAACTCTGCTCCCCGATTTCTCGTTCCGAGCCGATATCCACTGCACTACAACGCACATCCAAAGAGATGTACATTATTTAAATAGGGTAATTGAACTTTACTTGAGTACGAACATCTCCTGTGACTAAAATACGGTAGTTTCCTTTACAGGGTCGAACCCTGTCGAAAGGCACATTTTTTATTAAGATGGTAGACATAAATTTCTCGTTTTTATAAAATCAGAGATGCCTACTCTAACATTTGTATCTACTAAATATAACGTTTTGAAGTAATAAGAAATACTTATATAAATATATAGAATAGATGTCTGTGTAAATATTTCTATATCTAGTATATAAAGCTTGAAGTTTGTGTCCCCGCTTGAAAACACTCCAAATTAATTAAATATAAAGAGTTAGTTTTGCCTGTGTGTGGATTCGTGTAAATATTACATAAAATAGAGAAACCGAGTATGTTTACATTGTTTATATTACAAGCATGTGCCTTATATCTGGCTCAACTTAGTACTTTTTATGCAATGGGGAAAATAATTTGCTTATTCGACTTGTTCATAAAACCTACTGGCATTTTGGGATTTCTATAAATAAACAATGGTTTTGTTGATAGCTTTTGGAATTGCTTTGCTATTCAAGCAAAAATATATTCTATCTTGTAGTTACTCTTTAGAATTTAAATCACAGATTGAGAATAAACAGAAATAAGCAATATAAAATCCTTTTAGCAATGTTAACATTCAAATAACATATTTAAAAAATCTTACATGTATTATAACATGCATAATAAAAAATTAGTATAATTTTAAAGTTTTAATTAAATACCATTTTATAATATACGCAAACATATCTGACAAAAAACAACAGCAAAATAAATAATAGCATAAAAATGGACCCAGTCCATCCAGCAGTTGATGCTTTTGCTAGTGTTTGTACACATCAAGGCCTACAAATGCACAGATAGTTAAATGTCATCATTTTTAGCCATAATGTCAATTTTAATCGAACAGTAATAATATATATGTCACAAATTTACTGTCGCATAAAAATAAGCGAAGTCATTTATTAAATGAACAGTAAACGGTAGCCAATGATTTCTTTTACTTAATTACTTTACAGAAACTGGGTCAGTGTCATCTATATATTTCAAAGGCAAACTGTGAGCCTGTGTGACTGTAAGTTATGCACGCCTACATTTTTTAAGATACGCCATTCAAACTTTCTAGGGACACATATCTACAGGGAAGCCATGTCGACACATACTTTTTGAGTTTAAGTTCAGCAATTTTTACCTTTTGCACTTTTTGGCCAGTGGAGTAGGTTGTTTACATTTGGTCCGTAAAACATCTAAGATGGTTGCTAGATTACGTCACAGAAATCAAATCACACGTGTCAAACACGACTAAAAAAATTAATGAGCCTTTATATTTAATTTTTATTCCGATATTTAAAAAATTCATTTGGTCAACAAAAAATGTGAATATTTTTCCCCGTAATTTTGAAACAAAAGAAATATTTAAAAAAAATTGTTTTTTCAAACAAAAGGAAAATATGTAAAAAAAAGTGCTAATGGTTAATTTAAGTATTTAAGTCTTTTTTTCATATTTAATGTTTCATACTTCAGAAAATAAAATTAAAATAAATAAAGCTTTTTTAACGCTAAATATTTAATGCAGGAAATCAACTGTCTGTAGTGTAATTAGTGTGGCATTAATGTAACCTTTCCTCTAAAATTAAATGTTTACAGTTTTAAATATTCTTCGAAAATTTCTGAACTGAGAGCATAATAATTTTTATACTTCTAATTTCAATAAAACAAAATAAATAATTTTTATACTTCTAATTTCAATAAAACAAAATAAATAATTTTTATTTTTATGTTAAATTCATTTAGTCAACAAAAAATTTAAATATATTTTCCCGTAATTTTGAAACAAAACAAACGCAATGTTGTTTACAATGTTACACAAAATATCAAATCACGTTTACAACAGAAAAAGATTTTTTAATAGAATTTTTTAATAATTTTGAAACAACAAATTTTATATAACTACTTTTTTTATATAACCGAGTTTAAAATGTTCTGAATTGCACGGGCAACGCCGGTCTATGATGCTAGTTATATATAAAGACAGTATATTTTTATACTATGATAAAATATATCTCTCCTGTGTATAAAGTATAACTGACATGTTGATTAATTTAATTCTCCGATCTGTTACTGAACAGATTTCCATCTAGTACAAAGGTGTAAATCATAATTATAAAATCAAATTCTTTTTCTGTAAATAAGGAGACAAGTTTGTAAAACTTACGGTTATAATAGAGTATAAATGCATATTAGATAGTGTCTAATGTATCTAAAGATATATACACACATATAAAGAAAAAGAAAATAACAGGGAATATGGTGAAATACAACCAAGACGTAGTTACATCAGAAAAGCTGAATAGGAAACCTATACATATTCGATCTATACAGCTAGGAGATTCTGAGAGAATTAAAACTACCAGGATTCATTATTAGCGGCGACAATCTTACCATGATATATGCAGATGACACAATGCTGATTGCAGGTACATAAAGAAAACTATACGAAATCCTACAGAAAGTAGCAAAGGAAATTGAGAAGAAAGGATTTCATATCAACTGCTGGAAGACAGAATGCATGATTGTTAACAAAAGGATAAATACAAACAGCGAATTTAAATAAGATTTAAAAATCAAAGAAACACAAAATTTTAAACATCTAGAAATGTACAGTATTTACATAATTCAGACTATTGTCTTCATCTCATGAGTTATCTCTATATCCACAGGGCCATGTGTCCTTAAGAACACATGGCCCAGTGGATATAGACGTTGGTTAGTTCCTAACTTGACACTTAAAGTTGTGAGGTCAATACCAGGCTACAGCAGTAGTGAACACTGTAACTTGTAGGGTTAGCGGGAGATAACTCATGACTTCCAATCAAGGCTTTGCAAGGAATGGAGTTCATATATCCCAGTGATTGTAATAAAGGGTTCGGTTCGAA
The DNA here is from genome assembly GCA_037127315.1 of Ascarosepion bandense. NCBI lineage: Eukaryota > Metazoa > Mollusca > Cephalopoda > Sepiida > Sepiidae > Ascarosepion > Ascarosepion bandense. Next base: position 866,917 of record JBBBDQ010001192.1, read on the forward strand.
ATTCCTGAAGAAGGCCGGAGCATACAACGACCGAAACGTCGTACAAATGGCAACAAAGATGACGACAATAGTAAATGCTACTTAATCTCAGAAATATAGACAAACCTAAAAATGTTTTGACAGAGGTAGAAAAAGTGCTACACTGAAATCTAAAAGATGCATTCGAAAAGCTAAGCAGAGTACTAAGAAATAAAAAAAAACTTTGCGAGAAACAAGGAAAAGGTAGTAAACTATTATGTGGTCTCTGCCCTTCTGTATGACGGTGAGTGCTGAACAATCTTTGCAAAGATCAAAAGGAGACATGAAGAAACAGGACTGTGGTTCTACAGAAAGATGCTGAGGATACTATGGACCGAACATGCGAGAAGTGACAAAGTTTTAGAGAAAATGTAAAAAAAAAAAAAATGAAACTTAAACTTATCAGAAAGAAACAACTGAAATCTCTGGGGTACATAAGGAAAAAAAAGGGCTTCGGTATTCTAATACTTATCTGACAGATAAAAGGCAAGTGGGACAAAGGAAAAAACGCATAATAAATTTAGTGAGCTTGAGTAAATGAATGGCAAAATAGGGTTTAAAAGAACTAAAAATAAAATTTATTAAGAGCAACAGGAAGTTGTGGAGAACCATAATCACCTACGTCCTGAGAGAACACGGAACATTAAGGAGAAGAAGATTGTAGTTATCAGAAGAAAGATGTATTAAAAGAGATCTCTATAAAGATTACGATTAATTATGAATGAGTAAAGAACGCAGTTTTATACAAAGTGATTTGATTAGTGCGTTCCAGGTAATTAGTTATTATAATATATATATATATATTACTATGTTTTATAAAATTTAAACGGAAATATTGCTGCTTGGCACTTTATATCTTTTTCTAGTTTATAGAGATTAAATTTGTGGAAAACCTGTCCATAATTCATGTTTTTGTTCAAGTACTTTCAACGGGGGATGTGCGTTGAGGTGCATTGGATATTTTTTTTTTTTTTATAAGCGTTTCACCCCGAGCAAGGCATGTCACTGCCACTACTGTGCAGGGGGCTACGTAGAGAGAAGAAAGGCTGATTAAATATAGGAAATGACAGAGGGTGGGTGATAGGCGGGTAAGGATACCGAGAATGAGGGTTGGGTAGATGAGTGTTGTGAGAATAGTTGGGAGTTAGTGTGATAGGAGGTGTTTATTGACCCTACATTTAAACACCTGGAGATTGTAACTGTCGGGAAAGCAGACTTGTGGAAGGGAGTTCCACAGGCGGGAAGCGCGAGAAAAGAAGCTGTTGGAGTAGAATTTACGGTTACATCTTATTTGTTTAACTGTAAAAGGGTGGGACCTAGTTGCTAATCTAGTATCTCGTGTAAATTCGTGCTTAGGCGGCACCAGTGATCTAAGCTCATCGGAGCAGAAGCCATGAAAGTACTTGTAGAAGAGGCACAGGGAAGCCACATCACGCCGGTGTGAGAGCGGCTGCAGCCGGTCTGCCAAGTCAGTATCAACCACGTTACAGATCCTCCTTTGTATTTTGTCAAGAAGCCCAAGGAGAGCAGCAGGGGCACCCGACCAGATATGGCAGCAATATTCAATACACGGGCGGATGGTAGATTTGTATATGTGCAGAATAGATTCAGGTGGGAAAAATTTCCGGACCCTGCACAGGGAGCCCACTTACGGTTCGGAACGAGAAATCGGGGAGCCGAGGGCGACATCCAGCTGAATTCATTGCATTCACTTACGCGCAAATACCCTTGGGAAAGGTATTAATCCGTCTATTCCTTCCAGTTATGGGTTAAATAACAGGACAGATTGGATTCTATAGCCTTGGTCGGCAACCAGTCTACTGCAGAAAGCAATGGCAACCTACTGCCCAGTCAGTCATGTCTCTTTCGAGACATGATCGCCCAAGCGTGTATCACGTATGGCACTTAACTGACTGACTTTCAACGGTCACGGTCATTTTAATGAATTTGATGTTGTCAGTGTCATTGAGGAAAGTTTTTGTTAGTTTTATTCTGGTATTTTCGGAGAAACGTTACATTTTAGATTTAAATATATTATCTTACTAGCAGTATAGCCCGTCGTTGCTCGGGTGTAATGAAAGCTTTAAAACTAATCCATGGTCCTGTAGCTCAGACACTTTGGACGTTGGCACGAAAGTCTAAAAAGTAAAAGTTGTTTCCAATTAAAGCGAAACCGTAGACTGAAAGAAAAATGAATGGATGTAAGTCAAATTTTGATTTCCTGGTATCGATATCAAATTCTCTGCACTATTGTAAGAACTGCAACCTTGAAACTTCTGAATATCGTTTCTTATGTCTTTGTCTATGAGTGTATCAAATTTGATTAAGATCGAACCACTCTTCTATCACCCGATTTTTTCGATTATCGATTTTCGATATTGATCGGGGGTGCCTCGACACAAAACCTAGCTAAGAACAATCGCAGATGCTTATAGTACAAATGTGTAAATTTTCAAGAAAATCGGTTCAGCCGTTTCGGAGTCTATAGGTAACGGACACACACACAAAGTTCCATTTATAAATACGTTTAGATAAGTAACGTCATATGTATAGTTAGGGTACAAGTCACTTTTGCGAGAAACTCTTTGTATTAATTTAGACCAGTTTTCTTTGTCTTTAGTTCGTTAGTATTAATGCACTGTTTTGGTCTATGTACTATTAGCAATGAGCACTTTGGCTTAAGCTGTGAAAACAATCCCACCAAAAACGTCACTTACACGATACAAGTATATTTAAATTTGAAATGTAGCGTTCCAAAAATGCCAAGATGAAGCTTATAAAATCCTTCTCCTACGATATCAACAACTTTGCGCTCCTCAGATAATCACCGAGAGGATTGAACAAAAACACGAACTTTGGACAGTTTCTCGACAAATTTAATCCGAATATGCAATGATATTCGTAAAATATTCATATCTAATAAACGTAACATTGTCGCTTGAATTCTGTTTGCTCTCACACCCTGATTCTGGAAGAATGGTAGACTTTGAAAAACAGTAGCTACTCTGGCATTTGCGCACAACTCATTCAGTAATGAATTAGAGCACTCTGGCTATTGGGCTTGTATAATGATAATATAAACGCTAAAAAGACTGCCTTCTTCTACCGAGCGCCCATAATCTGCGGATGACTATATATATATATATATATATATATATAAAGTGTCTGTGTATAATTATAAATATATATATGTATGCAATTTGTTATATATATATTATTTTATTTATATACTTATTTGAAACTTATTGAAAGCGCTCAATATCAATGATAGAGCTGACATATTCATATAGATAGGTGTGAGTTTGTGATCCTGGGTTTCACGCTCTTGCGATCGTCAGACAAACTGATTAATTTTTTAAAAAACTTGGCTATATGTTGGGTTGCGTATATTGGTGTATTTTTGTAGAAGTGGGAGGAAAATTTGTCGTCCTGACAGGCGCAGATATATACACATTTGTACACCCATTGACGTGCGCAAAGACACAATAACGCGCGTGCCTGCCAACCGAGACTCACACAAACATAACTCTATGCGAACCGTATAAGGCTTGGCATATATATGTATATGTGTGCCGTTGCGCACATACATATGCATTCAGTTGGTGTCTTCAAATAGTGTAGCGATGTCAACGCGCGGACAGTTGTCGATTTTTCATACATACATATGTACGTATGATAGGGTCTGTGTGAAACAATGATAGGTAAAAATGGCTATTATTAATTTAATTATTTAAGGCTGTTTTGTTATTTTTTTATTTTAAAGTCGGTTATTAGTTTGTTTTTTGTGGTTGCACATATTTAAATGGTAGAAATTTTAATTTGTAATGCTTGCTAGTTTTTATGTGGTAGTATTTATTTCACTGCAGAAGAGAGGAGTAAGTTACGTTAATGATGAGTGCGGACTAATACGGTGATAGTAATATTTGATGATAATAACAGTTGTGGTAGCAAATAGTTACTGTAAAGCGGTAGTAGTGATTAGTAATTGGTGGTGTAATGATAATAACAATAAATGCAATTATTATGGTGGTAGTTTGAACTAGAGAATAATTGACAGGATTATGGTATCAGCGTTTCCTTTTTTTATCCGTTTGGTATAAATTGTGATAATAGGTATTTATTTTCATGTCTGAATCTGGAAATTATTTCTGATCTTATGTTTAGTATGTTCTTTTGTAGGGTATGAGATATAATTGCTACTTTTTCTATATATATATATATATATATATATATATATATATATATATATAAAGTGAACACTGTTGTCAACACCCAACAGCGACATTCTATTTCATGCTTAAAAGTTTCTATTGGGGGTTGATTTCAGTGTTCCCTTTTATAATTACATACGCTCTATCCCTGATATTGAGCATTTTAACCCAGAAATATTGCATGCCTTAAAACTATATTTGTATCATATTAATCATCTGACAGAGCCCTCTCTGCGTTCTATCAGCATAGCTAATTCCTCCAGGAGAATGACTTGTTGTGCCTTCTTGGGATAACGATCTCGGGCCGATAAAGACTATATTGAATCCATTGATAAGTCAGCTACTAGGAAGATTGATTCACTGTATCGTGTTAGACAATTTTTTCTCACCAGAGTCTATCTTATATATCCATAAGTCTACCATTCGTCTATGCTTTGAATATTGCTACCACATATGGTCTGGTGCTCCTGTTATTTATCTAGAAGGTCCTTGATAAAACCCAAAGAAGTATCAGCAATATTATTAAATATGATCTGGTGTCTCGGCTTAAGTAAAATCATGTAGGTAGAAGGACAGTTCGATGGACAGGACTTATGTGCTGACGTCACTATTTGTAGTATAAACTAGGAGAAATACTTTCATTAGTTTTACTGCTTGAACTTTATTCTCTCGGATTGATTTTTATTTATTTTGTATATTTTTTAAAATATATACACTAAAATAATTTACAAAAAAAAAGAAAAAAAAAAGAAAAATACCGTAAGATGGTTCTGTTCCAAAATGCGAAGTACATTATAAAAATGGACCAAGCCAAAAGTGAATGCATTTTTATTTCCAAAAGATAAGGATTTATAAGATGCATCAAAATGGAAAATTTTGTACCAAACAAAAATATTAAGGCGAGTAATTTCTTTTATATTATTTGAAAAAAATCATTAAAAATTAATGATTAAATTAATTTCATGACTTATGATTTACGATACATTGACATAAATTAATGAGGCGGCCTCCCTGTTAAAGAAAAAAAATTGAATTATGGGGATGAAATTAAACTCATTTTTAATAAAATATTTGATACAAATACTTAAAGGATTATTTTACAATAATTTTTAATAAACATTTAAGATCAAACGTTTGAATTTTCTTTTTGCAAAAAATATTTCCATAAAATGTCCACAAGCATGTTGCGTAAACTTAGGATTTACTAAAATTTACATATGATTTTGCCTGTGTTTAGTATTTCTAAATAGATTTGAATGTTACTGAATTTTAGAACACCTGCAAGAAGCATTATTTTATCAATTTAATGAAATTTTTGATAAAAAAATAGAGCGCATTTCCAAATACACCTGTAATTTTCCCTTACCTTATTGTAGATTATTTTACTATCTTAGATTTTGAAAAGCGTTTTAAAGTAGCGTGTAATTGCTCTTTTAATTATTTCTTTTAGGAATGTGAATTACATTTTCGACCTGAGAAGGTAAAGCGAGGAACATCAGCATTCGATAAGAAAGCTGGTAGCGCAATTACTTTTAGCCGGATAAAAACAACTGTTTATGTAGGTGCAATTCTTAGAATGTTACCAATCTGTCTCTCATATTAGCCGTCTCAAGAGAAACTAAAACTCAACTGGAGAATTCTGCCCTTAAAGAGCTTTAAATTAAAGTATGACTATTGACTTTGAATATAAACAGTAGAAGACATTCCCCAGCATTGATGATATAGAGGGAAAATAAAATGTTCTCTATAGAAATGACTGGAGTTTAGTAAGGCAGCAAAATACCCTTCTTATCTGTCGCATCATCAAATCTCCATATACAAAAATCAATCAATCCGTTATAATTGAACCTGATTTTGCTGTACGTGAATTCTGTGGTGATGTGAAAAGTAATACTGTCAAATAATGTCAAACCAAATTTCAAAGTGGGATTGCTGTATTACATGCGGTAATATCCTTTCTGTTATTAGTACAAGACGAGTCATTTAGATATTTTATGCAGTTAAGTTTATGTATGAGCAGAAAAAAATAATTAAGCTTGATTATTCAGCAGAAATTAAGATTTTTTTTATTGTATAACGGCTTTTCTAGAGATGGCTGTTAAGATGTACCAAAAATTTAATATTACCTAATTACTTAACCATCAGACGACTAAACTTATCAATCTATATGAATCCTATACTTGGGTAACATAATTTTTTTTATATGTATTAAAATAAGTTTAAGTTATTAGAAAAAGTAAAAATACATTACAGTAATTTTTACTTGTAGATGAAATTCACGTAGAACCCTATTTTGATTGTAGAGGTGGTACTATTGGCTTATCCGACAAAGCAATGTGTCTGTAACAAGTGCGTTTGCTTTAATGCTTAGTAGTGTATACTCATGATACAAAGATGTTGTGTTTATTCTGCTAAATGTCATAAAGCTGAGAATTTGATATAGTTCAACGTGTAATAACTGGTCGAGAAGACATAGGCATTAGAGTAATATCCGCCATAACAGATAATAATGCAATAAATAGGAAAGCTATATCTTTCTTTTGTAATCCTGCAAAACTTTAAATCTAATCTAAACTTATTTATAAATGGAACTTTGTGTGTGTGCGTGTTCGTTACCTATAGACTCCGAAACGGATAAACTGATTTTCTTGAAAATTTACACAGTTGTACTATAAGCGTCTGCGAATGTTCTTAGCTAGGTTTTGTGTCGAGGTACTCCCGAAAAATATCGAAAATCGATAATCAAAAAGATCGGGTGATAGGAGTGGTCCGATTTTAATCAAATTTGATACGCTCATAGACAAAGACATAAGAAACAATATTCAGAAGTTTCAAGGTTGCAGTTCTTACAATAGTGCAGAAAATCGATTATATATATATATATATATAAAAGGCAATATGTTTGTGTGTGTGTCTGTTTATCTGCCTGTTTCTCTGTATTTTTTCAGCTCTTTTAGTTTTTGTTTCGAGTAGGTATAATTGTAGTTCTTCTTAGTCTCAGCCATGATACAATTTACTCAGAGGACTTATTTAGCCTTCATAATTCAGTTTACGACGAAAAAAACTTATTTGATATCGATACCAGGAAATCAAAATTTGACTTACATCCATTCATTTTTCTTTCAGTCTACAGTTTCGCTTTAACTGGAAACAACTATTGCTTTTTAGACTTTCGTGTCAACGTCCAAAGTGTCTGAGCTCCAGGACAATGGATTAGTTTTAAAGCTTTCATTACACCCGAGCAACGCCGGGATATACTGCTAGTTGTATATACATGCAAGTGTGAAATCTAGACATCTTTTCTTCATATTTGATTCAGTTAATATAAGAAAATGTATTAAAAATAAATAGCTTGGTCAAAAACATGTAAGTAAATGCATAATGTTCCCAAAATGTTGTCATACTAGAAATCATGATTTAGATAATAATCAAAGTGTCCCATTTTATACTAAACAGAAGCTTTGTACCCTAGAATATCAGTCAATTTTTAAATATTGCTATAAATTCATCTCAAAGGCTTTTTCTCTGATTAGTCTTGAAAGGTGACATGTTTCATTAGCTTTGCAAATGTTTAACCAATTCACTATTCGGAGATAGCTGACCTTAAGAGTACAGAAATGTTTGCCTAACTTTGCAGAAGTTGCAGAATATATAAACAAATTTTATACTTGGTGAACAATACCGAATGGGAAAACACCATATAAAGGTTGACGGCTTAACAATAAATATGCTAATCCACTTAAAATAAATGATTACAATTACATGTTTCTCAATATATTCTCCAACTTGTTAGAATCTTGGAATAGCATTCCTGGATATAATGGGAAGCAAATAAATGAAACACTCACAGCCTTGCATTAATGTTTCTCCTACAATTCTAGAACTGACCAAATATTTCATAGAAGTGAAAATGATTTATGTATTCAGTTAAGTGTCCTACGTGATACACGCTTTGGGCGAACATGTCTCGAAAGAGACATGACTGACTGGGCAGTAGGTTGCCGTTGCTTTCTGCGGTAGACTGGTTACCAGCCAAGGCTATAAAAGAATCAATCTGTCTTATTTTTAACCCATAACTCGAGAGAAGAGACAAATTAATACCTTTCCCAAAAGAAAAATATCTTTTGGGAAAGGTATTCGCGTAAGCGAATGCAAGGAATTCAACTGGATTTCGAACTCGGCTCCCCGATTTGTCGTTTCGAGGCGATATCCACTGCACCACAACGCACATCTAATTTATATATTAACTGGTGAATTTAAAACATCACTTTGAGTACAGATTTGGCAAGTACCAGTGACATGTAATATAATATCCGTATGGGTCAAGTGTTTGGGTGAAAACAAATCAGAATGATGTCACTTTTAAAATTGAGTCTGCTACTTAATAACCAAGTCATTTGTTTGTTCTGTCTTTATTTAAAGATGTAAGGTAGAAATCGAACCCAGGTTTGCGTTTCCTCATCTAATATGAAAAACTATTCTACCAATTTCAATTGTCAGTATCGTAACTTAACGTTTTTATAATAATTTTATTTTCTTGCAATTTAATAACTTAAATAATGATTTAAGAATTTAAAAACTAACTCGAATAAAGTGGCAGGGGAGCAAAATTTAGATATTTATAAATTTCAAATAGATGTAACAGATCAGGAAGGTAATGGAAGCAGAGAAGTTGTTCCGGTTATATTAGACGTACCAGATTATTTCTGTTAAGCTGTCTTTAATAAAATGATTTTTGGTTGGTTGTTTAGTTTTATGGCATATCAACCTCGGTGGGTCATTTATTACCAACTAAATTTTTATTTATTTCTTGCTGGTAATACCTTTTTTTTTCAACAATTTTATTGCTGTTTCTATATAAGTTTTTGTGTCTAGTAATACTTTTTTCTTTTCGAGTATCAAGATTCATTGGGATTTGTTTTTAAGGGCAGGGTCCCCAAGTTCTACTCTGTTATTTAACCCATAGTTAGAGGTAAGGGACGGATTAATACCTTTCCCAAGGTACCAGTGCTTAAGTGAATGCAGGGTATTCAACTGGAATTCGAACTCGGCTCACCAATTTCTCTTTCTGAGCCGATATCCACTGCACCACAACGCCACTAAACGATTATAGCACCTGATATTTAATAAAATGAAGTACAACAATTACAAAAATTTTATATCTAGAAGTGATAATATGGAAAAAATACCTAAAATAAGAAGACTTTTTTGGAGGATAAATAAAGATTCTCTGCTTTTTTATAATCTTCTCAACACGAGCAAGGCAGGACTGCCACTGATGCACAGGGGGTTACATAATAGGAGAGTGAAGAGAGAGGAGAACAGGTCACAGTAGATGTTGGAGAATGGGTAAGAGAAGGACGGGTACATTGGTGTGAAGAGAGCTGCGTGAGAGGAAAGTGTACAGTAAGAAGAAGGATGGGAGTCAAGAAAATAAGAGATGACACCTGACATTGCATTTAAACTATTGGAGATTGTAGCTATCAGAGAAACAAGAATACAAAAATCCCCGAACAGGATTAGTTTTCTGCGTTGGCAGTTGGAAAAATAGATATTTTAGTGCTAATGTTGCTTGGGATTTAAATACTACTACTACAAATGCTGTTATCTGTAATAATATAATTGTTGGTATATTGACAAAACAATTCTTTTCTTCATTCAGTAAATTAGCCCGTTACATAATTTTGAATGTTTTGGTAGATAATGATAATCTTTTTAAAGCGAGATCTTGTGGTAAGAGTCACAGAATTGAAAAATGACAAAGAATGCTTATTTAGATCTTTTCAAATGCTCTTTGGAATACTGTTTGTGCGAGTAAAAATAATAACTTTACAATAAAAAATTAGCATCCCCCTCCGCAAAAAAAAAAACAAACAAACTTCAGACCTTTCAGCTAAATTTCCCACATATCAATACAACATTTTTTCTACAATTATTTAATTTTTTTTAATTTTCTACAAAACAAAAATATCAATACTGTAACTTTACTACTACAAAATTATTAAAATAAAACATGAAAATTTAAGCCACGTCGACGTTTTTTTGTAAAGAAAATAGTTTATAAGTAATTTTGCACAATCAAAATAAGGAATTTTACAGTTTCTTAATACAATAATGAAACGTACACTATTTACTTTAACATAATAAATGTAAAACTTTAAATATTTTTCCTTTAGAAAATAAAGCTTAATCTAAGGTAACAATTGAAACCTGGTTACTTTTTTTCTAATGTAATTTTAATATATAAACTCATGTCAATATGGGAACTTTTTGAACTAATCATTAAACTAAAAACAGATTTTTAACATATTTATTGTTTGTTCTGTCTTTATTTATTTATTTAAAGATGTAAGGTAGAAATCGAACCCTGGTTAGTGTTTCTTCATCTAATTTGAAAAATTATTCTACCAATTTCAATTGTCAGTATCGTGACTTAACGTTTTAATAATATTGTTTTCTTGCTTTTTATTTACTTTTATTGAATAAAAGGTCAAAGATAAAGTTCGAAACCCGGCTCCTTTTTTTATATTGTAATTTTAAAAGTATTCTATAATTAAAAGACTACAATTATTCATTTTTTGCAGGTTCACCGATGAACAGGCCTACTATCTCGGTGGTGTTGGCTGCAGTCATTTTCCTATTGCCGTAAGATTAGCTCCCTTTGCCTTTTCTAGTACTATATTGACGACGTGGAAGGCTTCCATGTTGAGTTTCAAGCTCAGTGAGAACATGAATGGAGGCTAGCAATCACTCCAAGCATCTTCGTCATCACCATTAGACACGTCCAACTCTTTCTGAATCTTCTGCACCGTTCTCGGATTGACATTAAAACATTCTGAAATGGTCGTATCGGAGCTTCCGAAGCGAATTCAAGGCTCTTGATGAGGTAGTGCATTTCTGGGTCAGGAAAGTGACTGCTGAAAGACCCTATGTCTGGCAACAGAACTCTTCACCATGCTACAAAAACAAGAGAACCCAATCGTGGCTATCAGACCACATTTCTGCCACCACATCACTCCTTAAATTTGGCCATCTAACTCCCCAGACTGCAACCACATTGATTTTTATACGTGGGACTCAGTTAAGTGAAAAACCAACAAAACTCTTTGTAACACCAAAGATAACCTGAAGGCAAGGATTATGGCAGCATTCACCAACTTAAACAAGAACATTCAAAAGAAATGCAAGAGATTTCAAAGTTGTCTGAGGGCTACTGCTGAAGCCAATAACAATTTTATTGAATAAATTTACTCTTTTGTGTTTCAAGATATTTTGTGCAACTTTGGTAAATATAATTGTTAAAATAAGATGTCTGTGTTTTCATTTTTGCGTAATTTAGACGACAATTTATCTATCTCACCTTGTATAATATATATATATATATATATATATATATATAATGTGGTGATTAATGGTAGTGTGAATGTTTATAAAAAGCTTTAACAGTTACAGAATAACCGGTTTTGCTTTCACTTTGTTTTTTGCTGTAACAAAAAGTGTAGTTCCTAATATTAAATTAATCAGATTCTCTAGCTAAAATGTCTACATTAATGCGAACAGCTTTTAACGTATATTGTTTATAAAAACTTCACAAAAGCCGAATTTTTGTCACATCTCTTACCGGTTTGCTAAAGCGTAAGATCTAAGGACGCTGTCATCAAGTCATCTTTGCAACGTAGACAAATTTACAATAGAAATATTCGGGCCAAATATATCACTTATTCAATACAACGATCAACTACAATCAATACATTATCACAAAATATTTTTGAGATTTCGCAACCATTGCGAAAACACCGAGACATCCACCTGATTATATGCGGTGATAACAGAATCAACATCGGTTTAGGTTGCAATGTGTTTTATTCTGTCGATGTTTCACACTTTTATTTGGACAACCTATGTGTTAAATATATAACAAGCTTGAAAGAAAGCTGCTTGTAGACGATTCACAAACCTTAATGTCGAGTTTATCCTAATTTGTGTTTTATAATGCGTACATACAAGGTACTATCAATGTAAAAAGTACCCTCAAAATTCAAGTGTATTCATGATCGTTACATTGAGAAATGTGAATAATATATCAATTCATTCTATACTCTTAAATAAATACACGTGGATTAGTATGCTCATCTAATGTATTATGAAGTGATACTTCCTGAAATATGACTTTCTGCTCGGCTTGGCCGAGTAGTGAAAGTACCCGAAAACGTGAAATGTTTTTAGAAAAATAAAATCTGGAATTAAAGAATGGACTGATTAAGACATTGTCCTCGATTTACACTGTTAATGGTGAAATTAGTCGTTATCACACGGGAAACATTCACCACTGATTGACCGAACAATTAGTGGTGGGAAATAATAAAATCTTTTTTCTGGAAATTAAACTTTCTAATTCCAATTATCGCTTTTTTCCTTTATTGATAACAGCCTCCTTCCAAACCTTTTGTTTTTAACATTGCGGAAAGGGAACAACTTGGTCGTATCATTATATTCTCTTCACGTGCTACCTATTTTTGTTGCTGCTGTAAATGTTTACGTGACGTGGCCTTTAGTTATTTAGTAATATTCTTTGTTCGTGACTTCCCAGTGGCCAGTCAATAGAATCTGATGAAGGATCGTCTACTTAAAGATTTATAGTATTTATTTATTCGAAGCAATTATTAATCATTGATCATGGGGCTTGTTTTTATAAAGTTTCCCTCTGTTCGTTAAATGTGTAAATCCATTACAAATTGATGTGGGGTAGCGTAGCGGTTATCGGCATAAAAAATAGAATCATTTCAAATTCAGGCCTTCTCGGTTGAGTAAGACGTGAAATTATATTTTTCTTCACCAGCTTTATATAACAGGGTAAAGAGGTTTCTCTAGTTTTGTCAAGTCTAAAAGAAAGAATACAAAAAATATATATAGGTAGTGGTTTAAGCAAATGTAACCGGGTAGAACAATCCAGTAAGTAGACGTAATGACGGTACTCGTCGTATGCAGTATCCTGAGACGTAGGCGTAGTCAATAGTGGTTGACTAATAGACCTCTGGTGGTAAATCTCTAAATGTCCTCACCTTAGTCTATATTTAGTTATATTATTATATTCTCTTCACGTGCTACCCATTTTTGTTGTCGCTGCAAATGTTTACGTGACGTGGCTTTGGTTATTTGGTAATATTCTTTGTTCGTGACTATGTAGCGCCAATCAATAGAATCTGATGAAGGATCGTCTACTTAAAGATTTATAGGATTTATTTATTCGAAGCAATTATTAATCATTGATCATGGGGTTTGTTTTTATAGCGTTTACTGATGGTCATTAGCTATGTAAATGCTATCAGGTAAAAAAAAATTGATGAGTGGTTAACGTAGGGATTATCGACATGAAAAATAGAATTGGCGAGCAGAGTTAAAATTCTGACCTCGTCGGTTGCATTCACTTTCACTCTTGGTTAAGGCATGAAACTAGTTGTTAGCCCCCAGACCATCTAAGGGTTAAATAATAGAGTAGAAAAGTCTCTCTTTACATGTATAGCAGCCAAATTAGAAGAAAGAATAACCCCAAAATCGGAGAAAATAAACGGAAAAGTACCTCATTCTCTTTTTCCAGAATAATAATATCAGCCGTTTAGGAGTTTTTGTTATAAGTAAATATTTGGCATTCATTGATCAAATGTGTGTGTGTGTATACATATATATATACACACACTCATATACATACATACATATATATATATATATATATATATATATATATTGTGTGTGTGTGTAGAATATAAAATAAATTCCACATATTGTTTGTGGGGATATAAATTATAAATAAACACATACTTTTTGAATGACATAGAACTACAGGGCGTAAGAGACCATGACCCTCCACAGATTCTATTTCTATTCTGTGAATAACCATGACATTGTGGGAAAGATAGTGGAGTGTCTTCCCATTGTTTTCTACTCATTTTTCTCTTCAGTGTAGCCCTTCTCCTAGACTGTCAGCCATTCGAGTAGAACCAGCCTACTTTGAAGGGAGAATAAACTGGTGTATGTCTTTCTCAGGGGCATTACAGTGAGTGCAAATTTGAACTAGGCTCACCGATTTCTCTTTACGCATCTCCTTATACACCTATAGGTATCTCCACTAATTCGCTATACGTAAGGTTTAAAATAAATTTTTAAAAATGAAAAAGCTTTTGTTTTAATTTTTATTGAAAGCTAAAGGAGTAAATTAAGTTCCAGTAAGCAAAATACTGTGATGTATTTCAAACAGAAATTATATTGATTGGAATCAATTTTTCAGTAAAACCGATAAAATTGGCTATTTTGTAAACAAATGTTAATTCTCGGTTTTAAAAATCTTACAAAAGTATATTTCTAAAGTTATTAAAGTTATTCTGATTTAAGACAAATTTTACTTACTTTAATAAAATGTTGTATACAAGCATTTCTTAACCACGGCATCTTGTTTTTCTGACGCGTTGATCGATTGACAGCTTAACGTGTTTACAGCTAAGTATGGTGGAGAAGAATTGCTAGTAGTCGGTAAATTATATATGAGTTTTTTTTTCTGCAAGGGGAGGGGCAACCCATAAAAAACGTAACCTTTTAATAATAATGCCTCGGTAGAAACATCTGTAGTTACAAATTCTGCAGGTTTATTCACATATAAAAACAAACCGAAATTTTGTATAAAATAATTGGGGATAACAGTTTGCAATAAGCTTCACAACATATGAACAGTAAATATAATTTTACTTGATAGTATTTCTTAAGACATACATAATTGAAACTGAAATTAAAAAAATTAAAACTTTATAAATTATTCAATTTAAAATTGTAAAAAATAAAGACAAATCTTGTAGAAATTATTTTTTTCTTCTGACAACATTGTTTTTAATGTATATTATGCATATAAGCAATTAAAAGCTTTTCGAATTAATATCTTAGTATTACTGCGTTTTCTCCGATTCAGGAAAGATTTTAGGTAAGACGGTGATTTAAATTCTTCCAAGAATTGGTGCTTTTCGCTAATATATAGTAATTAAAATTTGAATTTCTCTAGTTTTCATAAAATTAATAAAGGGGTGAAACGTGTAAAAAATATTTTTAGAAAGATTTTTTCGAAACACATTAAAAATAATTTAGTTAATGTGTGGATAAATCCTGAAAATTGCATTCAAATCCGACAACTGATTTTCGCAATAATTTATGTGCGTTGTGGTGCATTGGATATCGGCTCGGAATGAGAAATCGGAGAGCCGAGTTCGAATTCCAGCCAAAATTCATTGCATTCATTTGCGCGCAAATACCCTTGGGAAAGGTATTAATCCGTCTATTCCTTCCAGTTATGGGTTAAATAACAGGACAGATTGGATTCTATAGCCTTGGTTGGCAACCAGTCTACCGCAGAAAGTAATGGCAACCTACTGCAGGATCTTCTTCTGCCCAGTCAGTAATGCCTCTTTTGAGACATGATCGCCCAAGCGTGTATCGCGTATGGCACTTAACTGACTGAGTGCAAAAGGGACTAAAATTTTCTATGCTAACGCATAAAAAAAACAAGATTTTTAATAAAAGTTTTGAACGTTCTAAAAAAGGGTAAAAATTTCATTAAATAATTAAAAGATACTTTGATTCTTCCTGCTAATATTAAGAACAAGGTTTTTAACGAAAAAACTATGTTTTTATTACGTTTGAAGCCTGTTTTCATCACGGTATGCTGATTGTTTAGTAATTTCGTGAAGCTCCCTATATATATATATATATATATATATATACATACATACAGGGTGTCCATAAAGTTCGTTTGCACTTTAAAAAAATCATCACCTTATTTGTATTTGCGATAGAAATAATTTGTAAAATGATTAGAAAGAAGTAAGTCTATAGTTTTTAAGGTTTTAGTTAAATTTTATTTAAGTTTCCACATGTCCTACATCATTAGCAATACAAAGGGTAATACGACTTTGTAGTTCACGGAAAATATTTACCAACTGATTTACAGTAATGCCTGAAATTATATTAGTTATTTTAACTTTCAAATATTTTAATGAACTAGGTTTGGTTGCATACACAATTGTTTTCCCATAAAGAAAAAGCTAATGGTGTCAAATCTGGCAAACGTGGATGCCAATAAAATAGTTCACCCCTTCCGATCCATCTGTTAGGAAATTCCTGATTTAGAAACTGTCTAACACGCAGAGTAAAGTGACAAGGAGTTCCATCTTGTTCAAACACTGTATTATCTTTCAAGTTTAATTGTTTAAGCTCATTTTTTACAGATTATTTCTATCCCAAATACAAATAAAGTTGTAAATTTTGAACGTGCACACGGACTTTATGGACACCCTGTATATAACTTACATATATTAATGAAATAAAATTTCTGTAGGTCTGCCAAGATTATACGGACAAGAAATGTAGTAAATAAATTGAGCTAAATTTTATCGTATACATACAATCGGCATATTGTAGCTGCGATAAATTGATACTGATAAATAGTTATTTTAACCAGGCTACGAGGAATAAATAAGTAAAATGCTTTCTAACTTTTTCTTTTTTTTCACTGTTACTATAATTCTTGGTGCAGTTTGAGAATGTATATTTTTAACCTCAGTCAAGAAGATAATTATACTTGAGCTGTGTATAGTTATTGCAGAAATGTAATTTCACAAAAAAGATGAATTCATAACCAATTATGAATTATTAAAAATAACATCTAACTGAAATAAGCATTCATAAATGACACGTCACTTTTAAAACTGATATTCTATATAAGATAGCTAGGATTACTTCCAATTCAACATGGTGTCAACTTGATACTTAAAATTTTTTCTAACAAAAATAAATTATAACTTATTGTGGTGCAGATATTATTTTTCGTGTAGAGTGATGTTAGGGTTAATATTTATTAAAATGAAGGAGAAAAAATAACAATAGAGGGAGAAGCTAAATATTTTCTATTCTTTGCTGAAGTATTTAAAAATATTTTGTAAGTTTTCATGTATAATTTTCGTCGTTCCGTCTGCTGGTCGAATTAGCAATTTTGAAAGTATTTTCGGTCAATTTATGAACTGGTTGATTATTTTTAACGTATAAGTTTTTAAAAATTACAAGTATTTATAAATCAATAAATATTAACTTACTGCGTTCAACAATAATAGCTACAGTTGTTAGTCTGTGTTCTTGTTGGGAAGAAGCTATCGTCTGTCAAATGGAAGACGAAGATCACATGATTACAAAGAGCAGATGAGTTTCCTATCATAAGTTTCGTAAATTCATTGAAGTGAATTATCACAAAGTTATTGAAGCAAATAAATTTATTAAGAAATTATTTACTATTAGGGCGGTTACTTTCTAAAGTGAATTTTCAATTAAACAAACAAATAAACAAAAACCCACTAGGCATTGACGGAGAGTTCTAAAAACATATATTTATTGATATACATACTTTTATACAATTTTCGTTGTCAATACACTTCAGAGAGATTTTAAATATTCATGTTAAATCCCACTCATCAATACTGTACATATGGGATTAATAGATAGAAATTCATAAAGTAAATTTTTAGTATTGTATCGGCTGTGTATAAATGCCGTGGATAAAAGTGGTATTTTAGTGAAAGCAACAATATTCTATAGGATGAGTCAGTGATTGAGGATATCTCTGTTACAGTTTAGAAAACTGAAGGCCAACCTTTCACCCTTCTTCCATTTTGGGGTACTTTGGCATGTTGCGATGATTATCAAGCTTGTCTTGCTAGATCATTTGCAACTGAGTAGTGAGTTCGAGCTCACACTTTCGGCCATGCTTAGAAAATTATTTACACTTCCTTGGCAATTTTGTCGAGATAGTTTCAAAATAATATTAAGCATACCCCACAAATATTAAGCATCCCCCAGAAGCAATACCTGTTCTTGGGGAGGGAACTGGGGACCGGCGAATGAGGTGTTTTAAAAAGGGGATATATTGCATTTTAAATACGGATCTTGTATCCTATTCGGTAGCAACGAAGCTCCTTACGCCGCTGTGGCACATTTGTACGTAATGTCTGTTCGCTCGTATCTGCGTGTATCTGTCTGCTAGGGCGGATAGCCAATCCCTATTACAGACGCCTACTCGGGAATATGTGTGTTTGTTCAGCACTCACATAGCTCACTTGTGGTTTCTGGGTGAGAACGAATTAATAAGGCGTGACCAATAGCCTGAACCAAGTCAGTATGCACAAACCCTCGGTCATAATGATTTTTGACTTAGTGCTAGCACAAGCATCGACAGCTTCCAAATAGTTCCGTCTAGTCACTTTTCTCTCTATTATTCTATCGCTCTGACGAGCTTATCACCCTTATCTCTACACGAATTTACTCGGGCTGAGGATGTGCGTTGTGGTGCATTGGATATCGGCTCGGAACGAGAAATCGGGGAGTCGAGCTCGAATTTCAGTTGAATTTATTGCATTCACTTACGCGCAAATACCCTTGGGAAAGGTATTAATCCGTCTCTTCCTTCCAGTTATGGGTTAAATAACAGGACAGTTCGGGTTCTATAGCCTTGGTCGGCAACCAGTCTACCGCAGAAAGCAATGGCAACCTACTGCGGGATAATCTTCTGCCCAGTCAGTCATGTCTCTTTCGAGACATGATCGCTCAAGCGTGTATCCCGTATGGCACTTAACTGACTGACTAGACTGGGTACTAAGTCTCACCCTTCTAAAGTCAAAATAGTCAAATGTAACCGCCATTTCTGATTTCTCAGTTTCTTTTCTCGCACTTTCCACCTGTGAAACTCTCTTCCATATACTTGCTTTCCTGATAACTACAAAAGTTTTAAGTGCAATGTCAATTTTCATCTTTTATCTCCTTGATTTTTATCTTTCTCTTATCCTTGCTCCGAACCCCATGTATAATGTTCTTCCATCTTTTCGCTCTCTTATGTAACCTCTGCACACCACTAATCCCATCGTTCTCTTTTTATTTCTCGGACACCCCATGTATCTTGTTCCATTTTCTCTTCTTAAGTAACCCCCTGCGCACCAGTGGCAGTACTACCTTGATTGGGGTGGAATGAGCATTAAAATATCTATTATCTGCGTGTGTAATAAAAATGTAAATACGTTGATATTCAACATCTAAAAATCTTGTCAGAACAACTTGAATTTTCACTGTGTTCTCTCTTGCAATATTTGTTTTGTGAAATTGAATTCATGGAATATGAAACTTAGTGATATGCAGCCTAGTATAATGCTGCACTTCAACTGCTTCGGAAGCCACATTTTGTTGCAATCATAGAAAACAACACAATGACATACCAGATGGATTTGTATTTATAAAATATCAAGAAAACATATTACAATTTTGAATAATAAGAAAATGAAAAAAAAAAGAAGATTATTGAAGTTTTCGCTTCCCGTTACATTTGTTTTCAACAACTTTGCCAGTTGAAATTCTTTTTAGTTTCTTAGAATTACATTTTCTTTTTAACTATGCCTTGTGATAATTAGTATGTACTTAATGAATATACATTAAGATAAGCATACAAGAGGGCATAGTTCATGCGCATGCACACACACGTATAAACAGATACCCCCAAATTTCTTTTATTTTTTGAAGTACACAGATGCAATACGTTGAATATATTTTAGATAGATCATTCTCATTTGCAAACTATGTGTGGTACAATTTAACCATAGTTGTATCCCACTGAACTAGTTATAAAATAATAAGCTCCATCCTGCTTGTTGCTGAGTAAAACTATTACCAGCTGTCTTTTTAGTTTCAATTTATTAAACGGATAGATAAGTATCTAAAACCTAAGCACTGGGGCATTGATACATCTGACCCAGACACTATTGATAAGTGGAACCACTGGAAAACATTATTCGACAACTTTATCGCAGCGTTAGAGACGTCCTATCTCACGAAAATATCCGCAACAGAAAGGTTAACCGTGTTATTTAATCATGTCTCCACTCTGATTTGTGCCAATAGTTCTTCCTCCAGAGACTACGGTTGGCATTCTATACACCATTTTCGTCCACTACCTAACCTCATCGAGAAAGCAACAGCCGGAGAAAAAACTTAGATCACTACATGCAGGCATTAAAGACACGTTGGGACTGCGACTTCAAGGCACCAACAGCGGACAAATCTTGGGACGAATTCACAATGGGCACTTTTATTAACGGGATACCGTTTTACCAAATAAGACAAAGATACTCGAAAATAAATCTTTTAACCAGGCACTCTTATTGCATACTAGCAGTATAGCACGGCGTTGTTCAGGTTAAAGTTTGATTTCTAGTATCGCTGTCAAGTTTTCCGTCGCAAACTGAATTTTGAAGGCTAAATAAGTCCCCTGAGTAAATGGTATCATGGCTGAGACTAAGAACTACAATTATACCTACTTAGAGCAAAACCCGAAGCAAAAATCAAAATAAAAGTGCCGAAAACCTGATTTTGATTAGACCCGATAGGGTATCGTGGTATCGATTTCCAATATCGGAGTCAAATAAATCATCCAAGGATCAACCACCTTAAGTAAGTTTATCAAAACCTATCATACCCATTGGGAGTAAAATTGGATGGCTGAATATCGGTTTTTGCTCAGATTCGATAAAATATCGGGGGTATCGATTTCCGATATCAGGGAAAATGAGTCGTCTGAGAAGATTTCTACTAATGTTTGAGATTAAAAACTATAATTTCACTAAGTTAGAGCAAATTCTGCAGCAAGAACCACGATAGAAGGGCTGAAATCCTGATCTTGATCAGACCTGATCGGATATCGGGGTATTGATTTCCGATATCGGTGGGGTGGGGATCAGAAAAAATAAGTAGCCCATGACCTGACCAGGAGCCTAAAGAATATTTGTGTGAAGGTTGGTGAGAATCGGATAAAAATTGTGGATTTGTATGAAGGACATACAAACAGACAGACAGCTAGACAGACACACACACACACACAAGCATCTTGCCTTTTATATATATATATATATATATATATATATATATATAAACAGTCTGCCTCTTACCTCTGGAAATGTCAGTGCTACCTCTGAATTTTCTCTGGTTCCTAATTTTCCCTCTGCCAATGGTATTTTATCTCTCGCTTCAAATACTTTCGTTTTTGCTTCCACCTCATGTTCCTGTGTCTCTTTGGTGAATATTGCTGAATATTACCTCGTGTAGGATACGTATACGTATTTTCTGTTTCTGTTCGTGAGTTTGAATCTCATCCTCGTCGCCACTTTTGTAAAGTCGCTTTGTAAAATCATAGATACAAGAATAATACTTTTCTGTCACTTTTTCTCTCAATGCTAACCAGCAGCGCGATATCTCTACTTACTTGAAGAGAGGTCGACTATATTTGCTTCCTAGCCATCCGCGTTCAAAACCAAGTTTCGGCAGTGACACTTTATTTCTATATGACAATACTCGTTCAAAACAACCTTCATTTCACGATTCAATAGGAACGATTGAATTAAATCAAACAATTGTCCAGAAATATCGTAGCCTTGTATCTTGTGAAGAAGGCGAGCATGCCAAACCCGGTCAAATGTTTTTGAGGTATCCAGGGCATCAGGTCGGGTATCGCCATTCTTATCAAGAGTCTGGTATATATATTCAGTGATGGATCTTATCACATCAGCGATAGACCTGGCGAAGGGGAAGCTGTACTGTTTGTTAGAGAGTAGGTGGTGGAATGTGAGATGAACCATTTCAGTATTAAGAATAGCCTCGAACATCTTGGCCAAAATGACAGGACGATAATTAGTGGGCCAGAGGGCTGCATAGAGTTTTAAAAACAGGAACTACAGAGGAGGATTTCCAACAAACAGGAAGCAGCGAGGAAACAGTTATGGAGTTTAGAAAGAACAGGAGAGAATTCACTCCACTTGCCTTATGGAAGTCAAGCTTAAAAATTATGTTAGAGACCAGAGACGTGGCTATATATATATGTTTACTGTGTGTTAATATTTACTCTTTGATAATGGCTTATGTGAGCCGAAAGCTTAGACCCGATAAAAAATTCAACAAATACTGTGATTTTTTGTTGTCTTTCAACGACATAACCATCAAGTATATCAGACGGTATGAACGGATCCTACACAAAATTAATAGACAAAACTTGTCTATATTATTCAATGAAACCTGTATTAATACATATATATATATATATATATATATATAGATATATATATTAGTTGAATCTCAGTTATAGGTGGGAAGTCACGAGTGTGTACTCCAGACGAATCAAGCGAAGAGCTGGAAGAGAATTTGCGAGCAAAGCACTCGACCTTGTCAGCTGTGGATATGAACATCTCAAATTGATTGAATAGAGGAGAGATACTTTTGCAGGGCCGCCATTAATCTTTGGAACTAAACTTGAGAGAAGCTCTACGCTGCTTTATTTTAATCAGCAAACAACAGTTTAGCATCATTTAGGACACAATTGCATTCATTACGAGCAGAGAGAAAAAAGCGCCTATTGTCGTCAGAAGTTTCGCTCCGGTAAAGCCGGAAGAAGTGATTCACGTGAGTTAATGGCTGCCGAACAAGCAGGAGTGAACCAAATAAGGACAGAGGAAAACAACGCATAAACTACCTAGTAAGATCGAGTAAATGGATGGAAGAATAGGATTTAGTAGAGATAAGAAAAGCAAAATTTATTGAGAGATACAAAGAGGAAGGAAATTATGAATACGGCACAGAAAAATTCAATAAAACGAAGCAAAAGTTTTCAAGTAATGTTATTCTTGGACGCTACATACCTCGTTGCAAAATTCCTGTCCTCAGACCTCAAATGGAACCACTATATTGAATCCATAGCAAAATCTACTGCTAGGAAGATTGGGTCACTATGTCGATCCAGGATGTTTTTTCCACCTGAATCCATCCTGCATATATACAAGTCAACCATCCGTCCGTGTATGCAGTACTGCTGCCATTTATGGTCAGGTGCCCCTGCCGTTCTCCTCAGTGTTCTTGACAAGCTCCAAAGGAGAGTCTGTAATGTGATAGGTACTGATCTGGCGGCTCGACTGCAGCCACTTCCCCATCGTCGAAATGTGGCCTCCCTCTGTCTCTCCTATAAATACTTTCATGGCTTCTGCTCGGATGAGCTTAAGTCACTGATGCCTCCTCAACAGGTGTTTACTCGTGCAACTAGACTGGCAACTGGGTCCCACCCATTCACAGTTAGGTTAGCCAAATGCAGACGACAATTCTACTCCTGCAGCTTCCTCTCTCGCACTTCCCGCCTGTGGAACTCGCTCCCGTATTCTTGCTTTCCTGACGGCTACAACCTCCAGAAATTTAAATGCAAAGTCAATACTCATCTACTAACCACTGGCCTCTAGCTCTCTCCCCTCCCCTGTATAACCTTCCCTTTCTCTCCACCTATGTGTCTGTCATCGCACCTGCTTTCTCAGCTTTCTATTGTTCCTTTCTAACTAGTTTGTACTCCTCACTCTTTTCTAATTAATCTTTTTACATTTATGTAACCCCCTGCACATCAGTGGCGTTTCCGCCTTGCTCGAGGTGAAATGATTATTAAAAAAAAATATATATATTTTCTGTCTGAGATCCATCACTTTAAAAAGATAAAAATCGAAAAAAAAAAACAACAAAAAAAAAACTTGCATAACATTACAAAAAGCATTTTGCTTACAACCATCTGATCGTTAAACTCTTATTTTCCTTTTTTTATCTAATTACTTAATATTTTTAGTCAGTGGAAAGTTCTTGAAAAATATAAATTTAAAGCAAGAATTAGTAAACATATTTCACTATTATTAGTGAATTCAATCATCACATACTAACACTAGCCATGGTTCAAATATCAAAATATTCTTTAGGCCCTCGATTCTCTTTGGCTTCTGTTTAGAACTAAAACTACAGAGCCATCGTTTACTCGATATTTGATATCAAGGGCATATTTATGACCAAAATCCAGCCCAGGCCATGTGCTTGTGACGGGAAAAAGAGATATCCCCTCATTTACAATATTAGAAAAATGTTGGATGCTTGTGTTTACTACAAGTAGTTGAACTTTGTTTTAATATGGCTCAAGGACAACTACTTGCATCACAACTGTCCGAAATAGGAGTATTTCCCAGACACACTATCCTGAAGATGCAGAAGTTATGTAAAGCCAACCTTACTGATTTCTGTCGGACCAAAATCAGCTAGATTACACCACAGTAGGCGTTTTAGAGGAGGCCACCATTAATATCGCCAATCCAACTTCAATACACGCATGCAAAAGGAATGGGCAGCTTTTTCAGATTCTACCAATTGAAAATAATGGAAGCCACATTTTACGTTTCGAAGGTTGAAGAAACTTTGCAAATTTTCTTCCAACCACTTATTTCTGCACACATACATCTATCTAAATCTAAACTTATTTATAAATGGAACTTTGTCTATATGTCTATGTGTGTGTGTGTCCGTTACCTATAGACTCCGAAACGGTTGAACCGATTTTCTTGAAAATTTACATAGTTGTATTATAAGTCTCTGCGAGTGTTCTTAGCTAGGTTTTGTGTCGAGGTACCCCAGATAAATATCGAAAATCGAAAAAATCGGGTTATAGAAGGAGTGGTTCCGATTTTAATCAAATTTGATACGCTCATAGACAAAGACATAAGAAACGATATTCAGAAGTTTCAAGGTTGCAGTTTTTACAATAGTGCAGAAAATCGGTGATATATATATATATATATATATATATATATATATAAAAGCAAGGTGTGTGTCTGTTTATCTGCCTGTATGTCTGTATTTTTTTTCAGCCCTTTTATTTTAGTTTTTAATTCGGGTTTGGCTCTAAGTAGGTATAATTGTAGTTCTTAGTTTCAGCCATGATACCATTTACTCAGAGGACTTATTTAGCCTTCAAAATTCAGTTTACGACGAAAAAAACTTATTTGATATCGATACCAGGAAATCAAAATTTGACTTACATCCATTCATTTTTCTTTCAGTCTACGGTTTCGCTTTAACTGGAAAAACTATTGCTTTTTAGACTTTCGTGCCAACGTCCTAAGAGTCTGAGCTCCAGGACTATGGATTAGTTTTAAAGCTTTCATTACACTCGAGCAACACCGGACTATAATGCTAGTATATTTATATGTTATTAATAACTACTATTACGACGACGATAATAATAATATTCATATAATTTACAGCTACTGAATCTAAAGCGAAAGCGCGTTGGCAGAAAATGTTTAAATCTTTAATTCGATGTTCGGCTGCGTATTCAACTTTCTCTTTTTTAATAACCTTTATAACTACTTCTAGACTGATCTTTAATTGTTAATCCTAAATTAAACTGGTTTTTACTGAGTTTTATGAATTAAATATCACAGTATGATTTGTATATTGGAATCCATATTCCAGATAAAGATAGAGGATGTTGTTTAAAAATATCGTGAAAATTAATCATTCTAAGTCAAAAGAAAAAACAAAAATTACAAGTTTTTTTGCTTATCTGTCCACGTTATTAGCAATCAACAACGAAAAATTCTTGTGACAGAAATATCGATTGAATATAGTTAAACGTGGATTGTTCTTGAAAAAAATCATTATCATCATAAAAAATAGAAAACAGAAAAAAAATAAACGGAAATAAAGAAGAAATAGTAAAGTCTAAGTGTAAAAAGAAAAAGATTGCGAAAATATATAATTTTAATTTATATATATTTTAAAACCTGTCATTCTTTTACAATTTTAAAGCTGATAATTGTTGTTGCTTTTAAACTATATTATCGTCTATAATTTAAACAAAATCCCAATAGTTAGATTAATTTTATTTCCATCTCTCACTTTGCTGAGAAAGAGATGTTAATAAATCAGGGTATCTATCAAAAACAAAAACTTAGAACAAATAAAAAATGTCCAGTTCAGCTCCTGTAAAGATGAAAGCGACATGGCATACAGTAATATCCTTTTCCTCTTATGGCAAAGGTATAAAATAGACGACAACAAAGTGGAAAAAAAAGATTTATTTTCAGTTGACAGGAGAAAGGATCATTTGAAAGTGCTTCGGAATTTGGCTTTCTAGTTGGATTCAGCTTAGCAGCAGTACGCTTATATTTCCTCGAAAAACGATGAAGATTCTGTTTTGGTATTGTTTTTCATCGTCCTCAACACACACAGATATAATTGCATGTGTGTATGCATATATATATATATATATATATAAAACTTTGTCAAATCATTAAAAGGGAGTTAAAGAAATTATATATATATATATATATATATATATATATATATATATATTAATGTATATTTGGGCAACAATCTTTCTTTTAAACATGTTTCGTTAAAAACGACCGACAAGGAAGATTTTATTAATTTTTTATTTAATTTTTTTCAGTATATGCAGGTTTCCTTTTTGCCGGCAATAAAGATTGCAAAAATGCTCCATAATTATTAACTTTGCAAGCACTGTCAGCCACTTCACTGGTCATGCAAACAAACAAACACACACACACAAACGTTTGTATATATACATCTATACAAATATGTATGTATCACTGTATGTATACGTGGAATTGTGAAAACGTTATCACGTATATTTATATTAGTACGTTCATTTGTGAATACACGTGCGTTTTAGACTACATGTAAATATTTTGAGATTTTTCCGAAGTATATTTATAAGTCTTTGTTATTTTTTTCATATTCTCCTCGAAGCTCGTAGGTGCTACTTCGGTTCAATGATTTTGCAATAGGGATGCGTCTAGATACGCCTTATATCTAGTCTCATAGCCAACCCCATTTCATGATTGAACATCCGAAATAGACGACTATGGTTTTGGTGATTCTACGTATATATTACTCTACTATTATATAATTCTATGCGGAAGTATTAATGCTGAAGCTTCTTTGAGCAAAATTTTAACTTATGATGTCGTTCATGTTCAGCGCATGTACCATTTATTCAATTTAATAGTTGAAATTAACGTTTCTAATTATATGTTTCTGTTTTTGCGTACGTGTCTGTTTAATATTACGTAATGTACGGTATTTACATATTTATAGACATGTTTCGTATTTAAATGCATTCTTAAATAGATAGAATGTGATATTTACACCGGGACAAAATATATTAAAAATGTTTGGTTTAATCTCTAATCAATTCTTATTCTTGCTCTGATCAAAGTGCAAAATAATTATATCCTTGCAAGATGTAATGAGCATAACGAAAAAAAATTAATCGTGCATATTTTATTTGATTTATTATTTTATATTTAAACTAGGTTCAATTCATATTTTCAATAAAAGCTAGTAAAACTACAGATTATTTAATATTATGAACCAGTTATGACGAATAATTCATCTTCAAATAAAAAAGATAATAAAAAGATGTATGCCATTATTTTACACCAGTGAAAGATTTATGCATACATTTTTCAAAAGAGATTTTTTCATGAAACTATTTTTTCTCAGTTTCTCCTGAAATTGGATCATTTTGTATTATTATTATTGTAATGGCGTTTTGTACTGATATTAATGTTTGACATCAAATTTAAATTACATAACGACTGAAGATCTGAAATGTCATCATTTCACTGTTTGAACATATCCTCATTCTTGTTTCATTCACAAGGTTTTGCTAGCAGATTTTCTACGAATGTATATCCCATCCAGTATTTTTTTAAAAATATTTTTCTGTTTTACTGCCGTATAACGAGAAATAATTCACAGATCCGAGGAAAACCGATTTATACTTGCAATTATTTTAAAATGTCTACACATATTCTGCGGATGTGCGTTGTGGTGCAGTGGATAACGACTCGAAACGACAAATCGGGGATCCGAGTTCGAATTCCAGTTGAATTCCTTGCATTCACTTACGCCCAAATACCCTTGGGAAAGATATTAATCCGTCTCTTCCCTCCACTTATGGGTTAAGTAATAAGACAGATTAGGTACTCTAGTCTTGGCTGGGAACCATACTGCAGAAAGCAATGACAGCCGACTGCGGGATAATCTGCCCAGTCAGTCATGTTTCTTTCGAGACATGATCACTCAAAGCGTGTATCACGTATGCCACTTAACTGACTAACACATATTCTAGATGAATATACAATTTGAAAGAACTGGTCATAAGGAGAGTTAATAATTTGTTGTAGGTGTATGGCAATTTCAAAATCACTTTTTAAAATGATAATACCTTTTTACGCTATTTCTATTTGAACCATTATTCTAATAATTGTTTATCACAACGTACTCTCCGGCATTCCTTAGGTGTATATTGATCTAGGTAACCTAAGGGAATTCTGAACTGAACTTTTTATTTAATTTACGAGGGTAGATTGTTCTCGTTCTACTACTCATATCTCGGCACATCTCGTTTAGTTCTTATTTTTAGTACTGCTCAGTTATTGCTCACCCGTTTCCACTGAGTTCAAGTACACACTGCTCGGTCCAAGGATTGAACTCCCTCTCTGGTCCGGACAGGGTATATTCTGTAGATTAAATAAAAGAATCAGTTCAGAATTTCCTGTATGTTGCCTGGATCGATATACACTTGAGGAAGGCCTGAAGGCACAATGGTCGAAAGATGAGGAATATGTCAATGTATATAATGATAACTCATCATCCCATAAAATTATAATACCTTATATATATTTTTATTTTCAGTAATATTGAAGGCTATTTTTATTGTTTTCTTATCCAATAGAGAGATTGTAGTTAAAGTCAGCTGATGAGATATAAACTTGTGAAAAGCTGGAGAATGAAACAACCAAATTGTAGTGATTAATATAACCAATGTTGCGGACTGTTGTGCGAATAATTCATGGTATATGTTTCTTCAAAGTGAATCAGCTGAATAGAATGCAATTCAGTATATATATATATATATATATATATATATGTGTGTGTGTGTGTAAGTTGTTGAAAGTTTTTTAACATAACAACGTATTTTAAAAAGTATATATTACTCAGCAATTAAACTAAAATATAACATTGTTATTTTCAGAAATATGGCATGGATGTGACTATGTTGGGAAGTCCTTGGTGAAAATCGGTGTTTAAACCTTGGCACATTTTAAACAAGGACATCGCAAACAAAAGCATTACCATTGATCTACCTGCGTGCATATAGATTTATCGATATTTAATAAGCTTGTATTAGTGTGGTACAACAAATACAGTTGTGAGGGTAACTACGAAAGATAGAACTTAATAATTAGCGCACATTGGTAGGTGCCTATACATGTTTGCCAACTTTATTTTAATCTGGAATGGAACCATAATAAGGAACTCAAATGGGAAAGTCTGCAAGACTAAACAGTTTTGTACTTAATTACAAAAAGCGCGTTTCTATATCTTCTGTTTCTCGCATTATATGTGTGTGGGGGTTGTGGGTGTATGTATATATATTTTTGTATATGTTATATAAATGTTAAGGACATGAGGGTCGTGTAACAGATATTGGTGCAAAAAATAGAATCGGTTAGCCATGTTAAAATAACAGGCAAGTCTGCTGTGTTCATTTTTGCAAAGATGATCTCGCGAAAGGTATGGATTCATCTCTTCTCACTGTAGTAACTGGATAGACGGAACATTCTAGCCTTGGGTAGCAACCCGTATAAGAGTATGATAACCCTGAACCCCAAACCATGGAGAAGACAACGGGAAGCCACTCCAATGACTTTCCCAAAAATGCAATTCAAAGATAATAAAGGAAAGGTATTCCTGGAGAGAAATGAGTGCTTCTATTTAAATGGGACATGGCATTACATATACTAATTGCATTAGATTTACCAAAATAAATAGCAATTTTTACTGATCATATGGTTGCCGGTCTATGCAGGCATAGTACAATGCATACAAAAATATATATTTAATGTTATGTATACACACAGATATAGAGTTTGGATGAATGGGTTGCTATCGACGTTAAAAATGAAATTGGCAGGTCAAGTTTAAATTCCTACCGAGAATTTTGCGTGCACTTAGCTCTAATTTCCGTAGAAAAGCCATGAACTAATCCCTGATCCTACTGGGAAAATAGTAGGATAGACTGTGCTCTTTAGCCTTGCTACAGTCTAAGAGAACGACAACTTAGAATTTAAAAACTTGGAGAAGGCAACGTGAAATAATTACATTGTCTTTATATAGAAGGCATATATATATATATATATATATATATATATATATATATATATATTATATATAAATGAATTTATTTCTATGACATATATATATATATATATATATATATGTATATATAAATGAATTTATTTCTATGACATAGATATATATATATGTATATATAAATGAATTTATTTCTATGACATATATATATATATATATATATAATTATTAAAGTGTGTGTGTGTGTGTGTGTGTGAATGCGTGCTGGCGCACGTGCAAATTTTTATATGAATCATTAAGCAAAATGAAGCCTGAAGCTGATATGCATCACCAAACAAATAAAGATAAAAAAAAATAAGTTAAACGTATCGGATTTTTATTTTCAATTGCTAGTCTCATTTAAAAAAAATCTCTTAACAAAGGCATGAATTCCAATGAACCCAATATTCTCTGTATTGATGTTAAGTTTATGGATACTTTTATGGAAGTACGTGACAGCCAAAGGAGGCCCACAATGTCTTCAGAAATACAATTATTCTTTTTACTGCTCACAAATATATTTTTTAAAACTCACTTTTACTCATTCGTAATTATGATCTTCCTTAGAATTCCTTGACCAACAACTTTATTCTCTTCACGAATTCAAACTTGTACTAGTTATCTGATTTATTTTGTTTTTAACATATTTGTCCACCATTTCAAAAACAAACGCGGATAGCTTAATTCTATCCCAGAATCGGGCATTTGTTTTCTAACTCAGCGTTTTCATATGTTGGGTCACCGAACTCTGCTGAGTTTTTCAGTGTTAAACGTTTGGGATCCGTTACTGCACTCTACACTTTTTCAAGAGTTTCTGACATAAAACATTTATATATTTGAAATAAAAGATTAATCTCATATTTGCACATAAACTTGTAACTTCCGTCATGCACTAAAAAAAAAAAAAAATTCAAAGATATTGTTAAGCAAATAAAATGGCAACAATAAAATGTGCAAAATGTCTGTCATATACATTTTAGTCTAGGAAAACAATAAAAATGGTTGAGCTGTACGTAAAAACAAGATTATGTTTTGTTGGTAAGTTTTTAACAAAAGCAAGTAGGGTCGGGTTTGTTTTTTGGGAAGATTAATAAACAGGTGTTCGGCAAAAGGTTGGAAACCCTTGCTTAGTGTCCTCAGTTATCAACTTATCGTGAGACGATGTCACTTTCTTTTTCTTTTGTTACTTAATCAAGGAATAATGGACGATTCATTACAGTTAAATCCAATGTTCATTTCCAGTATTTTATAACTCACCGTTTTCATACTTCTGTATAAAGGAAACTCAGTTTGGTATATTTCTCTATTTGCCACTTGTAATTATTGACTCAAAATCATGTGCCAGCAATACAAAAATATAAAGGGGACATAACCCATTGGCGCCATTCTAATAAATCAAATTCTTTATTTCATCTTAGTATTTATTGATTTCAGCAATACAGTCTTTCGAGCTAAGAATATAATACTGTGTATATTTCCAATGAATGTCAACGGGGATAATTACATGTTAACATTAGAATGTATAATTGTATTATTTTGCAACGTATTTCACAATGCACTGTTTTTTTTATTGTATTTGATTTATGTATTGAATTCATTCAGAACTCATACCTGGTTTCACAGTCATTAAATAATTCTTTTCTGGTCAAAGCTTTGATTTTCCTAAGGAAATGTAATTTATATAGCGTAACTAATGAGTGGAAATATTTAAGCAGAGATGTATTTGCTCGTTTATTTGGAAATAGTAATTATCCAAGCTCTACAAGGGATGTAATTGTGTGCAGAAGTAATTATTCACATTCAAACAGAAAAATCATGGCACACTGATATGGTTAATTATTCCAAGTTTTAGCTGTTTATGAGGCAATCTCTTTTACTTGTTTAAAAAAAGAAAAAAGAAAAAGAAAAAAATCCATCGCGTAGCGAAGGTTACTTTTTTGAATGGTAATATTAAGCATCTTTATTCAAAGACTATATATTGTATTCTTCCTCAGGAAGGGAGCTTATTTGAATCTTTTTTAAGAGTTTTTTCTTTAT
Source organism: Ascarosepion bandense (assembly GCA_037127315.1). Lineage (NCBI taxonomy): Eukaryota > Metazoa > Mollusca > Cephalopoda > Sepiida > Sepiidae > Ascarosepion > Ascarosepion bandense. Next base: position 899,319 of record JBBBDQ010001192.1, read on the forward strand.
TTCCTTCCTATACTGTATTCAGAATTTCGGCTTTGATCTGATACGGAATTAGTTTAAACCTCGGATCAGCGGAACACTTAATTCATAGCCGAAGTTCAAATCGATTGTAATATGCATTTCACGAATCCGCCTTCTGTCTTTACTAGATCCGTTTCTGTATTTCATATTATCCTCTTGATCCCCCCACCCCAACAGAATACTAACGACAACGATGATCTCCGATCAACATTTCCATCAGCAGTAAGAACAGCAACAGTAGCAGTAATCAGCAGTATTAATATCATTGGTATTTTAAATCTTGTTTTGATCAATTATTTCAATTTGATTTCTTTTACTTTTTTTATTTCAACATCTGCAATAATTATCATTACCCTCCACATCTTGAATTAGATAATCTTCCGGCATCAAACGTACGAAACTTCGTACTCAAGGTCATCGAGAGCTTGTAACTCTTTCTGAATCCGCGTGAGATCCCGCTGCAGTCGCTTGATCCGAATTTTCCGTTCGTTGTCGATTACTTTTTCCATTCCTTCAGCCGACGGGATATCGAACTGCTCTGGGTCTGGGATCTGAGCGGCTGCCTCTTCTGCCACTCCTTCCTCGTTCCCCGCGCTTGCTAAACGAACAGCAGTTGGATTCTGCGGATTTGGAGTTCGAAGCTCGGGACTACGAAGATGAAGGTGCAGGCCTGTGGATGACGTGCTTGTCGAAGAAGAGAGCGCCGAAGATAAAGATGATGACGATGATGATTTAACTGACGAGGCTGCGGCGGCAGCTGCAGCGGACGCCCTTGCCGCTGCTCGTGAGGCTGCTTTTGCTGCTGCTCTGGCCGCCGCTTTAGCCCATGTTTTTGAAGTTGATTTGAAACTGCTCCGAGAACTTGTAGAGGGCTTTTGCCGACTTGGACTTGCGCTGCTTTCCTGTGAATCCTCGATCTCTTCCGGAAGGGCCTTAGGTGCTGTTACGTAGATACTTGGAACAGGAGTGGTGGCGTCACCCCCGTCACCAGGTGTCATAGTTTCTCCAGTTGTGCCTTCGGACGTAGTCGCGATCTCAGCGGACGATCTTGATGATGTCGGAGAAGACGGTTGTCTTTTAAGTTGGATTATGGATGCTAGTGTGAAGGAAGGAGTATATGAAGATGTGCTCGCGACTGCTTCGGTATCATCTGGTGCTGTTGTGCTAGCTGTAGTTATCGCAGTAATACTACTATCACTAGTGGTGCTTGCAGATGTAGTGGTAGTGGTAGTATCTGTAGTGGAAGTAGAAGAAGAAGGAGGAGGAAGCGGAGGTAGGACTTCAGTGGAAGGAGTCGGCGTTGGTGCTGGCTTTTCCGATGCTGTTTCTTGTTTTGCTTGTTGAAGTTCTTTTAGATTTTGTAGCTTAAGCTCTCGTAGGATCTTCGGCGTCAGCATCTTGTGAAGACTAAATTTCATGGAGGAGAGATTTGAAGAGCCAGTCGATTCTGTCCCAAGGTTGGGGGCCGTAGATTCGTTTGCAATTGGGCTCACTGGAATTGAAGATATCGACATAGCTGACTGGGAAGCTGAAACGTTTAACAGAGAAGGGGACCCTATTTTGAGCGAAGATGAAGACGCTGACAATGTTAAAGTGCCCAGCGTTTTTCCTGGATATTTTTCCTTTTCAAACCGACGGGACCTGATAGTGGTTTCCTCTTCTAACTCCTCACTGCCGCCCCCAGCCTCGAAGCTATCCACCGTAAAACGGACTGTTTTCGGTGGATCTCCCTGAGGTGTAAGGGCGTCGCCGGTTTTCATCTTGGATGGCATTGAAGGTGATGATGGAGGTGAAGGTTGAGTGAACGAACGCTGGATGCCGGGTCTGGGGGACGGTAGGGATTCAGTCTGATGATGCAGGCGTTGCCTCGAGAGCTGAGCTGCTTGCTTTAACTGAAACTGAAGACGCTGCGATAATAAGGACACCTGAGGAGAGATAGTATTTACCGTGGAAGTCGTTGTCTCACCAGAAGACGTTGATGTAGCCGGTAACGACGGCGTCTGCGGTGGGGTGACTACACTTCTTAAAGAAGCACTACGTCGACCAGAGAAAAATGCTCTCGCCTTTGATCCTTTTGAAGTCAATTTACTTATATTAATCTTTTCCCATCCTCCTTTCTTTTTCTTCTTCTCACTGTCTGTCTTATCCATAAACAGGCCGTCAGTGATCTCGTCAAACGTCAACTCATATTCGGCATACTGGGCTGAATTCGGCCGCTTTTTCAAGCCACCGATCTTTTTGGGTGATTTGCCAGATATCCCGTCACCGAGTTCGTCATCGCCGTGGTCGTCCATTTGCTGACGGCTGTCATCTGTGCTCTCACCGAAGTAGGAGACCATGTCATCAGCATCTGATATGGAAGGACAACTGCCGAAAAGAGATAAAAAATATGGTTTCTGTTAAAACTTTGGATTTGATAAAAAATGGAATACTAGAAAGAAGTTGTCAAACAGAAATAAAATTACTTGCAAGCAAAAATAAAAAGAGAACAAATAGAGAGTAAATTTTCTAAGCACCGCTTAGATGTGGTACAAGGCCAATATTATGGGGTACCCAGTGAATATTGAGTTCACTACTCAGTTGTAATAGGTTCATAGCGAGACAAGCTTGCTAACCACGTCGATGTGCAGAATGAGAGGGTTGAAAAAATGAACACAAAATAGAGAGAATTAAAAAGTGTTCCACTTAGAAAAATTATACAGATCTGACTTCTACCCCTTATTTCGTTAAGTAGTAGGAAATCAGTGTAGTCCAAAGTGTAGATTATGCTTTCTAATACTGAAAAGAAAAACTGAATTCCAAACCATAGAGAAGACAACAGGAAAGCATTCTACTATATTTCCCAAGAATGCTTAGCAATTCCCAGATAAAGAAAAGGAATATATGAAGTTTCATGAACACATTCCGTTTGAAGGTATAAGACATTTCTAGTTGTGTATAGACAATAACATTTAACACATACGTTTTCATTTTGACTGATTATTCAGTTTTAAACACATGTCAACTGCATTAGTTATATAACGCCGATATTCATAATATCAAAGCTTACTTAAAATTGTTCTATTCTCTATAAAAATATCAGTTTTAATTTTTCTATCTATAGTTAAATAGTGAAATATTTAGTGGATCAAATCTTAAAGAAATTTTCATTAAAAACCTATTTTAAGAGTTTTAGGTGAACCTTTTATTTTGAAAAAGTCTATTGGAAGAAAATGTAACATTAATATATAGTCTATGAACATCTTTCATATTTAGGCTCCAGAAATTTATCATGTTTTTCAGGCGATCACCTTGCACCACATATCTCAGCAACCTAAACCCAACTTCAGTTTGAATTTTAACTGGAACCTTGGGACAAATGTTATTTAATGAAAGATAAGCATTGTCTGTAAAACGGGACAAGAAAAACAAACATTATAATTAAAAAAAAAATTACTCAAAAATCATTTCCTGGAAGCATAATTAATCATTCTATGATTCGTGTGAATATTGTAGTTCATTGACTATAACTTGAAACTAATGTTTATCTCTGGTGTTATTGTGTTTTCTATCGCCTTTTTCAAGAGAAGAGAATCCGAATATAATGGTCATTTTACTGCTTGTTAACGCTCACTAGCACAAAATTAATCATGTACAAATAATTAAAAATCACATTTTGCTGAGAAATTAAACGGGCAGTAAACATTCTTCTGAAAATAATATTAAAAATCTATGTTCAGTGCAGCTTTAGTTAAAATTAAAACTGATTTTAGGTACTGTAATTCACAGTTTAAATGGCAAAAGTTTCTTCTCACTTTGTAAATTCCCACAGTGAAGGCCACAAAAATCTTATTGCCGCCATTTCATTTTAGTTAGAAGTTCAAATTTCTTTCAAACTAACTCGACACTATTTTTGAGAAAAATCGTAAGATTATATAATTATCGACTTGTTATAGTTAGTAATTTTTAGAGCAGCTACTGAGATACACTGAACTAAGTGAGAATAAAATTAAAAGTGAGGCACATTAAGAGAAACTTCACTGATACAGACAACGAGATCATCCCGAAGAAAACTAGGCAGTGAAAAAAAACATGGATGACATATAAAATACTCGGGGTTAAGGAATGGTACTGATATAGGATATTAGACAAAGAAATTAGAAACAAATCTTGCAGACAGACAAAAGAGAGATGGGTCAACAGAAAGTGTTTAGAAAGTGTTTAGAAATAGAATAAGCATCACAGATAAGGCAGAAACGCATAAAAGAATAAGGGAAATAAGACAAAAGACAGGCTCATCAATGGGTTACACAAAAACCAAAAGAAGAACACCGAAAAGAAAGATAAAATATTTCAAAGATAGAACGATTACATCAGAGAACTCTTTATACCCCAAAATATGGAAAAACCAAAAATATTAAAGTATTGAAAAGAAAAAAAAATCCAGATGAAATTGTAAATAAGATGCTGGCAGCTTTAGATTATTTTGACATTGACAAAATTAGAAACATAATAAATAAAATATACAGCAGTCGTGATATGCCTGAAGTTCTAAGTAGATCTATTTTCATACCCTACCTAAGAAGACAGGTGCAAACAAATGCGACCCCCACTGGACAATCAACCTAAGAGCAACATGACAAAACTTATCACCCAAATTCCGATTACTAGAGCGTGTAGTAGGACTAGACCAAATATAACACAACTACGGTTTCATTTGAAATACTAGAACAAGGAATGCTATCTTTATGCTCATAATGATAACAGGAAGAGCAATACAAATTCAAAATTATGAACACGTGTTTTATCAATTACGTAAAGGAATTTGATGACGTACGACACAAAAAACTGTCTGAACTGAGAGGTAACCTTGATTTATTTTGGAAAGATATTAGAATAAACCAGAATTTACTAAACCGTCTACATACGGATAGAAAAGGACTTCAGTAGTAAACAAAAATAGAAAGAGGCGTAATAATGTGTCTTCTCACCGGACATTCAACGTTTACGCAGTGATTCTGAGAGAATTATAATTCCTACATTACTGCCAGTCACGAGCTTAACTATCTTTTCAGGTAACATAATGTTGATAGCAGATACAAAAGGAAAAATACATGAATTCTTACAGAAGGTAGTAAAGAAAAACACAAAGAAAAGACTAAATATTAATTCTAAGACAGAATGCATAATTGTTAGCACAAAGAACAGCCCCAAATGGCGACCTATAAACTGGAGATGTCACAATCAAGCGAGCACAAAACTTTAGATATCTAAAAAGTGTTTTAATAGGGAATGGAAACTGTGACAACAAAATGCAAGGACGAACTGGAATAAGGAAAGACATCTTTTACCAAAAAGCTAAGTAAATGATTAAGAAACAAGAAACTTTCGTTCGAAATAACAGCTCTTTCCTTTAAGTAATATAGGTCATCATGTATGACAGTGAATGCTGGACAGTTTCTCACAGATAAAGAAGAGACTTAAGACAACAGAAATGTCACTCTGCAGAAGAATGCTGAGAACGCAATGGATAGAACATGGGAACAACAACGAAAGTTTAGGAAAATAAAAATAAAAACAGCACTTATAGCTGGAATTAGAAAGAGAGTGAAATTTATACAGAACATAATGAGGAAACTCATAGAAGATATTAATGAATGGCAAGAGAAAAGTTTACCTATATTTCTGAGATAAGATAGTATTTACAGTATTTATATTATTCGAACTATTGCCCCCATCTTTGTTGTCATTTGTAAGACGTTTCGGCCGTTGTACGCTCCGGCCTTCTTCAGGTGCGAAGAATTTCAAACCGAACCTTTTATTACAATCACTGGTTGTGAACTTACAGGTTTAGAGGAAGGTAACTCATGACTACCAGAAGAGGCTCTACTACGCAAGGAATGAAGCTCATATACCCAGTGGAATGTAATAAAGGTGTCGGTTCGAAATTTCTAGCACCCGAAGAAGGCCGGAGCGTACAACGGCCCAAACGTTGTACAAATGACAACAAAGACGAGGACAATAATCCGAATAATGTAAATACGTCAAGAGAAACGTAGGAAAGCAGCAAATAACTTACCTAACGAGCTTGAGTGAGTGGTCAGTAAAAGAGGGATTACGGGATATAGCGAAAAGACAAAACTTACTAAGAGATACAAAAGGCAGGAAGTTGAGGATAGCCATGATTATCCAAGTCCTGACGGGACACTGCACATAGAATAAGTGTAACGTGTGTCGGCGTGGAAAATAAATTCAAGTGAGTTCAAATAATGGGTTAGTCTGTTGCGTTCACACTCGCACAAATGGCATCGGGAAAAGTATGAATCCATCTCTTCTTCCGGTTATGGGTTAAATAATAGCGTAGATTATGCTTTCTAATATTGAAAAGAAAATCTGAATTCCAAACCACAGAGAGGACAATAGACAAAAAAAAAGTAATAGAGAATATGACTTAATAATAAACTGATTCTTCCTTTATATGTAGTTGAACATTTGGAAACAATGAAAGTTTACAAATGATTTATTGTCGCCATTTATAAGCCTGTTGTGCTTGTCAGGTGATAGTTTCTTTACTTTGTTCAAGCACTTTTTGTATGATTTCTTTCTTCAGTGATAGATTGGGGCTATCTCCAAAACCTTTCAATGAAGCTTAAGATTTTTACTGGTCAATTTAAGACAGTTCCCTTTTAGCTAATTTCATGTCCTTTTGTGGGTATGCTTTCCGTAATTATCATTCTTAAGAATATATGATCTGCTACCCAAATTTAGTTTACGTGAATTTATATTTCGTTTAAAAATCTGTTGTTAAACAACGGATTGAAGAATTCTATCGATATAGTTAAGGCCCCCAGTAACAGAGGTAGTGAGCTATAGCATGGACCCCCTACCACAATAATTAACTAGGTCGGCTGTCTTTTTTACTATAAGCTTCATTTTGTCTACTGATTGCTGGTTCACATGGCGAAGAAGTAAAATTTTTGTTTTTTCTGTTCACATTTGACAAGTTTCGTAGGCCAGCAAAAATCAGTTATTCTTTTTATATTAATTTGTGTTAATCATTTGCTCATAAATATAATTTTTTGTTTAATGTCTGGCCTATTGGACGTGTTAAAACTACGACTACAGATAATTTCAGATCAGCCTTCAGCCTAGACGTCGTACGAAGAGTTATATTTAGTCTTAGTTCGTGCCAACTTTCGTAGGCAATTATCACCAGGTCTCAGTATGTGCTGTAAAATTATAGCCTAAGTTTAATAACTTATAACGTTCAGACTTTCCTTTGACTTTCTATTTCCATCTATAGATGTTCTTGAAGGTAGCATGTGTAGTAGAATACTTAATAATTTTTTGAAAATCACCTTTTATTCTTTAAAAGGTATTGTATTTACTAATAATACCATCTGGTATTTTCAGACAACAACTTTGTAGTCAACATAATTAAAAAGGACCAATAAATAACAAATGTTAAAGTTTCTGTCTATATTTCTGAGATATTTCTAGTATATACACTATTTACATTATTCGGACTGTTGTTCTCATTTTTGTTCGGCCGTTGTACGCTCCGGCTTTCTTCAAGTGCTAGGAATTTCGAACCGAACCCTTTATAACAATTTTTGGGTTATATTATTCTCATCCCTTGCGTAGAGTCACTTTTGGTAGTCATGAGTTATCTCCCTCTAGCCGTCTAAGTTTTGTTCACCACTGCTGTAGCCTGGTATTGAACTCACAACTATTTGGGTCAAGTCACAAGAACCAACCAACGTCTATATCCACCTTAAGGACAAGAACAACTGAATTTCCGGGGCTTATAAATCTAATGTTCAGTTACCATTTTTACCAGAGTTCATATTGCAACTTTTTGATGTTAATATTTTTCTCTAGTATTTTTCACCAGAGCTCATTTTGCAATTTGACACGAACGATTTTTTCTGGCACTTCGTATTACTGGTTCCTCTATTGCATCCATCTCTATTTAACCTAGCATATGTGCCGATTCCTTAAAATTTACGTAGTTTCCAGTGACGTTCCTTATTATTTCAACTTCATCACATAGGGGGCGGTGATCCCCTTTCTCCCTACATATGTGGTCAGCCATGTTTGATTTTTCTATCTCCCCTCGTGTCACAGCCTTGTGATTTTGTTGTAGCCTTATTTTAAATACCAGGCTACAGCAGTTGTGAACAAAACTCAGAGGATTAGAAGGAGATAACTCATGACTACCAAAAGAGGCTCTACACAAGGGATGAGAATAATATACCCCAGTGATTGTAGTAAAGGGTTCGGTTCGAAATTCTTAGCACCGGAAGAAGGCCGGAGCGTACAACGGCGTACAAATAGCAACAAAGATGAGGACAATAGTCCGAATAATGTAAATAGTGTGTTAAAGTTTCAATCATTTGTTCATTCATAACTCATGCGCATTAATTAGAATATTCAATAAATTATCAAACACAAGTGATTAAAATGTAATGTGTTCTTTTTCAAGTTCATTCAATACACGGTGTCAGAGTAATCTTTCAGCAGGTTTTTGTAATTTTTTCTCTTATAAAATTGATATTTCATTATTATCTGTTCTCTATCAAACATAAATATTAATAGATCAAATTTATTTCACTAGATTCTCTTTTTTTTTGAGATATTTCACATTTAAAGTTCAAGGAAAACGATAATTGTAGTAGGAACTGTAGGAGGGGTTTTTGATTTTCTTAAAATATATTTTCATACTAACTTCGAACAAGCGACATAAATGAAGAACTACAATTCATTTTAATATCAGTTGAATAAATTATGAAGGCGGACATTTAAGGCATCTTCTGTAAAATGCACCTCTCACAGGTCATTTTGATGTAACGAGTTACGTGCTCACCGTGTGCTCTAATATTGGTAATATATATAGGATTGAAATACATTTTTATCTATGTAAAAGTTTAACGTATCCATACATGATTAATATCTATGTTGCTCTATATAAGTGTTACATCAATCTCCCAGCTACAACTTATTGAATTGCATCTTAATCTACGCTATAGAAAAACTAATATTGGTGCTATATATTGGATTGAAATACTTTTTTATCTATGTGAACGTTTAACGTATCCATACATTATTAATATCTATGTTGACCTATATAAGTGATACATTCATCCCAGTTGTAACTTAATGAATTGAATCTTAATCTACGGTATAGAAAAACCAATATTGGTGAGATATATTGGATTGAAATACTTTTTTTTATGTATGTGAACGTTTAACGTATTTATACCTGATTAATATCTATGTTGACCTATATTTAATGTTACATTCATCCCAGCTGTAACTTATTGAATTGCATCTTTATTTACGTATAGATGAACCCATGTCAGAGGAGTTAGGACACACGGAATAATAACTTCATTGACAGATTGGCTCAGGCGCTTCAGCGGATTTGATATTGTGTTCATGAGTAGACTAGGAATTCCATGATCTTTCTGAAGACCGACTTTGTCCAGATTAAGATTGATTAGGCCGTTCTTTTAGCCGTAATGGTGAAAGACGACGAAGGGAATATATTTAAGTACAACCTTTCGATCTTTAATGATGCTGTGAGTCAGTCCATATCCTTAACCGCTGCTATTTGCCGGCCATTCTGACATTCGCGGTAATTATGCACCAGGATTTTAAGTCTACATTCCATTCGCTGGGTACCTCTTGGCGGTAATTGACAAATTAAAGAGCCACGTAAGGATCACGGAGTTATTATGAAGCTCATGATGAAACTCTTTCTCTCGACTTCCTCTATGGCTATGATGGATGACAACCTCATCTACAATCTGTCTTGTTTATGAAGGGAAACTATTAAAACCGGTATTTCATCGGACAGGGACCCCCGATCTACAGTTTACCTTCGTTGCTCTCGCCCAGTTGGAAGAAATTGTTGCTGCTACACTTTCTTTCACACCCCCAATCCATCTAATAGCATACGCGGAGCTGTGGAAATGCTTACGGCTCAATTTAATTCTAAAAATGTGACCAAATGACCAAGCCCCAGAACTGATTTTAAAATTTCTTCTTGGTTGGGCCAAGAACTTTTCTGCACAAATTACACTATCAAAGAACGATCAATAGTTAACTGTTTCAAGAAACCTACAGTGAAAATATTTTATTACACAACATTTATAATAAACGCTGAGAAACGCGGCAGATGTTGTCCAGATTGTTTACCTTTGTAGGCCACCTCCTCGCATACTAGCTGTAATGACGTTAATGTCGATTTCACCTTCCGGCATTAGACTTAAAAGTTCGTCAGTTAACCGGAAGTAAGTAATGGCGGGAATCTCTAATAGCATCTCAAGACGGCTTATCTCTTCTTCAAGCTGAAAATATAGAGAGAAAATATTAGGAACTGGTTTTTAAGAATTGGATGCTTACTGTAGTGACATGCATACATTTAATGCCTAACTTAATATAGAAAATGTTGAAACCGTTTGATTAAAACAAACCATATATGATTTGGGTAGAATCACGAGAAAAAATATTAAAAAAATGATTAAATTACATGCAATAATATCAATAGTAAGATCATAAAAGGCAAATGAATGACATATGTGTTCGTTTTGTGTGATTATGGAAAAAAGAAAGTAAAGACAAAATCAAGAAATTGAAAGAGAAAAAAGTAAAGATAAAATGTACACATCAGGAAAGAAACGATAAGAAAAGTTCATAGGGACACACTTATTTCAAGAAGTAGTTTTACAGATGAAAAGTAAGAGAGTAAGAAATACAGATTGAAAGATATGTTTAAATGAAATATGCATAAAAGTAAGACAGTGGAAAGAGAAGAAATAGCAGAAAATAATCAGCGTCGGAAAAAGTAATAATTATCAATATAGTACATGAGTTAAAAATAAAGAACGAAAGAAAATAAGCGATATAAGCGAGGGAAATAAGCGATATGATAGTCCAAAATTTTATAAATTCAATTTACGTAGAAATTATATAGAAACACATAAATATTATATATAATATATTTAAGGTTTTGCACGAAAGTTGCTGACAGAGTACAATTAATGAAGGTGCGTACACTGAGGTCAACCAAGGACATTTGCGAGGCGTTTCGGCGTCATTTTATGAGCCAGTTTACCAAAGAGCCTGGTCTCTGTAGCGAAAAGTTTCGTAGATATTTGGCTAATCTTCCTCAGCTTTCGCCAACTGAAGCTGCTAGCCGCGAGGTTGAGATTATGGAAGGTGAAGTTTACTTAGTATTAAAGAGATTTGGTAGTTGCAAGTCTCCAGTACTTGAAGATTTACCCTATGAATTGTACTTGAGGCTGTCGCACATTTTTGTGCTAATTTTTACATTCGTGTTCAACAACTTGTTCCAGTAGGGGGTCATTCCCGACCGGATCTCCAGGGGTGTGATCACATTGTTGAAAAAGGTCAAAGTTGTTGGACGACTACAGGCCCATAAATCTGCTAAAAACAGTTAAAGATTTTGGTCAAGATTTTGACTGAACACAGTCAGTTGACAAGATTTTTTTCAACTTTAAGCTGTGAAGGGCCAAACATATTAAGAATAACAAGCATCTGATGCACAGTTCTAGAGGGTAGAGAAGACGACGAGCAAGTCGCGCTTGGATCGGTCCAAGATTTTTGGTAGGTTCGACTATCGGTACCTGGCTGGGTTCATTAGATTTGAAGCCGACCTCTGCAAGTAAATCAACCTTCTGTATCACTTACCCAGTACTTTAGTAAATGTGAAGAAAAGCGGTCGTGCGCATTTTGCGCTGTCTTCGTCGTTTCGTCACTGTCACCCCTACTTTACCTCCTTGCCGACAGTGAGACAGGGCGTGCAGTCTGGTCCTACGTGGAATAGATGTCCCTGGTGGCGCTCGAGCCAGGCTTTTGGCGTACACCGATAAAGTATATATTCTCCGTGTCGTTCCACAGCGACATTGAGATATTACAGAAACACTTGAACGATACGAAAAGATCACCAGGGTCAAGATTAACCGCAAAAAGTTTTTCAGCTTGCGTTCAGGCGCTCTGAAGGGCGTCGCTCTTCTGAGGTTTTTTATTTGAACTGAGAGACCCATCCCTATTCTTGGAATTTGGTTTGGTTCCAGGCTTCAGCTGGAGAAGAATTGGTCGGAGGTGCAACAACATACCAGAGCGGCAATTCAGACCTGGCTTCATCAGCGGTTTTCCGTGAACGTTAGACATGAGATGTGTACCACTTACATCTTTCCTTTAATCCTTTATCGGTTGTCTGTACTCACCTTTTGTAGGAACCATAAGAAGGTGACCGAGTGCTTTTTCTCTTCCATTTTGTGGGGTGGTGGCAAGCATCAGGTTGACAGATGGCTAATCTACGTCCGTGTCAGGGAAGTGGGGGTGTAAATACCACACTTGGTGAGACACTGACACGCATCGAAGTTTACGTTCCAATGCCGTGCGTTGACAAGGGAATCGATTTTAGAGGTAAGTGTTAGGGACGCTTTCTCTAGGCTTACCATTACTCCTCCCGTTTCTGGGGCTGAACGCCGGAATCAATGAAGATATCTCCAAGAGTGTTGAGCGGCCTTGTGCGTCATTCCTCAGTCCAGTGAATTTCTCGACCACGTTAACTTATTGTATCGGGAACTAGTGGAAAGGGTCGCGAAGAAGTCTCTCTGTGGGCGGTTCGGTTTGGTCATGGGTGCCATCGGCGAAGTATTTCAGTAACCCTGAGTTTTCGCTTACCTGGAGATTCGGAATGTGCTATCTCTCAATGACGTGGCCTTCAGAAGGGGCTGAGCGGACTTACCTGTCATGGCGTGACCTTGGCTTAGAGAACACAACTTCACCCGCCTTCTACCTATGTCCATTTCTGGAACTATTATATGTCGGCGAGTTGACAGCTTGTATTGCTCCTGAACATCTGGTGTCCGTTGATCTCGCAAATGCATATGATAATCTGTCGCCTCGGTATTCTAGGATGAAACGGATGTTGTTTCTAACGCTGCTAGCCGTAGCAAGAATAGTGATCTATACATTGCGAATGGAGCTAATTTTGCGATATGAGTGCTATTTTTGTCAGGATCTGATTGGATTCTTTGGGCATGAGCTCAAGAATATTATATCAGATCTTAGAGAAAGCGTTTGACATCGGCAGATTTCAGCGAAAGGTGAGTAAATGTAGTGAGGCTGGTTCCTGTGAATAGGGCCAGGCTGAGTTTCTATTTTAAGTCTCCTTTCTCACATCCGAGGGTGATACCTGTGAACCCTCTCTTTGTTTACTTTGTTAATGTGAGTAAGTGTTATATCTAACCTGTTTTCGAAGTTCTTTTTGTTATGATCCGCGTCGAGATTCTCAACCTCCCCAGTTTGTTTTGACTTACTTTTTATCTTGACTGGATCAATCATTGATTTTCACATTCTATTGTTTATTTTCTCTTCCCCGTTCCATAAATGAGTGTACTTCTTGATTCTGTCTATTAACCGAATACAGCGACCATTCTTAATTTTATTTAGTGGATAGTTTTTACTAACATTTGTTAGTTTTAAATTGGTTTTGGGTTCATCCTCTACCAACCTCATTTTTCATATTATTTTATTTTTTAGATATATTTTTCTATAAAACAAAAAAGAAAAAAAACAATTGTATATAAAAGAAAAAAAAGTTATGAATTTTTCCCTCTTATGTCACTTGTGAATATGTGATATCGTGATATATGTATGATTAGAAGGTGATGGATGTCGTTCTTGTAGAAAATGAAATTGTAATGAATGATTGGGTTGTGAATCTGATTAGCTAGGTGTAAGACAGAAAGTGTTAACCAGACATTATTGTATCATTTGCAATAATAAATATTCAGTGTGCGCATGACTCGGTAATAAGCTAACATTTGTTTGAAGTCCGGACTGCGCTAAGTAATATACAAATAACTATTTCACTGTTTTACATAGAGCCCGTTCTGCACACTATCAACGTGTACTTGTAGCGATATATATAAAGTTACACCAACCAGGCCTGTGCAAACTAAAAAGAATTTCATTTGTTTTCTTTGTTTATTGGGAGACTTGTCATTTTTTTCCTTTTTATACTCTTTTGGAGAACTGGTTATTACTTTATTTGTGAATTGTTTTATTACTTAATTGTTTTAATCGTGTTCTAATCTTTGGACATCTAAATTACTATTTTTCTGTGAAAAGTTGTCTTGCGTTGTCAAATTTTGACAACGGTAGCTTCTGATGAAGTATTGGTACGAAAGAATTCTTTAAGGTTGTGAAAATGCTCTCTTTTTTTTTCAAATCTCTCTCTCTCTGTCTCTCATATATATATATATATATATATATATATATATATATATATACGGTGTATCAAAATAATTTAACAAACATTAGAGGCGGGTTCGCATGCTAAAACAAGAACAAAAGTTCATATAAACATACTTCTGCAAATCCTTCGTTTTTGATTTAAAAATGATTAAGAAAGTTTACTGAAGATTGCGCTGCGTTGTCATGTAGACTAAGTTACAATTGTCATTCCTGTACAATTGTGGCTAGTCTGTCTTTAATGTTTGATGTGTGTAATACTGATTTAACTGAGTAATATTCCGTTTAACAATAGCAAGATATTCATATTGTGAGCAGGCAGATATGATCAGTACATGCAGCTGGTAATGAACGCGAAGCTGCATGGTTGTATCAGATTGCGTTTTAGACGGAAGGCAACCGAGTAATGCAAACTTTACTGCTGTTGATTGTCGTATTACTGAGACACTATACATGGTACCACAAAATACTAATCGAGGAAGACTGAGATCCGCTCGTATACTTGACCACGTAGAACACATTCTATAGGATTTCGATAAAAACTAACCCGGTATTAGCACACACCAAGTGGTCCTAGCATGCTGTACACCTCATAGTATCACAGGGAAACTACTTCAAGAGCAGCCATTGCATCCGTATCATTTTCAACATCTGCATGGTCTTTGGCCCTCGGGTCACTCACAACGGGAGAGCTTTTGCTGATAGTTTATTGCACAAACTGTCGTTCTGTTGTTTGTCTCTTCAGTATTCTTTACGGATGAGGCAACATTTGGAAGAAATAGAATAACAAATTTATACAACCAAGATTTGTGGGCGGATCGGAATCTCGATTTTACAATAGAAGATAGACACCAGCATCAGTTAACGATTAATATGTGGGCCGGAATTGTAGGTGACCATCTAAGCACATCTTACAGGGACTTTATTTTGAACAAACTTCCAGAGCTGCTAGAGGATGTAATACGAAGACGCACGTGGTTCACGTATGATGGGGCTCCAGCACATATTAGTCATATCGTTCGCGATGCATCTACCATGAAAAATGGATAGGTAAGAAAAGTCCGATTCTAAGGCCTGCACATTTCCCCGACCTCAGTCCCTTGGATTTTTGTCTGCGGGATAACCTAAAACAATTGGTTTATGCAGCAAACATTAATAAGACAGATTGTTTATCATCGTGTCATTCGAGTCACTGTGAGAGGATTTGCAAGGGTCCGCCAGTCAATGATTCGACAGGTACATGAGTGTATAGAAGTAAGCGAATACATGGTTTTGAATTGCTGTGTTGAGATACAGCAATTGCCTTTTGAGCATATGTTTAGATGGATATTTTACCTTGCTTTCGTGTCAGAAATCTACCTCCAAAGTTTGTAAAATTATTTTTGATACAATATATATAATTTCAGCGTTCCTTATCTTTAAAGCATTTGTGTAGTCGTATCAGTATAAAAGTGACTTTAGTCTTATGAAGTCCTAAAAGACGAAACGTGTCACACGAAAAAAAAAAAAAGTCTTTCCACTGTGTTACTTATTTTACTAACATTGTTATGGCGTGTGTGTATATATATATATATATATATATATATATATATATATGTGTGTGTGTGTGTGAGAGAGAGAGTGAGTGCGTGTGCGTGTGTGCATGCACGCATGATAAAATATAGTTTTATGGTATGCTATATCTATGGGTAAAAATGACAGAGCGTATGTAAATATAAAATAGAACACTGAAATTAGCAAGTGGTAATAGTCTGTTTTATGCTTCAACGCAGACTGCCGCCGCTTAGTGTAGACCCCAGTGTCCATTTATATATACATATATGATAGAAATGTATAAGGAACAAACAGGAAATGCTTGTATTTATAAGCGTCTCTTTCTTCCTTATACTATCATTCTGTCGGAATTCCTGATTTATATTGGATCTCCATATACATAAAGAAATCTGCAAAGAAGAAAGAAACAAACTAAGCAACAAAGATAATTTCCAATCTACGGATATATCAATAGCTGAACCAACAAGATATTTATAATATGTAGTCGTGTAGTTTATGACAACACATAGTTGCTGGTAAGAAATTGGAGAAAAATCGAACAGTATTAATATGATAGTTCTCATTTCCAACTCAATTTTCAAGATTTACGAAGTTTGCTACTATTTATTATTCACTAGGAAGATAAAATGAAATGAAACCTAATTATTACATATTTAATGAAATGATAAATATAACTATTACAAGAAGAAAAACTTCGTAACCTGCCATTATTTTGGAATGGAGTGAGTATGGATGTTTTACAAGTCAGAATTCCATATTCTAGCACTTATGGTTATTCCGAACATTAAAATCAGTTCAGGCTTTTCTTTTTCAATGTGCTTTGTCCTTTCATGACGTAGACGATCATAGCTTTCCACGTCTCCCTATCCCTGGTAGCACTAAACACCCTTTCTCCTGTTACTCCACGCAAACCTCGTTCTGTCGTCCACCTACTCAGGCCCTTCAAATAGGTTATCCTCTGCTTTCTCCTGTCTGTTAGTATCAGGTTCTCCACGCCCTTTCTCAATGCATGTCCCAGGAAATTTAGCTGTCTCTTCCTGATGCCTAGTATTAATTTCCTATTCGTTTCCATCCTTTCCAAAACCTCATCATTGCTCACATGCTCGATCCATGATATCAGCAGCATCCTTCTGTAGAACCACATTTTTACTTGAGCTTAAATTCTCACGTCAATAAATAATACAGAACTATTTCAGTCACGTGGCATGCACCAGAACTGATAGTATAATAAATTAGAAATTGTGGAAAACAGCCCAACAGAAACGAGAATTAAGGAAAGGAAAGGCAAATAATAAAATAAATCTAATAAAAGTAAAAATGAATTGTACAAAAATGAATAATGAAATTAAACGAAGAAATCTGTAATGTAAGAAAAGATAAGAATTATAGAGGCAAAAGAATAAATATATCAAGTCACGAAAAACCTTAATTGGCGAACTACTAATTTGGTAGGAGATTAATCAAGAGGAAATCACACACATATACCTATATGATAATATTAAGACAGCAATCAAATTAGTCAGATAACATTTCACAATGAAACACTACTCTGACAGTCCAAACTGAACCCCCCCCCCCCCAAAAAAAAAAGAAAATAGGTGATTAGTTTGTTCGATAGAACATAAAATGAAGCAGTAAGTTGTCTGCATGTCTTTAACAATGGCATTAAAAGAAATTAAATGTAAAATATTTCAATGTTAATTAAAAAGCGATCTATCAATTCTGCAAATATTTTTTTATCAATCAATTCGTAGTGTAAAAGTATTTATTAGCAGAATTTTGAGATGAGATATTTACTGTCTAATACTCGACCTGCGGGATTAATGCTTCCCACTAAACTGAATGCACTGACAAAGGAGATTTTGAAAAATATTAGTTGTGCAAAATAAATACTGTTTCATTATTTAACTATGTAATTATCAAATTAATTTATTTTTGTTTATATAAATCAAGCAGGAAAGTCATAAGAATATGTGACAAACTATGAAAAAGATGTTTGTTGTGAGCTGTAAGAAGAGACAAAAATTGTAAAGGACAGATAAAAGAAGGTAACTAAGAAAATTTACACTTCGTAAGTGAAATGAACAGGAAATGTAATTAAAAGGGAGCAAAAGAATGCGAGAAGAAATGACTGAGAATAAACTTAAAAAAACTGAATGTATATTCATCAGCAAAAAGAAGAGCCCAAATGCCAACTACAAGTCGAAGAAACAAATATAAAACCAGTAAATAAATCTAAATACCTGGAAAGAGAATGGAAAGTGCAATATGGAGATCCAAAGAAGCATTGGCATGGCCAAAGATGCATTTGAGAAGCTAACCAGAGTGCTGAGAGACAGGAAAATCTTATTCGAAACAAAGCAAAGAGTGCTGGATTGCTATGTGATATCTGTCCTTCTGTATGGAAGTGAATGCTGGACGATCTTATCAAGGGTGAAGGAAATGCTTGAGGCAGCAGAAATATGGTTTTACTGAAGGATGCAGAGGATATTATGGACGGAGCACTTGAGCAACGATGAGGTATTGAAAAGGATGCAAACAAAAAGAAGGCTCATACTTAGCATCAGAAAGAGACAGATGAAGTTCCTGGAGCGTGTAATGAAGAAGGAGGGCCTGGAGAATTTAATACTCACAGAGCGAACAGAAAGAGAGACAGGGGAGAAAGCAGCGCGTGACCTCTTTGATAGGTCTGAGCAAATGGGTGACGGAGCGGTATTTGGAAGAGATAGCAAGAGAAAAATATTGAGAGCGACAAGAGACAGAGCCAAGTAGAAGTCCATGGTTGTCTACGTCCTGAAAGGACACGGAACATGAAAAAGAACAAGAAGAACAATTAAATGTATAGGAAGAAATGGTTGTTAGATGTTAGAGGCATTTTATCTGTCGATAACTGAATAAATGCAAGCGTGCACACCTCACTTTTACCCTTTATGTTTTACACTCTGGAGTGTTAATAATTTATGCATGTTTTCTTACCGCTACAAGTTCCCGTTTGTAGACTTTATTCTGAATCTCGGCGCGATACTGCAACTCTTTCTTATCGCTAAAATCAAATCGCCGGATGTTGGCTTGTACTGTGATACCAGTTCCGGTTATAACCGGATTTCCGTTTGACGTCATTATGGCGTATATCTAAAAAGCGAAAAGAGATAAGTGAAAGAGGCGAATTTATTCAGTTTGTTGTTGAATACTTTTCATCATGAACGAACATTCGGTACACGTATATAAATATTACATCGTAAATATCAAAAGCCTTACATTTACAGATCGGAAAAATGATTAAATTATTTTGATTTTACACCTTATAGTTTTTTTTTTAACAATGATAATTGAGTTAAAGCGAGAATAGTTTTTTCCAGAAATTCTAAGGCTGTTTAACTTTCTTCATCATATTCACATGTTCATGTGCGTGGACGCTCCTTACTCTATCTTTGCCACACGTGTACATGTCATAAATATTTGAACTTAAATATTTGAATATTTTGCATTTAATCCTCGAGGTTTAAGGATTAAAATGGGCACCTCCACTAATTCGCTGAAAAAGAAAAACAAACCCAGCATAGTATGAAGAAAATCCCATAAACAGAAAAATAACGAATTTCTTAATCAAAATGTTTATGTTATTATTAAGAGGAAAAAATAAATTATTTTTATTATATTCTAAATTCTTTTAATCCTTTCTAACACATTCGAAATGTTGGTAAAAAAAAATTTGTTTTGATTTTCATGAGCGAGTAACTAAATCGTTACGAGAATTTGCGATGGATATTGTAATATTACGTAATTAATATTGTAATATTACGTAAGTTTTTTTTTCCAGCGAAAAACATTAATTTTGAAATTCTTGCAGAAATCAAATAATTGTCAGATTTTAGTAAAACTTTCAGAACTTATTCACAAATTAATGAAATTATTTTTGAAGTTATTATTATTTTCAGAAAATCTTGGTAAAAACATTTTTCTTTTTACATATGTTACCGTCCACCCCCCACCCCCGTCAAAATAAATTAATGAAAGTTCAAGAAATTAAATTTTGTAGCGCAAATGTGATTCATTAGTTAAATGCAAAACTTTATGTTGTAATTCATCTATTTTTTCAAACATTTGGCTTTTTTTGTCAAACATCTACTTCGAATAGTAAAATAAAAAATGCAATAAAACTATGACATGATTAAATTAGAATAGCTTTCAATTGCTTTTATAAATAATACATATTAAAAATATTATATACTAAAATAGGTTTTATATGAACAATGAAATTTTAAAAGAATTGTTTTAATTTTTTTCTTTTTTATAATTAATATAATTTCAAAAATGTTTTAAAAATTCTACTTAGCCTTGTAGCGATTAGGTTATTAAATTATTAAGTGAAGTTTCAAGAAAACTTTTTATTTTTAAAAATTCAATTTAAAGGTTAGTTATCGAAAATGAGTGGTGGTACCTAGATTAAAAAAAAAGCAACATTTTGAAAAAAGAAGCATGTCTTGTTTTCTTGTTTTGAATTTTTGAAAATGTTTTGTTTATAGAATTGTTAAATGAAAAAAATTATTTTACGCTATTTACAGTGTTGGGACGGTTTTCCTCACCTTTACTGCTACATTCACGACGTTGCGGTCGCTGTTTGCGCTGGCCTTCTTCAGATGATATTTGTAAAAATTTTGAACTGAACCCTTTGTTTAGTCCACAGGGGACTACACCTACCATGCTTTTGGATATCTCAGTTTTAGTTAATTCGTTTTAATAACTCTTCGAGGTTTTGTTATCTCTTTGGAGAGTCCGAACAATGTAAAGGGATACATTACATCATCTAAGAAATATAGAAGATTGATTTTATCCTTTTGAAATTATATTCAGAAACAAGGCTATGGAAAAGGCGA
The DNA here is from genome assembly GCA_037127315.1 of Ascarosepion bandense. Lineage (NCBI taxonomy): Eukaryota > Metazoa > Mollusca > Cephalopoda > Sepiida > Sepiidae > Ascarosepion > Ascarosepion bandense. The sequence continues at coordinate 920,039 of JBBBDQ010001192.1, forward strand.
ACTTATATTGGTAAGTCTTCGAAATAATAGGTTAATTTGGATTCCACTTCTTCAGAATCCTCAATATTCACTTCAATTCTTGGCAAGAAATACAGGTCTTGTGCTTGTTAAAATATTTATGAGTAAGTACGACTCGTAAATATTTGGAAAAAGCTGTGTGTCTATTCCTTTTCATTGGTACTTTTAGAAAATTACCAGAGGAATTTTTGAAACAACTTCAAAATTGCCATCAAAGGAAGTGGTCTTATCTATCATTTAATGTCACTTTTCTCTTTTTCATTGTCTAAAATTGCAAGGACTATTAAAGAATTTGATATGGAGCATCAAAATTAACTTTTAACTTTGAAAATAAAAACAATGACTTTTCCAGATTTAATATTTAACCTTTAGCTTGCGTGAATTTGAACCTTTGCAAAGTGCATTTGCACATGATGAATGGAGCAAACCGTAATTTCCCTTGTCTTTGTAAAACAAAGTAATTATCAATAAGTATATTCTTATTAAAATCGAAGTAAAACAATTTATGTATGTAAGACACAAGAAACGGAAAAATACGTCACAAAGTTGTTTGAATTTAATTGGTCAGTTTCACAAATATATGCAAATTGCACTCAGAGATTAGCAATGATGATATTTTCTTGACTCATCTTTGCTGCCGTGATTGCTCAAATAGATTCTAATTATTTTACCATTAATATCCTTTGCAATAGCACTCAATTTGATTTGGTTAATACTTTTGGAAATTCTGGAAAATCTGATGTATGTAAACAGATCCACCGTTTACATACAGCTAATAATAGGCGACTGTTATTAGGGTTTCATTTCATTAGTTAATATCATAAATAGTTTTCGTCTCATTATCTTTTGTCAGCTTCTTAATAAATTGTAAAAAAAGGTTAAAATGAGTTACGATTTTAAGAAATAGTAACTCAAAATCTTGGAGAAACCTGATTTGAATTTGACGATAAATAAAAGGATTGTAATATTATTATAGTTTGAAGTATTTTAAACAATTGAAAATTAATCTAAACGGTTAAACTATTAAAAGTTGATTGTGTTAAGAAAAATATCTGGGATAAGACAAGAATTAAGGAAAAATTTTGAATAATTCATGAAAAAGTGAATACGTTTAATTTTGGAATAAGATAACCCAAGACCGATAGCTGCTATATTTATTAATACTTATGACAAATTAGAAACCACCAGTTTGTTTTAAAGAAATTACTAATTAAATTATACAACATATTTCAACTGAAATCTTACCGTTCACATTTTCTGGTTTATTGTATGGCATATTATCGAATAATGAAACTAAGAAGTGTGATTATCATAAATTCCAGAACAAAAAAAGAAGAAAACAAAAAAGGAAAAACATTAAAAATTATTATCTAAAAATGATCTCCAAATAAACTAAGATTCAAGACAAAAAGCAGAATAGCTTCGTTTTTCTTGTATTATGTTGAATATATTATTTAAGATCGACTGATTCGTTTTACTTCAAATTATAGTTTTCTCGAAATTTTACAATCAGAGATGTCACCAGATGGCAAGCATTCTACTTTATCAATGTATTTGCTCTGAATTTCAACGCTGCAAACTGTTTTGATCTGAGCAATATTTTAAGAACATGTTCAAATTAACTACCTTCATTTAAGTGACAGAGATTATAGGATGGATAAAAAGCTATTCCGCAAAATGAAATCAATCTTAAAGTCATAAAAAAACTGCTCGGCTTAAGATTGAACATGCAGGAAATTAAGTGAAGGTTGATTGCTGTGTCATCTATCACCAGTTATTTTTGCTTGAATTAGTCGTCACTGTCCCTTATCACTTAGAGTAATGATGCAGACAATCACACAGCTGCATTAATAATGTGAAAAACATCTATCTTAATGCTCATCAAAAAGGGTGATGCTTGCATGGTGAAACGCAATGTCAATTTTTAATCCATAGTAATGGCTGTTTACTCGAATCCGGCTATGCCTGTCTGCTAAGACGACTAACCAATGCCTACTGCAGATGCCTGCTCAGGCACATTTTTGTTTGTTCAACACACACCTGGGGCTTATACTACAACTACGCAGGAGCGGACCTTATTTACAGTTTTTGGAGAGAGTGTGATCAACAGTGTAAAAAAGACCAGTGCAGTCAAACGCACGGTCACGATGACTTGTGACTTCATGACTTGTGACAACTATCGACGGCTCCTAAATAGTTCCGTCTTTCAAATTTAACTCACAAGGCTTTGGTCAATCCATGGCATGGTTTACAGACACTTCCCAAAGATGTTGCATGCTGGGATTGCCTCACCAGGCAAATAACATCAAGAAGTCTCGTTCCTGACAAATCGATCATTCTAACCTCTCGGCTACGTGCCCATTCTCAATCCATAATACTGTATTAAATATAAATATATGCTGTTTCCCTTATGAATGTGTACAATGATGACTTTATGCAAGTAGTTTTAGCCATACTAAACACGCATATTTGTAAAATAACATCATTATATCATTTACGCACTGTTACAGATGATCATGGATCGTGGAAAATAGTTTTAAATCGTATTAATCTTTTGTAAGTTCTAGTTTATTCCTTCGTCAGCTTAACATCTTTTTATAAAAAAATATTTGTTTATAACTGAAACATATCCTATCTAATTTTCTGAAATATAATAGTGACTTGCTTTGTATAGAAAGTATTTGAAAATGACATTTTTTTTAAATGTTGTTCAACCAATACAAGGTCCAAGAACCACACAAGGTGATGAGTTACTCAATGAGGTTGTTGAAAATAAATAACGGTTAACCCAAGACTTGAAGGGGTCAAGATTGCAGTGATCGGGGTAGAATCCTCTCTGAAGTCTGTTCTACAAAGTAACGGTTCTTAGGAAGACGCTTTCCATATGGAACTGCCTTTTTACCAATGGAACACGAAGGAAATGAAAATGATTTGACCCTATATTCATGGCATGGCGGATCTTAGCCATAAAGGTCTGAACTAATGGAGTTAGGTAATGCAGCTCGCCAGAAAATTTGTAACGGGATTAGTACTAAAGTTGATAGAGGATTGCGACGTTTCGTCTGCGTGGAAGCGGTTGTCGTTAGCTAAAAATTATCATCCTCAACGTTACGTAAGCGATTTTGAACTTAAGTCTTGTAAGTGAGGATTGAGCCAGTCTAGCCCAGAACGACAGCAATACTCAATTTTAATCTGATCTGATGATTGTAAAGATAATGCATGGCATGAAGAATCAGATATTTTCTTGAGTCGTCTAAGGAAGCGATCATTTTTCAATCCTCTTTAGTGATGGATCATATATATGTGTTTCACTTGAAATCTGGGGAGAACTTGTCCCAATCTACGTTCAAAGCAAAAATCGTCATCAATAGCACAACTATTGTCTGAAAAGGCAATATCAATGTTTGTTAATATTATGGTAATTTACTCATGTCCAAATTAACTCTTCTAAACTATATAAATAAGCAGCAGTTTCTGCTTTGATCAGAGAGAAGTCTATTTCAACAGATTTTGTACCAATAGTCACACTGATGATTTTCTCGTGTTGTATCTGTTTGTACTACTGTTTCTTGTTGATATATTTGTTTAACTCTATTCCGTCTTTGTGTCTTTATTTCTGGCCCCTAACCAGGCCACAACAGTTAATTCAAAACACAGTGATGAAATGTTCGATTGTCATCAAGTTTAATAACTAGTATTCTAACATGACAATGCCCTAAAAGCCAAGAGCTAACTGCTTTAAACTTTAATGGTTACTAGCATTAATTTTGCGTGGAAAATGTCAATTCGGCTAATGATTCTTCTTTTTTTTCTATCCCTTGCGACTTTTAGCAGTTTCTCCTTTTGTTAATGCTCCCGATCCGCTAACTATTCTGGCAAGCTCGCCAAGTTAATCGTTACCTTTTTATACCTTTCTTGCCCTAATAGTTAACTTTTTCAATTATGTACCCAATAAATTTCTGTTGTTTTTTTCCTAATTCTGAGTGTGTGCTCTTTCTGTTACCATTTTCTTGAAAACTGCCGTGTTGCTTACTTGCTTCGCTCACGAAATTTTCAGTATCCTTTTATAGAAACACAAGACAGCTGCCTTCTGTTTTCTAATCATCCAGATTGTCCAGTATTCACTGGATACCACAAAGTAATCCAGCACTGTTTCTAACGGATTTTTCCTCGTTTTTTAGCACCTTTGTTTATCTCAGATTTTGGTGTCGCATAAAAATTTTGTTAAATGATATAAAAGTGTCAGGTATGTTAAGAATCCATGCGACACCTTTTGAGCGCATAAAGAATTTAAGTGACATTGTTAACTCGGTGAATTCAAAGAAAAAATATGTCAATGAACAATCAAAGTTACTTCATTATTTCATCGATGTTACAAGAAGACATTTTATAACTGGCAGACATAAACACTTTCGGCAAATTACATCTTTCATTAATTACTGGTAATTAAAGAGAGATAATTTATATTCTATAAAGAGAATTCAAGTTTTTGTTATGATTCAACGGCGGTGATTCGCAATTAGATTTTCATGGAACTCTATGATTAAACTCACTCACTTACCACAATAAGTATATAGAAAGAAAATCAGTTAAAAATAAAGATAATAATCTTTTTAAAAAATAGAAATATCTCCAAAAGTCTTTTTCATAATTGTTAAATATTAAGGTTACAGCTAAAAAATTGTCTATTCTAGAAGAGGTGCAGGTTGATTTCTCAACAAAAAATATTCTGCAATTAAGAAAATGAGAGACATGATCAGCTGTCAAACAGAATGGTAATGGCAATGTATAAGGAAACATTTACTATTCACTGACTAATGAGTCAGTGTTGGTTGAAGTTTATAAAATATTTTCTTTAAGTTTACTAAACCATGTTGCTCTTTCCAGTATTGACACGGGCTTCTTTCGAAACTTTCTTTGAAATAATGTATGTTATTTTTTGTTTGATTAACACGTGCTATTTATTTTAGTTGTTTCTACTTTTGAAAGTTCTCATGTGATGTGAATTTTACATTTTTTGTTTGTGATTCTGTAGTTCATTTGATTCGAAGGTGCATGGTCCTGGATCAATTATCATAGTGATTTTCATTGGAAATTTATTGTTATTTTGAATAAATAATGTATTCTATTTTGATTGATATTTATTGTTCGTTTAGAGAAATTAATGATACATCCATATTGGCATATAAATGCATAAAATATTTAGGCAATAATAATTCTTTTTAAAAATTATTAAATTCAATCGACAATGTCTAATTTTTATTACAGTTTTTCAATGTGCAAATAAGTTGTACATCCAATCCAAAATTGTGAATAAGCTATTCTATTATTCAAGTTTTAGCATACTTTTGTTTGAGTATTTTTGACCATGTCAGTCTTTATCAGAAATTAAATGTTATCAGTATCGTAGGTAAGATGTTCTCTCATTTTACATTATACGAGGGTCATTCAATAAATAAGGTGAATTTTTTGGTATAAGAACTCCTAATACAGATAGAAGCTTATTTTTTTTAATTGTTTTCCTTTACTTCTTTTTCAAATGGATTTAATTTTTTTTACAGATTGAAAAAAATCTTTGAGAGTTTTGGAGATTAACAAAGATGGCCGACCAAGAAGTATGCCCCAGGATTGAACAGAGGTCAGTTATCAAGTTTTTGGTTGCTGAAGAGTGCAAACCAGTTGAAATTCATAGGAAAATGTTAACTGTGTATGGTGCCACATGTTTCAGCCAAAAAATGTTTAATGGGCTAAATTGTTTAAAGAAGGACGAAGCAGTGTTGAGGATGAAGACAGGCCTGGGAGGCCTACAGAAGTGAGGTCTCCAGAGGTTATCGAATCAGTCAATGACTTCATTCAGTCTGACAGAAGGGTGACAGTGGATGACATTGCAAGGACTTTGATCCTATCTTTGGGACAGCACACAAAATTGTCCATGGTGACCTTACCTACTCGAAGGTCAGCTCACACAGCAGCCAAAACGGTTCAGACCCTCAACGAGCTGGGCTGGGAACTGCTTCCTCATCCCCCTTACAGCCCAGTCCTTGCTTCTTCAGACTTTCACCTGTTTGGTCCCTTGAAAGCGTTCACGAGAGGCACGAAGTTTGAAAGTGACGATGAAGTCAAAAGTGCTGTGAGCGATTGGCTGAGACATCAGTCCAAAGATTTTTACGCTGAGGGAATACGGAAGCTTGTGCACAGATGGGAAATGTGACACTGCTTGGAGACTACGTTGAAAAATTGAAAAAAAAGTAAGCTTCTATCTGTATTAGAAGTTCTTATATCGAAAAATTCACCTTATTTATTGAATGACCCTCGTATCTACGATACTGACAACATTTAGTTCCTAATAATAACTGACACGGTCAAAAATACTCGAACAAAAGTAGGTTAGAAACTTGAAATTAGAACAATTTATTCCTAGTTTTGGTTTGGATATACTACATAATCGAATACAGTGCTTATATTAAATTTCCCCCAACTTTCACTTAACACTTGTACAGGTTTCAAGCATTTTCTCCTTCAAAAAATCTAATATAGCTTTTTACTTTCTACGTGTATCCAGAAGAGATTTTGAAGTAATTAAAGAGACAATTAAGAAATCCCTGAGTACAAGCCTGTATTCTAAATCACCAAGAAAAACTCTACTATTAAAACGTAAACATGTGCAAAACCGTTTGAAATTTGTTAAAAAGCATGAAAATGAATCAGCTGAATTCTGGAAAAAAACGAAATTTAAGCTTTTTAGGGGAACCATGTGCACCCATGTATGGAGGAAAAAAGAACTGGATACAACCCAGTAAACACCATCCCAACAGTAAAATACGGGGATGGAGGTCTAATGATTTGGGGTTGCTTTTTACTCTGTGAAGAAGAATGAGTGAAACTACCAAAATATTCATGCAAGAAGCCTGTTGAAAACTACAAAACAAAAAAAAACGAAAAAAAAAACGACTAGAACGGCAGAACAGAGGATATGCTACTAAATATTAGCAAATCGTGTTAAATCCTTTTGCACACCGTCAAATTAAAAATTTGGCAGTAAAAATACATAAAAACAATGCTTCTAAATTTTTCTCTATATTTAGTCAGACTGTTCATCAAAAATATCTGAAGTAAGTATCATTCAAATTGAACAATTTTTGGTGAAATTTATAAAAACCGATGTGTTTTGTTAACCCCTGTATATAGCTCCAAAGATTCATTGAAAAATGATCATACATGATAAAAATTCTCCAAATATTTTACAAACAAATTTTTATCGTTAAATGACTAAAGAACAGATCAATTTTGAAATTATATTTTTTAATCCATATTAGAACCTTCAAAATTTTGGTAATTTTTTTTTTGCGTCAGCGGGTAACCAGGAATTAGTGTTGGAAATTTTAGCGTCTTTTTGTCCCGAAAAACAGACTGATTTGAAAATTCTTGTAAAAATCCAATAATCATCGGATTTTAATAAACTTTCAGGATTTATTCACAAACAAAGTTATTTTTGAAATTTGTATTTTTATAAAATCTTGGCTATATATATATATATATATATATATATATATTACTTTTGAATTAATTTTTGTGACATTTATATTAGTTATAATGAGAATACCAGGAAAATATAAATCATCAAAATTTAATTTTCTAAAACAACACTTACAGTTACCAAAATCTACTACGAAACGTAAAGTAAAAAAAAATCACCAAAAAGTAAAGACATTACTTAAGTATAAAAACTTTTACTTGCTTTTATGAATAAGATACTTTATATTAAGACATATCTTAAGTTTTTCATGAATAATGAATTTTTACAAGAATTATTTTAATTTTTTTTCACAATTTTAATTCGAATAATTACAAAGTTATAAATCAATTTATATTCTGTATTAATTTGTGGCGATTTTTACTTGTGACACTATCTCCCGAGAGGATAATTACCCTTCTCCCGCGGGGATACTTTCCCTTGTTTGGTTTAATACAGCGTAGAGAGAGAAATTGATATTAGGAAAGTTATTAGTTATGCTTTATTGTAATACGCGATGTGAGCTTAGGTAAAACACTTTTTTAATATCATCAAATACTTGTAAAATATGGGGAATAAAAAAATTAACTATTTTAATATTATCATGAACTTCTAAAATCCGAGGAATATAAAATTTAGCTATTTTTGGGAAAGAAAAGGGAAAAATATAATTTTTCTTCTTTCGTATTCGAAGCGGATATTTTTTGGTAGCCACAATAAAATGTCAGGATTATTTGATGGGGTCAGGCAAGGTTAAAGTCCCTCAACAGATTTTTCTGGGAACAAATCTGCAGGAAATTGGATACGACGTGAGCTGGCGATATCTCATTCGCCGAAGCTAACTCCCCTCCTGCAGATCGAGTGGGCGGAAAATGATTTCATTAGTCGAAGGCTAGATCCCTAGAGAGGATTGAAAATGGTTATAAAAATCCGGACTCGGCAAGAAAAATCAGTCCTTCAGTTGTTTTTAAGAACTTTTTGTTGTCAGCAGCGGTGAAAAGCAGTTTTTGGTTTTGGGTTAGCTGAGTAGCTAACAGTCGAAATTTAACGACTGTGGAAAAAAGTTCACAACCGGGGAGCCATAACCCACGGCTGGTCGCCCACCATAGAACTTATGGCTAAAGAGTTAATGTCGAAGGAAGCCTGCCGCCGATTAATTTAAAGAGTTAATGTTGAATAATTTGCCTCCGATAGGAATCCCGAAAGAACGTTATTGTTTTAAAACTTAATTGGGAGAATTAAAATTTCTGATTGTTCTCGAGAAAAAGCCCGCACTGCTATGAAAATAATTTTAAGAGAGTTAGCCGGGAAGAGAGCCTCCAGACGACAAGGAAGCCAACCCCACACCACCGCCGCCATCACCGCCATTGACCGCCTTTGATTCGGCAAATCCCGTCAAGTTCCCACAAGAACCTGAAAGAACTTTATTATCTTTTTATCATCACATAAAAGAAACGGACAGTTCCAATTTTAGATAACACGGAAAAGATTTTAGCGAAAATTTGAAGAGCTCTGTCTACTTTAACGAAATTTAGAAAAGACATTTCTATTTAAGGATTGAAATCTCTGAAATTTTTAAACGAACGAACTCTCTCTGTTGTAAATCAACATTCCGACAACTGTATTATCTGCTCCTGTGAAAAGAAAAACATTGTTTATATATATATATATATATATATATATAAAGACATTATTCGTAACTCTCCAGGCGTGTTCGACCTTGTTCATTTATTTCATAAATTTTTTGGTGCCGTATTTATTTATTTTTTAACCACAAGTGTGCACCAGTGTCCAGACTGGCTCTAAAAGGCGACTACTAAAATTGCACGACGCGACCTCTGGGATCAAATCACAATGTGGGACAGTAGCGCGTTGTTGCAAGAGACGTCTTGTAAACCAGCATTTGTGGCCACATCATCGGACGAGATCGTCACGACCAGCGACAGCGACTGAACCAACCGGCTAGCCGCGTAGCAGTGTCACAACTGGGCTCGTCACGACCGTCAATGAGATCGAGCGTCACATTAGACGGCTCGATCTCGGCTTGCCTTGTAAAATTTTGCAAAGTAATAATAACGAAAAAACCATTCTATTTTCATTTAGAATTATCCACATAAATTCTAAAAATAGTATGAAATACATAATTTCTTTTAAAAAACTTCGGTGGTCTAATAATTATGACCGGTAGTGTGTGTGTGTGTGTGTGTGTGTGTGTGTGTGTGTGTGTGCGCACGCGCGAAAAGAGGAAGTTCATCGATTCTTACCTTTGGTAAAAACATAAGGCAAAGTGTCCCCGTGGTTGAAAGAAAAATGAAAGTAGATTGGATGGCATAGGAAAGTGTAGGCTGGTCGGAAAGGATATTGGAAAGTACAACCACGATTGTGCTCATGATGACAACATTGTAGACATTCATGCCTATATATCGTGAATCGTTTAAGGCTGGAATTTTGACGTTGCGTGTTTCCCATGCCATGTAGACTCCAAAGACTAGCATGAGACCTTTGTAGGCGTACAAAACACCCATCCACTTCTCCAGGTGAGTTGACTGGCATCTGGAGAGTTGAGATATGTAGATAATATCCTCCCCTGTTTCGGATAACTGTTTAAGAAAAATAGTAATGAGAAATTAATTTACACACAAACACAGATAACAAATAAGAGATTGATAAAACATTTAGAAAATTAATGAAATAACCGTGAAAATATTAAAAAAAATAAATCATACTTTGTTAACTCAATTAGTTTTCAGAAAGTTAGATTTTTAAGTAGGTCTATGTTTTCAAAATAAATTGTAATGATGAAAATATCCATTTCCATACAGGAAACATATGACATTCATTGACCGAACATTTAGCGTTACTGAGGGATGATGTTTTATAAAATCTTTTAACTAAAAGTGTTTAAAAAATTAGACTTCTCAAGTTCACTATCTGTTATTGCTATTTCTAGCACTGACTAGACCGTTTTTAAATATCTTTTGTTCTTGGTAGAGTGGAAAATTAACAACTTTATTTTCTCTTTTTGCTAGATGATTTACTCATTTTTGCTGTTGCTATTAGAAGTAGTCAAGCGATGAGAATTTGGTTATTTGGTAAAGCACTTTTGGGTTTGTAACGACAGTCTATATGATCTAATGAAAAAGAACGAGAAGGACTCATTTGCTTGAAGGTATTTTTTAAATCATTGATGTGAGAAATGAGATGTATACAGAAGATAGCTTAGACATTTCTGAACGATCTGGAAGCAATTTCTATTATCTATATGAGATTCTATATCTGACAGCAATATTTAAGAACAGGACTCAGGTTTTAAGGTCTATATTTTGATTTTGTAGTATCTTATGGTTTTAGACAAAAGTACTTGATCCCCACCAAATAAACAAATTATTATCCATATTTTTCCAGAGTGACAGATATTATAAACTAAAAACCACAATATTTTGTTCATATATACATAAATATGGGAATGTGCGTTGTGGTGCAGTGGATATCGGCTCGGAACGAGAAATCGGGGGCTAAGTTCGAATTCCAGTTGAATTCTTTGCATAAACTTACGCGCAAATATCCTTGGCAAAGGTATTAATCCGTCTCTACCCTCCAGTTATGAGTTAAATAACAGGAAAGATTGGGTTCTACAGCTTTGGCTGACAACCAGTCTACCGCATAAAGTAATGGCAGCCTACTGCGGGATAATCTTCTGCCCAGTCAGTCATGTCTCTTCCGAGCTATGATCGCCCAAGCGTGTATCACTTCACTGACTGACTGATATACATAAATACTGAAACATTTATCAACATCTGTTCCTTAACATCAATTTTATCGTGAAAACGTTGACTTGCATAATTAAATCTAAATAGGATTTTAAAACTTACTTTCTTATACTGATATTATATAAAGCTGAAAATGTTTATGTGCATCCGTATGAAAAACTGAAAATTAAATATGAATTTCTTTATTCAAATGCTTCTAAGTGCAAATATTACGTAAAGCAGTGACATTAAATATATGCAGTTTTATCATTTATATTGCTCAGCATTCTTCTTCTCTGTGCTTTGTCTCTTCAGGGCGTAGGCGATCATGGCTTTCCACGTTTCCCTATCCCTGGCGGCTCTTAGCACGCCTTCTCCTGTTACACCACGCAAACCTCGTTCCATCATCCACCTGATTAGGTCCTTCAAATATGTTATTCGCTGCCTTCCCCTGTCTTTTTTCCCCTCTATCTCGCCTGTTAGTATCAGATTCTCCAAGCCCTTCTTCCTCATTGCATGTCCCAGGAAATTCAGCTGTCTTTTCCTGAAGCTCAGTATTAATTTCCTTTTCATTTCCATCATTTCTAAGACCTCATCATGCTCGATCCATGATATCTGCAGCATCCTTCTGTAGAACGACATTTCAGTTGCTTCAAGTTTTTCCTTTATTTTTGATGATATTGTCCAGCATTCACTTGCCATATTGAAGGACGGACAACACATAGCAATCCAGTACTCTCTTCCTAGTTTCTAGAGAAATTGTCCGGTTTCTTAAAACTTCGCCATCGGATCTGTGTCGCACTTTCTGTCTTCTGTTAGAACACTTTCCAAGTATCTAAATGTTTTTACCTGCTTGTTTTTATAATCCCCGACTTGTATTGGGCATATTGGGTTGCCCTTTTTTTTTTTTTACTGATGACCATGCATTCGGTTTTCTTGCAGTTTATTTGTAGTCCTTTCTTGTCACTCTCTTCAGCTACCTTCTGTAGGAGGTCTTGTAGTTTCCTTTCCATGTCTGCTATCAACTGTATTTACTAGCCTTCCCACGCAAGGCCGGATGTGACACATGGTCATTTTAATGTGGGTATTCCCGGCCATATAGCCGGGCCAAAAATATGTCTGTCTATTTTTGCCCAGTCGTGGTTCTACCCTTCGGCGGAACCACGACTGGGTTATTGCTCTCTGCTCGGAAGCAGAGAGCTGACAGTGTTATAGTTGAAGAGTCTCAGCAACTCTAACAACAACTACACTGTATTATCTGCGTACCTTATATTGTTTAAATTGTGGCTTCCGATGACAAATCCAGACCAACTAATTTGAATATTCTGCATTAAAAATTAAATTTAAAAATTAACTGTTTTGTTATTCCTTTCTATTTTTTTCTTTTTGTGATCTTTTTGAATAATCGAGTGATTTTTGTTCCAGCTTTTAGAATTCAACCGCCTAGTTATTGAAATAAAGCTATTTTCCCTTATTTATATTACTAATGTTCACCAACTACAAAGCCTCAAGTTAGGATATTACTAAATTAGTTGTGTAGTATAGACGTAAGAGGAGGGAAAAGGAACTGAAGCTTATGAAGCTATATAACGATTACCGTGAACTTGAAGAGGTTACGATTGTAGCCTTCGGCAAGGTATCCAAGCGAGATTAAGTTTTACATAAAAGTTTTTGGTGAAGAAACCGAGCAGAGTTTCTGTCTTTAAATGGAATACAAAAGAAGTGTGACTTGCCCCTGCTGACGTAGTTGCAATGGCATAAACAGGTAAAACTAAAAAATGGAGCCGGTCAGAACAATTGCCATGGAAAAGGGATAGAGTAGCGATAGGATCACAACGCTGGGAAAAGAGGTTGTAGGGTGGAAATAGATCAACCCCAACAATTAAATAGCTTAGATCATTGCTTCCTTCCCTTTATTTACAAGTTATGTAATCAGGAAAAGAAATATTCTCATTAAATTTTTCTCACTGAAATAGTTCTATTCTGAAGTTTTGTTCCTGAAAATAAGTTACTCGATTTGTTTTCTTTTCGGGTGTCTTTGTTTTCATTCAGTTGAAAGAAATCAATAAAAAACGAATTGAACATTTTTTGCGTATTTAAAGCAAAACAAACAGGCAAATTGAATTTTCTACGCTTTATTCAATGCAAGTGTACTCCTGCCGTCAAAAATGACGACCAAACATTTGAGAGGATTATTAGTTCTCTCCTGACAGATTATCCCCTCCAAAACGTGACAATATATATATATGTATATACACACGCACACACACAGTAGAACTTGTATGCGACCACATGACTCATCAAAACTGGTCGCAAACGACAGGTGGTCGTTCAATAAAGACTCGTGACCTATCCTCTCCACGATCGTATATTTCTCTCCAAAATGTACATATTTTAGTATTTTACCATGTAATCTGGGAATAAAGAAATGAAAACATAAGATGGTCTAAATTTCAAAGAAATTATTCAGCATAATTATTTTTGTAACATTAAAAACGTATTTACAACGGTTAACAAAAAAAATAAATAAAAATTATTTATTCACAATGGTGTAGGCTTAAAAAAATCAGTTATTGCAGTTTGTGTGGTGTTTTTTTTTGTTTTGTAATGTGACCATTTCGATTCTAATTGATGTTGGCACTTATTTATTTGGTCCATCATTTCTTGGTTTTCATGAACCAAAGCTTTTCATTTTTTCTTAGAAGTGATTGATAGTAAAAGAGAATCTGCGATAATATATGGAAAAATAAACAAACATACAAGAAAAAAATGACAACGATCAGGGTAGAGAGAGCGAGAGAGAGAGAGTAAAACGATTGAGAAAAAATAAAGATAATAAAAGAGATAAACATTGAACATTTAAATTTCACAGAGACGTGATTTTTTCCCCTACGCCCGAATTTATCCAAGTTGGGACTGAAACCGATAAATCTCTTGAACTTGTCAAATATAAAAAGCACATGTTAATACAAAACAACTGCCGTTTGACCACCGCCATTTCAACAAATAATAAAAATTTGACACTTCACTACAAAAACAAAACAACGAGAAAGTTTTTCTGGCGTAGATTAAAGTAAAATGAAAAAGATTACTAACTTAAATTTTCCTAATTTAAAAGTTAGGACTGTACTGCCAAAATTAATTTTTGTTAAAGTGGTCGCTTGACCAGTGATGTTTATTCTTTCATGCTGGTCGGTGGTCACATTTTGGAAGAGGTCACTCAATGGGGGTCAATTAACATAAGCAAATCGTCCGTGCATAGAAAAGCAGTCGTTAATGACGGGGGTCGCATACACCAGGTTCCACTGTATATACATACATAAATTCACAACGGTCTTTATAATAGAGAGGTTATATATATTCTTCACTATTGACAACATTATTATTGCAAAAAAGAAAAAATAATAAGGTACTGTTAAAGAGCAAACACGCAGCAAGAGCTTTCGTAACTGGTAGTAAAGAAAATGAACTGAGGCAACGCTGCCTCGCTATTGTCTCTCTCCATGAGCGCAACAGGAGAGAACTTATATATATATATATATATATATATATCTCAATCCTGGGTTAAAAAGCAATCGGATGTCTAGCCGTACTGATGACGTGTGATACAGCGAAACAGATCTGTCTGCGGATAACTATTTACGCTCTCCCACCCTGATTAAGCACTCTGGAAGAATGGTAAACTTTGAAAAAAAAAAAAAAAAAAGAAAAGAAAAGAAAAACTAGCTATTCTAGCACCTACGCATCGCTCGTTCGGTAATGAATTAGAGCACTCTGGCTATTGGCGTATGAGACATTATACGCTAAAAAGTTCTGCCTTCTTCTGCCGAGCACGCATAGCTCAGGGGTCGAATCGCCGTCTGTTGCTAATTCGGTCGGGTTTCAATCCTGGGTTAAAAAGCAATCGGATGTCTAGCCGTACTAATGACCTGTGATACAGCGAAACAGATCTGTCTGCGGATAACTATATATATATATATATATATATATATGTATATAAGACGTGTATATATATATATATATATATATATATATACCTACCTCTTTTTTTTAGTAGAAAGGATTTTCATTTTCTGGTGGTTTCAGATGTTAAATGCATTAAATTAAATAAAAAACAACGTCCAGATACAAAATTTCTTTATAATTTTTAATATTAAGATTTTGTTTAGTAAATCAGCCTATTTGACTAGAATATGTTTTTCCCTGTGTAGTTTGATCTGCTATCCTGAATAGTATTTGTGTTTCTTTGAAGTCATTCATTTTAGAAACAAAAACTAATTTTTCGAGAGTGGTGAATATGAAATCAGAATTCGATTTTCAATATATACATAAAAAACCCAAAACTAACATCTGGCCTTAATTCTGTCTTTATGACAATAGGAACTTGATAACTTGATTTACATTGATTTATCATAACACTAAACTGAATCATCATTTTATTTTATTTATTTATTTATTTTTTTTTTTAGGAAAATACGATTAATTTGTGCATATGATCACCGCATCGCAGTTAACAGTACATATGATCTTTTATATCAGACAACACCGGACACGTTTGCTGCTACATACTTATTTTAAATAAATAGTAATGTATGCATGTTAATCATATAAAGAACAAAATTATGAGACTAAGCTAAACATAGCGCACACATTTTGTTAAACCTACTGCGGGATAATCTTCTGCCTAGTCAGACATGTCTTTTTCAAGACATGATCGCCCAAACGTGTATCACGTGTAGCACTGACTGACTGATTATTACTTGTATATGTTTGTTTTATTGTTTTTATTTATTTCTATTTCTTTTTATTTAGTATTACAAAATTTTAAAAAAAAGTAAAAAAAAAAGGTCGGTTCCCGCACGATCACCGAAGTTAAGCAGTGTCGCGCCTGGTTAGTGTCTATGTGGATGACTGCTTGACAGTACGAGGCACTGTAACCTTAGATGTACAGGTGATGTAATATTTAAAGAATTTGAAATTAGAAATCGAAGAAGAAACTGAGTTTCAATTCTCAATGGACTGAGTTGGGTTCGTTATATTTACTTAAGCATAAATATCCTTGGAAAAAGGTATGAATCAATCTTTACCTGCTCATGGAGGAGTCAATAAGTGGGACCTATACAAATAAAATTATTATTATCTTCAAAATATTCTTCTTATATAAAGGACTAGCAGTATAGCCCGGTGTTGCTCGGGTGTAATGAAAGCTTTAAAATTAATCCATGATCCTGAAGCTCACACTCTTTGGACGTTGGGCACGAAAGACTAAAAAGCAATAGTTGTTTCCAGTTAAAGCGAAACCGTAGACTGAAAGAAAAATGAATGGATGTAAGTAAAATTTTGATTTCCTGGTATCGATATCAAATAAGTTTTTTTCGTCGTAAACTGAATTTTGAAGGTTTAAATAAGTCCTCTGAGTAAATGGTATCATGGCTGAGACTAAGAACTACAATTATACCTACTTAGAGCCAAACCCGAAGCAAAAACTAAAATAAAAGGGCTGGAAAATACAGACTGACAGGCAGATAAACAGACACAAACATCTTGGCCTTATATATATATATATATGTTATCGATTTTCTGCACTATTGTAAGAACGGCAACCTTGAAACTTCTGAATATCGTTTCTTGTGTCTTTGTCTATGAGTATATCAAATTTTATTAAAATCGGACCACTCCTATAACCCGATTTCTCCGATTATAGATTTTTGATATTTATCGCGGGTACCTCGACACAAAACCTAGCTAAGAACACTTGCAGACGCTTATAGTGTAAATTTTCTAGAAAATCGGTTCAGCCGTTTCGGAGTCTATAAGTAACGGATACAAACACACACAAAGTTCCATTTATAAATAAGTTTAGATTTTTTGACTTTAAAATCTAAAAAGATTGATAAGTCGTAAAGCTGTTATAATTCTCTCCCATCAGTTATAATATTATGTCTCGTTTAGGCTACTCACCGTTACGTCATTAGAAAGTCTCCTTATCTGACGCCAATGGACTTTCTTGACTCACTTGAAGTTCTGGGTTAAGTAATAAGACAGACTGGGTTCTATAGCATTTGCTAGCCACCAGTCTACCACAGAAAGCAACCAGTCTACCGCAGAAAGCAACCAGTCTACCGCAGAAAGCAACCAGTCTACCGCAGAAAGCAATGGCAATCTTCTGCGGGATAATCTTCTGCTCAGTCTGCTCTTCGAAAGAGACATGACCGCCCAAAGCGTGTGTCACGTATGGCACTTAAATGACTGACATTTGCGTTACTGAAGATGTATTATTTACTCTACAACAAAAGCACAAATCAACCAATCGAGCATAATGTTTCGGTATTTCGACGTGGTTTAATGGTTAGCAAGTTTGTCTTGCTCGAACTTATTACAACTAGCTAGTGAGTTCGATCCTCACTGGTACTCCATACTTTCGGCCATGTGCCTCATCTAAGCAGCGCTTAGAAAATCAGTAATATTTATTGTTTTTTATTACTAGTGCATTTATTTTTTTCAGTTCCAATTCTTTTCTTTCGTTATTGTTTTTTCTTCTTTTTTTGTCTATTCCTCATACTCATTTTGAACTTTTTTATTTCTTTCTCATATTTATTTTTACTTATTTTAGGTTCTTTCTTGTTGTCTTTTCCTTTATTATTACTGAGTTTTTCTTTCTCCTTCCTCAGACTGTACTTTCTTTTCTTTCTAATCCTTAAATCTTTCTTTTTTCTTTCTTATTACGTAGACGTTTTCCCTTCCTTCCACGTGCCTTGTCACTTAATATCCGTTAATGCCATTTTTGCTTTACATTACTTTAAAATCTTCCACAAAAAAAGCAATTCACATTGCGAGACGACAGCACAAAAAGTAAAAACGGACAAATATAAATTTTCACAAAATATTTCTTCAAGCCTTTTCTGCATGGACAAATTACAAATGCTATATAGAAATACTTGAACGAGACATACTGGGAACCCCAACATATAAGATATAAATTCTATTTTTCAGTTGACGTTTAAACATTCATTATAGAAGAAAGTTTCCAAATCTACGAAGGAAAGAAACAAATTCGATGGTGTTGGCTAAGAACTGTATCATTAAATCAAATAATGATTGCCCCGAAGCTCCATCTCTTTGAAGAGAAGTGGAAAAAGATGGCGTATTGAAATCAACACTTTCTCGTTTGACATAAATAAAAATGGATTACGGTGTTAGCGATTGAAGCAATATAATAGTAATTTGAATAGGTGCACATAAACGCGTATGCAGGGACATGAAGACTTACTATTAGCACTGGAAGATATATTCACTCACAAAGAAGTTTCAGTAAATGGTAACTTTGTTTCTTTTTTTATGTTACGTGTCCCTTAGCTCCTCACAACATTGTTTTTTCGTAGCTCTTAGCAATGCTTGTCTTTTTACCACCCTCTGCACGCACTGTTCTGTTATCTATCTACAAAAACCCTTTAGGTATATTACTGCTTTCTCTTACTTCCATGATGTCCTGTGAGTTTCAAATTCTCCAAACACTCATTCACATTTATGCGTTTCAAGAATCTCTTATTCTAAGTGCATCTCTTTTCGTTTCTATTTTCTTAAACTTTCTCGTCGCTCACGGGGTTCTTCCACGGAATTCTCGGCGTCCTTTTGCAGAACCACATATATTCCGTCAAGTCTTTTCTTAATCTGCGAGGAAATTATTCAGCGTTCATTTCCGTATAGGACGACTGATATTACGCAGCTATTCAGCACACTTTTTTGTTTCTAACAAATTTTCTTTTTCGTAATATTTTATTTAGCTTTTGGAAGAAATACTTAACTTTTGCAACGAGTCTTCGTATTTTGGCATCACATTAAATGCGAAAAACAAGTTTTATTTGATGGTTTAATTTACAAGTTTTTATAAAAAGATTGTATATACAGGTTGCAGAATCTTGTAATAACGTCTAGAATTTTTGATCCGTAGACATTTACAAAACTCAGTTACGTCTGGCACAAAAAATCGTTTCATAAGATGTTGTTGCCTCGGTTTTCTGCTAATACTTTTAGTTATGTTTTTCAAAATTTGGGAAAACAAAGGAGAAACTGCAGTGAGTACAGTCAAGTGTGATAAGTAATAGTAGCACTAATCAGCAGGTAGGTTAGGTTTAAGGCCTCAACTTCTCTACAGTGACTTTTTCAACGGAACAATAGCCTAGTTCGCAAATTTGTTGATATAGCAATTGTGAATTCAATCCCTGGACCGGAGTCAGTGTTGTTGGACACATGAGAAACAAGGGCGAGAAATAACTAGTGCTAAATAGGAACTAGACGGGACATCTCCAGATCTGTGCAGTGGAACGAGAACACTCTACTCCCGTAGATAAAAAAGGATTCTCGGCAGGCTTGACATACACCGTTATAAAGATGTGATAAAAACAATAAAGATGAAGACAACAGTGTGCATGTAAAAAATGTAAATAGATTGAGTACAAGAAAATAGTATTGTTTTGATACTTATATAATAGCTTTCTACAAACACCCCGACTGATATATGTGTATGCGTGTGTTTATACTCAATCACACAGACATAGAGTGTGACCTACAATGCATCAGCTTTAAAAGCATTACTTATTGTCTGTGTATTCTTTAACAGCAAACTCTAGTATTTCTGCATATCATTGACAAACAGATATCGTTTCCAGCTCATTTGCTTCTCTTAAGTGTTCCGGTCTATTTATCATTGGTTTTGGGGAAATAGGCAGACTAATAAAAAGATAAAAGCAAAGCGTAATACCATATTTTATATTTCAGACATCATGGAGAATTAGACACCAAGTAAAGCATAAAATATAATTATAATTCACTAGGTCAGGCTGTATCTTCGCAATTGGACAACGAAAAGTGAGATAGCTGTAAGGCTTTCGGTTTTTACGATAAACTAGCTAACGCTGAAAGCAGTCAAAATGTGTTCAATGTATATGAGCTTCTATCGAGATCTGTGAATTATATCTTAGTATATTATTTCCTTTAACTGGTGTGCTATCCCTCATTCCTAAAGTGCATGTTACATCGCTGGTAATTTATAGTATTTTACAAAAGTACCTCTTATGCTATGTAATAATCCAGTTGTATTTAAAAATTCCCATTGGCGAACTGACGCATGTATTGTAACTTAAGAAATAAAAAAAAAATTTAAATCTTAACATTGAATGAATAAAATCGGGATATGCGGCTATAAATACAATTGCTTGCTGAGCTGATATGTATTATCCGTCCTCCTAAATGGTAGTAAATGCTGGGTAATCTCAAAGATAAAGAAGAGACATGAAGCAACAGAAATATGATTCTACGGAAGTATGCTAAGAATACCACGGACTGAACATGCGAAGACGAAATTTTAGGGGGGGAAAAAAATAAGAGAACTTATACTTTACATAAGAAAGAGTCAGTTGAAATTTTTAGGTAACTGTTATGGGACCTACCTGTGGTACCATAATGAAATCTTCTCGTGACTATAAATATAGGAAGGATTGTCTTAAGTGGACGTTCGGCAATTGCCGATTAACGGAAGAGTTGAGTTGGTCTCCACTTGGCAGTCAGCCAATAACAATTAACGTGTAATAACAAATATATCTTTGTTACACTAATACCAGAGTTGTATTTTTTTCCGTACTTATTCTGGTCCACAATAGTAACATAATGAGGAAAGAGGTCTTGGAAATTAGACGCTCACAGCACAGACTGAAGGCAAGAGGGACACAGGGAAACAACGCATAATCTACCCAGAGAGCTTGAGTAAATGGATGACGGTGTAAGTTTTAGGAGAGACAACAAAAAGGCAAAATTTATTAAGCGCTACAATGGACAGGAAATAGTGGAGAGCCATGTTTGCCAACATCCTGAAGAGGCATGGTACCTAGAAGAACAAGCTTGAGTAAATGGATGGCAGAACAGGGTTTAGGAGAGCCAAGAAAAAGGCAAAATTTATTAAGCGCTACAATGGACAGGAAATCGTGGGAGCTATGATCACCAACACCTTGAAATAACATGGCATATGAAAGATTTGAAACTAACTAATTAGATAATTAATGATGTCAAGAGCAGAATTTAATAAACAATATATATCCAAATATTTCCTTAGTCTCATGATTACATTTTTTGTAATCAACAGATAAAATAAAGAAAATAGTAACACAGCAATTGAAAAAAATTGAAAACAGAAGGTTGCATCTTTAGTGTCCACTGCTTTTAAACTGTCAACCTAAACAAGGATCCCATTTTCTCCTATTGTTGCTTACTATCTTTACACTAACTCCACGCCCTACTCACATAGCTTCATTTTTTGTCGACATAGAAGCAAATATTTCATGGTAAAGTGAGCGGGTAACAGATCTTTAAACCCAAAACTTATTTTAATACATTTTTGGCGATCGTATTTTATATTTAGATAGACCTTTAGTTTAAGGATAAATTTTACACACGTTAGTACAGAAACGACATGTATGTTTATAGTTTTTATAGATACGTACAAATGCAGAATAACCTACGCGAATAGCACATGGAAAGTCTAGACTATTTTCGTTGGACAGATAACATTTAAAGCTTTAAAAATAATCGAAGGAAATTAATATAAAATTGCCTGTCCTCACCGAAAAAAACGCCTAAAATGCAAAATATCTCGTTAATATAAAAATCTAAATCCAGAAATTGAGAGAATATGAGCCGTGAAGATAACAATAAGTGTAGCAACAGGTTCTCATGGTCTGGACAACAAAGTGATGGAAAATACATCTGGAAATATCAAGAAACAAGGAGTCAGAATATTAAGGTGGTCTCTGTCTATCAAATTAACACATCACACTCTCATTGTAGGCCATTGTACAATGGATAAACTCGGCTGATGTGTATACAAAGCAGAATAATAATAATGATGAAGATACATATCATGGATGCATTGGGCTTTGTCTACATCAGCATCGCCTTGTTGGTGCCTTGCCCACTCACTCAAAAATAATAACAATACCAATCTTTTTTAAAACTACATATTAATTACAGTTGAATTCATTGCATTCACTTACGCACTAAAACCCGTGGGAAAGGTATTCCTTCGTCTCTTCCCTCGAGTTATAGGTTAAATAATAGAACAGATTGGGTTCTATAGACTTAGCTGGCAACCAGTCTACTGCAGAAAGCAATGGCAACCTACTGCATGATAATCTTCTGCCCAGTCAATCATATCTTTTTCAAGACATGATCGCCCAAGCGTGTATCACGTATGGCACTTAACTGACTGATTAATTACAGATGATTAATGTAAATGAATTAAAAGGATTATCTTTGCGATGCAATAATTAACTAATGAAAATAAGCTCTTTGTATAATATTATAGTTGTTTAGGAATGGCCTAAGGCTCAAAGTATGAGGCACATTTTAGACAATATTATATTTCTTAGAACTTTCTATTCCGCTCTGTATGATTCGTTCATTTATAACGCTTATCTTTATAAAGAAAAAAGCAAGCATCGAAGAAAAATTGTTACTGGTTAAATATGGTTAAATACTTGTGGCAGCAAATGCATTTCAACTGTTTGCAACTTTGGCATTAATGGTTATTGATTATAAATTAATGAGAATTTCTTAAAGAGAATAATTCTCACATTCGTTAGTAGTAGGACTTGAAACAGTAGATTCAATATATTCCGGAAACTTAAAAGAACACTATAAGATTTAGGCTCACCATAAATAGCTACATGCGTATTAACATATAGATATTTCACAAGCATTGTAGGAAAGGAAACAGAAAAAAATGATCTTCTAATAGTCTGATTTCATACTTATAGCTTTGATGATTACATCTTTTGCAATGTACCGCCATTCATTTTCATTATAAATTGGATTTTATGTCTGTATTTTATCTGTCTTTTTTTTTTCCATGTTTTCAGCTAGGGCCATTTCAATCAAAATCAACGTTAAGTTTCGATAAGTCAAGATGGCAACATAAAATATATATCAAAGTTAATATAAGAGGAGAAGAATATATATATTTTTTGGTTGGGGGGTAAGCTAACTTAGATCAAAGGCCTGATTCATAAAGCACACATTAAAGATAAAAAAAACATGAGTAATGACTTGCGAAACCAATATGTTCATCGTCGCTTTATAGCAGGTATTAATTCGAGAACGAGTGAAAATAGATATTAGTCTTAATTAGGAAACATACAGAAATTCACATTTCAAAAATATCTAAAAATGATAGCATTAAAACACTTGTGCATTTTTAAAAATTAAAGCAAATTAACTTTTTGCAGACATCGTCTTGTTCTTCTACAAAATTTGTTAAGCGCACAATTGAGATGGTTTTAGGGAATTTGTTTCTTTGCTAATACTATTATATAATTATGAGACGTATTCCAAAAGTTGCAAGAGTGGATATATATATATATATATATATATCATAAATTATATTTTAGAACATCTACAAATTTTTTATATATCCACTATAAATTGTACATTTGTTTCAACATTGAAACTACAATGTTTCATCAGGTGGTGTGGACAGGAATGGAAAACCTCTTATTTTATATTTGGTGAGCTGTGTGTGGGATGTTAGTGGGAGTTAGTGATAAGGGAATAAGTCTTGTGAATTGTCCGTTTGAATTTTGAAGAAAGTGGTGTGGGTAGTGAATACAGTTGATTAATGAGGGTCTTGGAATTTTGTAGACAGATTTAACATTAGCAGATAGGATGTAAGTTTTATGATCTTCTGACTAGACTTTATCATTTGAATTTCTTAGAGAAGCAGAGTAGGAAGGTGTAAGGGGTGGGAAGTGATGGGATTGGACTTAATGTTTATTTGTACAACTATAGAATATTTTTGTATTTAAGCACAGGTTTTTAAAACTAATTTGCATATTTAGCCTTAATTTTGAATTTAGGAAATCGATTTTTCCTATAAAATTTTAAATTAGATATAGGAGGTAAAATTTAATGTTTGTATTTACGGTAATAGGTCAGTAGGTAATAGGTGCGTAATAGGTAAGATTTAATGTATCACTAACCCCCACCAACAACCCACACACAACTCACCAAATATAAGATAATAGGCTTTCCATTCCCGTCCACACCACCTGATGAAACATTGTACGATTTGTAGTAGATATATGAAAAATGTGTACATGTTCTAAAATATAATTTATAATATTCACAGCTCTATATATTATATATCGAGCACTGATTTAATTTAATGTTTTGGACATTGTAAAAAAAATTTTCTTCGTTCCTTATTCACTCGGATATATATATATATATATAAGCCTGGAATTTAATCACCGGATTGAAGATAGGTGACTTGTGATATGTATGAATACAATGCAGAATTCCAGATTTTGTTTTTACAATTTTAGAACTCATGTGTTGTATTTAAAATAGAAGCAAAGTATGAACACAGAAGCGATAGAAGCAAAGTATAAACATAGGAACGAGAGAGGAAAAAATTATAGATGTGAAAGATACATCTGCGAAAATTAAAAAAAACAAGATCTGCTAATATTTAATGCAAGGTTATCGAATGAAAATACATTACAACACATAATAAATTAAAACAATAGAGGAATACAAATACTCTTTTTTTAATTCAAGTTAGAACGATAATGTGCATGACGGACTGTACATGGCAGTACTGATAGACATTGTTCAAGAAGATTTGCTGAATTTAAAAATCACAGTGACAATAGATGTCTATAAAAAGACAAAGTTGGATTAATTACTTACCTGTGATGAAAGATTTGTTTTCTCTTGGTGCATCGGGTCCACCACAACCCAGACAGTAATGAGGGAAGAGTCAATCACCAAAAGTGCTCCAATGATGAAAAGAAGTTGTTTATCTCTTAGTAACTGAAAAAAAGGCCACAATCAACACTATATATATATATATATATATATATATATATATATTGTTAAACATAACAGACAATGAATGTCTTATGTTTAGCAGTTCTAGACATCGCATTTTGGCTTTAATTTCAGATGAAAATAAAAACTAAAGTTGGCCAACATTTGGATATTTCTTTTATAATGTTGGTTCTAAGCTTTCGGCTCGCATGAGCTATCTTCAAAGAGTTTACAGGGACGTTAACAAAGATGATTTTATCTTGTGTTGACATAAATGAAACGATAACAGTCACTGAATAGTAGACGAAGTTCGTAAATTTGTAATGCGGTTCTATGACGTCACTCCGCATGAGAGACCGAAATGTTAACAGAACCATATGTCTAAATGCAATGTAATGTGTTGTGACCAGACTGAAATGTGATTTTATTAAGTGTGGGTTGTGTTGATGTCATGTAGATGGCCTCCAATATCTGATGGTTCTTTTAACTGTGTATATGAGTGCGTATTATTGTGTTATCGACTAAAATCTGTCTAATTTTACTTACAAGGCTGTGTTTTTCTAAGAAATGTTGTTTAATTGAACTATGATCAGAAAGGTTGCAGTTAAGTATCAGAGATACAATCTCTGAACGGGCATGTAAATTGATACACTACATTAGTTTTCTGTAGAAGATATGTATGTGTCTGTGTGTGCAGCACACAAATATTTTTCTGGCTTTAATAGAACAGTGTTCAATGCAATATAACAGATCTGTTAAGTATATATTAATGAATATACATATTATCCTACGTCTATAGCAAGACTCGGAGTTCTATGTATTATACGACCATGAGGTGCATATAAAGAGAAAAGAGTAAAAACTATTATTAGCCAGCATGTTTGATTCTTAAAGTGACCTTATTAAAGCAATTTAGGATTTACTTTGCGACACCTTTATATACAAAGGGGAGACTATCAATGACTTATCAAAACTTTTATGTTTGAGAATGTTTATCAATGTTGATCAGGTGGTTGAAAGTTCAATCAAAAAATATGGAGAACACACCTCTATTTTTCTCCAATATCAATATATTTGTTATTGACGAAGAATGTATAATCAGCGATCCGATTCAAATTCCGGTCTAATCTCAAGTTTTTTGCCCTATTGTCTTTATGGAGGCATGAATCTATTATTTTTCGTTATTCCTAGCTATGGATTAAATAGCAGAGTAGACAAGCTTTGAGTGGCAAACTGTAAGGGAAGGAAGGTCTAAAATCCAAAGCATGAACAGGCAGCTGGAATCTCCTACACTATTTTTTCCAACAAAATTCGGCAATTAATAGATGATAATGAAAGATTCAGCAGAGAGACATGATCGGCTGCGTACTAAACGAATTGGACATTTAAAAAAAGCAACAAAAAATGTAAGAAAGTTGAATTTTATTCTATGAATTATTCTGAAAATTTTACCTAATTTTGTTGTTTGGAACAATGTTTTGGGTGCTGATCTCTGGCCTTCTTTAGTTTAATATTAACTCATTTATTCTTTCACTCTTGATAGCATCCTAATCTTTATTATTTTTGTTTTTTTAGTACATTTCAGTTGATGTCTTCAAACAAGTATCAGATATGCAAGCCAATTTTACTTTTTAAAAATTTCGTTATTACTCCAGTTAAAACAACTTATAGGTAACTGAGCTAAAATGTTAATTTTTTTTGCCTTGAAAGGAAAAGAAAGTGCAAAACTAAGAAACATTCAAAGGTTACCGCATTTAGCACGAAATAGAATGATAGAGAAAACATTGGTTCCGATACGCTGAAACATTGAAACTATTCATTATCATAACAGAAGAATTTCAGAGAATTTGTTTTGCTTGATATGAACATAAATATGTTTTAGTTATCAGCATGGCAATCGTTATATTTGAGCACATTTAGAGATTAAAATATATTATATGATAAACTGCATTATTTAAAAATATATAATTTTCAATGAACTGGAGTGGGATAATATTAACTACTCCGGTTCGCCATGATTAGAGAATTCGATCCTGATTGGACATCCATACTTATGGCCATCAAAAGTTCTTAAATAACGGCAGAGAGACATTGCATATGCGAGAATTTGAAAACAATATTAATTTTTTTTTCCACATAGATATTCTAGAAGTAAGAAAAAGAATAAACTTAAGCATGATTTAACATATTTCAAATAAATGCTTTTAATGGCTCTTAAGGAAAGGACATCGCGAAAAATGCACTAAAAATAAAACTATAGGTATTTATGCAGTTAAAATATTATCTTGGATCTAAACATGCGTTGTTGATATTTGTAAACAAGTTTTATTTTTTATTTGATGAATTATATTGAAAGAATCTTGCTTTTCAACTGCGACTACAATACACCAAATATTGGGTCATATGTTAAATTATATTTCCATCGATTGTGTCTGGAAATTCTATATGCTGATTAAAAAGAAAAACATTAAGCCAACCTTCTATAACAACTAATTAATAAAAACATTTATCATGTTTAGCTGAGTCAGACACAGGGCCAAAAACAAAAATCTTATGAGTGAGGAGAACTGGAAAATATGGTTTTTAAAGCCTGTCTTTTATTAGAGCACAAACACTTCTTGATTTACTGAAAGGTGATACATACTATTTATGCTAAGAAATAAATATTCTATGCAAATATGTTCAAAACACACTGGGGAAATTCGCAAATAGACAATGACTGGGTCATTTATTTTCAGATTTAATCACCTGGACATAGTACAAGACAAACGCAAATGCAGAGTAAAATGATGCAGGTGAGGTCGCGAAGTGATCTCATCAATCTCCTAGAACGTCTGAAAAGAAATTCTCCATTTGAATGCTCAATTTTTACAGACACACACAGAGCTAATGGACATGCAACATAAGCAGGTGGTTCTTTACAATCAGGAAACCTACTACGGAACTTGGCCGAATAGGAGGAAACGATAGGAGATTGGCTTCTCGTCTGTCCTCTAATCTGAAAAACCTTGTTTGGAAAATCAGCATTTGAAATCCTGGATTTTTCTTTGGCTTCGACTACTAATAACTGGCGTCGATAGAATGTACACAATTTTCCCAGTAATTAGAGAGGCCCTGTTTATTTATTGCTTTTTGTGAAATTTTACCGCCACTTCAGAGTTTTTATTTTATCCATACAGGGAGGAGGATTACTAGAAATCAGTATTTCGATGTTAGTTATCATCATCATCTAAACAAAACTAATATGAAAAAATATCCACTAAAATTAAATGCAAATTTGCAGTTAAAATGAATAAAACTTTTGATCAATATCAGTTATCAAAAACATTATTCATTGTGTTTTTTATATTTCAAAACACAAGCGCCCGGTTTAAACCATGTAGATCCACCTGTAGAATATAAGGTCATAATCTCACCACAATACTGCTGCTACCTTTTTTTTTTTTTTTTTTTTTTAATCATCTCACCCCAAGCAAGGCATTCCACTGCCACTATTGCGCATGGGGCTACATAGGGGAAGGTAAAGAGAAGGAGTGGATAGACATAGGGAATGTCAGGAGAAAGGTGATATATGAGTAAGGATAGCGAGGATGAGTGTCGGGCAGATGGGAAGAATGTTTGATAGAATGGGAGCAGGTTATTGTGTTAGGAGGTGTCTATTGACCTTACATTTAAACTCCTGGAGATTGTAGCCGTCGGGGAAGCAATCGTTTGGAAGTTTGTGTTGTTCCTGTCTTGGTACTTCGGCTTCAGTCACATTCCCATTGCCATAATGTAGCTTCCTATGCATTTTCTATAAATACTTTCATGGTAATTGTTCTGAATAACTCTCTCTATGGCACTTAGACTCTCTGAATTTAAGCACATAACTAGATCGGCGACAAGCTCTCACCATTTTTCATTTGAAATAGCTAGAAGGTAACCGTAAGTTCTATGGTAGTGGTTTCTTTACACGCACTTATCTAAACTTATTTATGAATAGAACGTTGTCTGTGCGTGTGCGTGTGTGTCCGTTACCTATAGACTCCGAAACGGCTGAACCGATTTTCTTGAAAATGTACACAGTTGTACTATAAGCATCTTAGCTAGGTTGTGTCAAGGTAACCCTCGATAAATATCGAAAATCTATAATCGAAAACATCGGGTGATAGAAGGATTGGTCCGATTTTAATCAAATTTGATACACTCATAGACAAAGACATAAGAAACGATATTCAGAAGTTTCAAGGTTGCAGTTCTTACAATAGTGCAGAAAATCGATAATATATATATATATATATATATATATATATATATATATATATATATATAAAAAGCAAGATATTTGTGTGTGTGTCTGTTTCCTGTATGTTTGTTTTTTTCAGCCCTTTTATTTTAGTTTTTACTTCAGGTTTGGCTCTAAGTAGGTATAATTGTAACCCTTAGTCTCAGCTATAATACCATTTACTCAGAGGACTTATTTAGCCTTCAAAATTCAGTTTACGACGAAAAAACTTATTTGATCTCGATACCAGTAAATCAAAATTTTACTTACATTCATTCATTTTTCTTTCAGTTTACGGTTTCGCTTTAACTGGAAACAACTATTGCATTTTAGTCTTTCGTGCCAATGTCCAAAGAGTCTGAGCTCCAGAACCATGGATTAGTTTTAAAGCTTTCATTACACCCGAGCAACGCCGGGCTATACTGCTAGTTGCTTGTATAACTATCTTCTGGCTTCTTGTTTTCCATTAAAGTTTGATCGTCAAAAATTTAAATGCCATATCAACCATTATCTTCTGCTGTCTAAAATTCTGTTCTTTTAATTATCTCGTTTCTTAATAATGTTTTGTTTATACTTTGTTAGTAATTTTCTTTGCCTTGCTTGGCGTAAAATGATTAAAGGAAACAAATGAAAGAAGACACAGTAGGCAATAAAACTTTCATAAGTTTAACTGTTGCAATGAATTGGAACATCCTGTCACTTTTGAATCTTTTCATTTGTACACTCTTACCGTTTTAAATAATGACTCGCATTCATGATTATAGTTTTGAGATTGTCTTTAGAATATTTCTGTTAAAGATATTGCCAATGTTTGTAGTAAGCTTTTGTGATGTTACGGTCATAGAAGAGTGAAGTTTTTTTTAAGTAATTAATTCAGTACAAGTCTCAAAAGCCACCTAAGGTAGAGGACGTCTTGGGCGTAATAGTTCAAGCTGATGGCATTAAAGGATGGATTTCGACTAAGCATTCGCCATGAAGATAGTAGATTCAATAAAATTTTGCTGCGTAAAGATTTAGCATGACAAAGCGTTGGCAGCGTATTGGAGCTGAAAGTGTATTAATTAGATTTCTAAACTCAACTTATTAATGGAAATCTAAGTAGAACAAATTTATTTAAATTTTGTCATGCATTATTTGAGATATTTTTAGAAGTTTACAGAGTATAAATCTCAATTTATTTTTTTAAGGACAACTTTGTTTCAGAAGACTTAAATTAATGAATATTCTTTTAACAGAAAATTATATATATATATATATATATATATATATATATATATATGTATATTCAAAATACACTCATCCGCACACGTATGAGCGTTTGTACCACTTAGCCCAAAGGAAAAAAACAAATTAGACTTTGAACAAGTTAGGGCAATTTCAAAAGATAGAAAAAAGTGTAAACGGTTGCTGAAAGGGAGATAACTTATTTAAGTTTCAAATAAAATGTGAAAGTGTCTGAAACAAGAGAAAGCACGAAATAAAAATAAAACTGAGAAAATGAGAAACAGACTTAAAGAAAAATAAATAAAACTAGCTGGGTGACTGTCTTTCATTTCTATAATTTTAAAATTCGAATTTCCTGTTATTTGCAACACTACAAAACAAGTTAATATTCAGAATTTTAGATAAAGAATAGTTCGAGTGCTGAAATGTTCCCAGCCGACCAACTACTTGAAACTTGACGAAAAGTCAACTTTAATGAAATGTCTTCCTCGGCAGGCCGAGAACTTTTCATCATACTGCTATGTATTAGTCTTCACCTGCTTATCTATCTATAAATTACTTTTCATATAGATTTATTTAAAATTTGCTATACTTAGCTGAGGAAGAATATTGATATGTATACTTCGGCAGCAATCCATCTCTAATGCATTTAGGTCCGAAATTATTCAAACTCATGCAAAAAACTGTCAATTTTAAAAAAAGCATTTACATCAAGGGAAAAGGTTTTGTGATCCAAATCGACGATAAAAATAAAGAAGAAAGTAAACCAAAAGTAATGCACAAGGAACTAGTAGAAGATTTGTATTTCATCTCTTTGACATCTTTTATTTTAGTCAATTTCCTTTTAAGTTCTGTATACTTCTTTCCGTCTCTTAGAATTCTATATAGCATTGATCTTTTCCATAGATCTTTGTACATTTTTGAAATATGCGATTTTGTTAATTTTCATCTTTGCAACTCAGACATCTTAGTTGGCAATATACATTCTTTATACATGTAACGTTTTAAACGTTTAGTTTTTCATTATATGTTTACTATCAGTATAGCCCGGCGTTGCTCGGGTGTAATGAAAGCTTTAAAACTAATCCATGGTCCTGGAGCTCAGACTCTTTGGACGTTGGCACGAAAGACTAAAAAGCAGTAGCTGTTTCCAGTTAAAGCGAAACCGTAGACTGAAAGAAAAATGAATGGTTGTAAATCAAATTTTGATTTCCTGGTAATCAATATCAAATAAGTTTTTTTTCGTCATAAACTAAATTTTGAAGGCTAAATAAGTTCCTCTGAGTAAATGGTATCATGACCGAGACTAAGAACTACTACAATTATACCTAGAGCCAAACCCAAAACAAAAACTAAAATAAAAAGGTGCTGAAAAAAAAGATACAGATATACTGGCAGATAAAGACACACACGCACACAAACATCTTGCCTTTTATATATATATATATATATATATATATATATATATATATAAATAATCGATTTTCTGCACTATTGTAAGAACTGCAACCTTGAAACTTCTGAATATCGTTTCTTATGTCTTTGTCTATGAGTGTATCAAATTTGATTAAAATTGGACCATTCTTTCTATAACCCGATTTTTTTTCGATATTTATCGGGGGTACCTCGACTTAAAACCTAGCTAAGAACACTTGCAGACGTTTATAGTACAACTGTGTAAATTTTCAAGAAAATCGGTTCAGCTGTTTTGGTAACGGATACACACACACACACACACACACACAGACGAAGTTCCATTTATAAATAAGTTTAGATTTAGATACTTATATAATTATAAATAACGAAAAGAACAAAATAAGTAGTACAGTAAAGCATTTTTTTATAATTAACATTGAAAATAAAATAATTACATCAATTGGAAAGGAAGTTAAAAAATGGAAAAAATGACATTGAGAATTTAAAAAAAAATGCAGTAGTTTTCAGAAAGTTGCGTGTATTTGCGTGTTTTTTTTTTCTGGGATACTTAATTTCGGAAGAAATTTAACTTTCAAATATATGAAAATAAGTGATAAGTGTAGTTTAACTTAAGTTTTTCAGACGAAAGTTAACTTTCAAATATATGAAAATATAGATTTTTTTTTTTAAAAGTAAGTTAACCTTAAGGTTAAGTAAAATTACACTTATCACTTATTTTCATATATTTGAAACTTAACCAACTTCTGTTAAAGCGAAACCGTAGACTGAAAGAAAAATGAATGGATTTAAGTCAAATTTTGATTACGGTATCATGGCTGAGACTAAGAACTACAATTATACCTACTTAGAGCCAAACCCGAAGCAAAAACTAAAATA
Organism: Ascarosepion bandense; assembly: GCA_037127315.1. Lineage (NCBI taxonomy): Eukaryota > Metazoa > Mollusca > Cephalopoda > Sepiida > Sepiidae > Ascarosepion > Ascarosepion bandense. The sequence continues at coordinate 952,977 of JBBBDQ010001192.1, forward strand.
AAAAGGCTGAAAAAAATACAGACATACAGGCAGATAAACAGATACACACACAAACATCTTGCCTTATATATATATATATATATATATATATATATATATATATATATATATATATAATCGATTTTCTGCACTATTGTAAGAACTGCAACCTTGAAACTTCTGAATATCGTTTCTTATGTCTTTGTCTATGAGTGTATCAAATTTGATTAAAATCGGACCACTCCTTCTATGACCCGATTTTTTCGATTATAGATTTTCGATATTTATCGAGGGTACCTCGACACAAAACCTAGCTCAGAACACTTGCAGACGCTTATAGTACAACTGTGTAAATTTTCAAGAAAATTGGTTCAGCCGTTTCGGAGTCTATAGGTAACGGACACACACACTCTCTCTCTCTCTCACACACACACACACACACACAACGTTCCATTTATAAATAAGTTTAGATTTAGATTTAGATTTTATCAAATGCTTTCCATCCTTTTGTTAGATGTCACTTTATTTAATTTCCGTTCTCTAACTTTAACACCTTTCAGCTAATCGAAGTGGATTCTTGCAGTTCTTCCAATTCTTAATCTATTTAAAAAATATTTTCGGAATGTTACAACTGAACTTTTAAAACTTAAAACTTTTGTGCGTAACAACTTTAACAAAATATTCCAATATCCATCAGAAATATAAATGCAGGTCATTATTTCAAAAACTAAGACGTTAAAATGAGAAAGATTAAAAAGTGGCAAGGTTTACCATTTCTTTTGCTTACCTCCTTCTTGTCTGCGACCAAGCATTGTCGCTACTATATATTTTCCATCTTTCTTTTTAACGAAAACGGAATAGTCCATTTATATAGAATTGGTAGAGTGCAACGTATGCACTAAGGCTCACGAAGAATTATAATATGATAATAACAGCAGCAAAACCACGAACACATATTTAATAAGACGATGGTTATCTATGTGCTCGCAAAACTGCTTCAACGGAACAGACATAAACATTCTATTAGGTTGTCCCAAAAGTTCGTAAACACTTGCAAAAAATTGAAATTTTACTCGCCAAGTAATCTAAGATTACCAGAAAACACTTGCAAAAAACTGAAATTTTACTCGCAAAAACAACAAAAATTATTGCTGAAAATAAAGACCATTATTTTCCAAGACGTTCTGCCATCGATCTGCAAGCTTTCGGATCTGGTCAAAGTACCATTCAGCTTGCTTCGAATCAAAGATTTCTTGACACGCTTCCTCGACTTCATCAAATGAGTCGAATCGGCGGCCCTTCAGGAAGTGTTGCATTGAGCGAAAAGGCCGTAATCTGATGGAGCACAGTCAGGACTGTAGGCTGGATGTGGCAGAACCTCAAGCTCTTCAAACTTGGCGGTGTGTGGCTTGGCATTGTCCTGCTGCATCAAAGCGCGCTTTTGATCAGAGCCGGGTACTTTTGCTTCAACTTTTCGTAGACCCGCTCAAGTTGCTGACAGTAAAGTTCGGCAGTGATGGCACGACCATTCGGAACCAACTCAAAATGCACTCAAAATGCACGATTCCTTCAAAGTTCCAAACGCACAACATGACTGTCTTGCCGAATCGATCTTGTTTGGAACCGACGGCTTCTCTTGCCCTTTCTGAGCCCATCACTTGTCTCGATTGTGCTGGACCAGCTAGACCCATTTCGCAAGTGTTTACGAACTTTTGGGACAACATAATATTAAATACTTCATCTTTCATCTGGCTTTAGCCAAATGTTAACTGCTGTAAATTTTGTAATGAGGTTTCTTAATAGCAAATTTATGGGTACAACATATCTTATAAGTGTGAGAGATTCTTGGAGTTTTGGGTCATCTCAATGTTCCAGAATCAATTCATATGCAATTTGCGCAGCGTGGCAGGGCATTCTTCAGAAAGATGTTACATCATAGAAGATTGTTCTCATTAAGGAATATACTTACTCTTAACTATATTGAGGTATGTTTAACGCAACAAAGTGCATTATGCACGAGAGATAAGACCCAGAATGTTGCCTACGCCATTAAATTGCTTCAACCGGCTCATGTCATATCCTCTGTATGAATGAGTTTTGTTTAATGGTATATCAATCTCTGTGGGTTATTTAATGCTAAAAAGGTGGGGTTTTAAGGTATTTTTAATAAATGTACAGTTATAGTGAGAAGGTTGATTTACTCAGATTTTAATGAAAAGTTTTGTCTGTATACTTTTTTTATTTTAGAAAACTGAAAATTTCTTCGAGTTTTGTATTAAAACATGTTTTTCCGAGAATAATTTTTTTCCTTAAAAAATGTGTTATGGTAATAATTGTTTTCTTCAAAAATATATTGTTGGTAATATTTTTCTTTTAAAAATCTATATTTTTCTATAAAATCTATTTTTATGCATATATTTCTATAAAAGTATATTTTTATACTTCCGTAGTGTTTTGACCCCAGTTTGGGGGTTAACAATTTGCCCATAGCTGAGACCCTAACAGACGCTACCACTCCGGGACAGGGTGAACCTGAGAACAACAACAACTAAGAGGTGGTTCCCAAGCTCCTCACAACCTCCCAATCAGAGGCCTTACTGCCGGATACATTTTACCGCCATGCCCAGGACTAATATCCTCTGTAAGGTTACGAAGGCATCCTATAGGCCAACTTACTAATCAGACCATTTTCTATAATCAAAATTTTAGTCCGTGTGCTATGGTTTAGCATGAGTACTTCGGTCTGTAGCTGCGTAACTCCCTACGATAAAAAGATGAAATGTACTGTGTGTTGAGATGCATATGTGTCTTCACTTTGATTAAATTTATCTGAAGCTTGTGCCACAATAATCACTCCGTTGGCTCAGGCTTTGCTTGTTGGCTGTTTTTGTTTAATGACATATCAATCTCTATGGGATATTTAAGGCCGAAATCTCAATATTTTGTATGCAATTATATTTTTCATTTGGAGATAATAAAGGTTTAGTGACATAAGCCTTACTAATTAACCCATAGTTGGGGAAGAAGAAGTGAGTTAAAACCTTTTCCCCCATTTTCTTTATATCCTCGTTCATGATCCCAATTGAATTAGATTTCGGCTCTCCGATTAACAATTCGGACCCATTATCCATTAGCCAAACCGCAAATCCAAGCTTACAGCACCTGGTATTCACAAGCGACCCATCTAGGTACTGACCAGGCTTAACTCGGGTGACTGTACAGGAACTGGTGTCTCAACACAATGTAGCGTAAGTAGGCTTGGCGGAAAAAAACTTATTACCTTTTGTATCGATAAGTCTTGGTCACCGAATGCCCTGGATAACTGCTGATTGGTACACATTACAAGTGAACATGAACATACGATTTTGGATATGCTCTGATCTAGTCTTCTGGGCATAACTATTTGGACTATCAAATCTTTCAAACCTTTTTCTTGAACATAACTACGTTATTCAACAAATGACCTTGCAGTATCACAGTTTGGCTTAAACCTTGTCTTTTTTCATTAGATATTTGACTACCATGAGCAGTGTTATGAAACAGTAGCTATTATTCTTACTACAGGTTACTGATCACAATGTTCTGCCTTGTCATAGCGTCTCAAAAATCTGGACACCAGAAAAATGCATATTTTTAAGAAATTAAATTTTATTGAATGGGAATATTAACAAATATCTGGATGATTTCCATCATTTGTGATTCAAAGGTTGATGCGATTTGCAAGAGTTACGTGAACTCGAAGCAATAACTCTATGCTTCTGTCAGTTTTATCACATTCACTCTTTATGAGATGCATCTATGATTTTCACTGAGTACACCTCATTTAGCTTACCCCAGAAAAAGAAGGCAAATTGGCTAAGGTCTGAAGAACGAGGAGACCACTCCACATGACCACGACTTCTAATCCAGTTATGGAAATTGTCATTCAGCTAATCTCTTACTACCATATTAGTTAATACGATTTCCTATGTGCCCAGACTTTATGGATACACACTGTATATTGATGATGATGATGATGATGATGATGATCGCTGAATCGTCATACTGCCATCGATCTGTTCCAGGGATAGATCAATTATCACTGTTTGGAATATTTCTCTTTCACTAAACTAAATAAACTCCAGTCACATTTCTGATGCGTAGTAATAATTCATTAGAAAATATTTAAACTTTCATTTGCAATAACTAAATGATTGGTCACTTGTGTAATTCATATTTGACACTTTCTACGTCATTTACATGATTGATTTCATATTTCAGTCGGTATATTTGAAAAATTTTAATTACTTCTTATTCTCTTATCCCCATTCTCTGGAATGAAGTTAACCTTCTCTAATGCCGCCAGCGTTGATGATCACGCTTTGCTGTTGTTAAATAAGCTTTTAATTAAGTCATAAATAAATTCGTTTCCGTTAAAATCTCCCCTGCTATTCACACTACTTTTCCTTTCCTTCTGAATTTGTCGCTACTCAAATAGAAAAAATAAAATGGCGATGTGATATTTTGCTTGTTAAATAGAGAAAGCGTTATGTGTTTAAAACATATAGTCGATCAGTTGTTAATTGCCTCGGTAGGTTTGAGACAAGAGATGTTTAATCAGTTTATGCTAAACTATAACATGAGGTATCTTAATCGGGCCAGAAAATGTGTTCATTTAAAAATTAGAAAATAACTTCATTTAGATTTTATTTAAAAAGTTGTAGACTTTTGGTTTCAATATAAATTATTGCATCGACCACATTTTGATTGTTAGTCAATAGAAAATGATTTGAACATGCTTTCTAGTAAATATCTTTCCTTTTTTTCTTGACGGTTGACACAGTTATCTATTTGCCACTGACTTGAGGTAAAAACCAGTATATTGAACGTTATCAGAATATGTCACTATATCGAACACCGAATTGTCAAGTCAGCCAGTACTTTCCCGCTTAAGTGATTGGTGCAGTCAGTTCATTCGTAAATTCTGCAATAGTTAAATCTTATAAATATTGATCATACTATCAGTTTTCTCGTATCTATGAATGAGGACGTACCAAAACGTGCGAGTGAGTAAATATTGATCGGTCAGTTTATCGATCAATTTACCTTTTGTTTTCATAACTCTGGATATTTCACACGTATTTCTAAAGGTTTTCACCAGAAAAGAACAACCTTTGTGTCTTTCTTCGAGAGCTCACTACGGCATCTCTCGTCGAAGGCTCACTACAGTGTTTCCTGTCATTTTATTTGTTGGCGGAATGTATAGGAGAATAGCTCTGAATTTGAAATCGTGCAAAAGTCCAGGAGAAACTACTGCGTTATCTTTCCCAAGAAGCATAGTAATTCCAGAATAATAAATAAATAAAAGAAATCTGTGGAGAGCCATAATCGTCTGAAGGGATATGACATTAGAAATTCTTTTATCATTGTATGAAAGAAGTATTTTTTTTAATTAGGTGCTTACAATTTAGACTTTGGTTTAGGCATTTAACTTGTTAAGCTCTGAAACAGATAACAGTAATTATGGTGCTTAAATATATCAAACATAGCGTGACAACATCAGGATTAAAAACATTTTTCTCTTTAACTTTTTCAACTCTTTAGCAAAGAATATATTTAAACTTTCATTAACTCGACTTTCATTAGTACATGAATAGATATTGACCGAGAATGACTGACAATGATTTTGCTTTGAGAAAGCTATTTCCTTGATATAGAATACAATGACGATCATCACTAGGTTATTCTAAAGTAAGATGCAAGTAAGATTCTAAGTAAGATGAAATGGGGCTGCTAAAAAATCGTTCTGTTTATTAAGTAAAATTTATTAATGAGGTAATCAACTTTTTAACCAACGCAATCCTATGATTACACGAATGAATCACTCGATCAGCCTCAGATTTTATATGTCCAACTGAAAGTTTTCTCGGTTGTTTTCTTTAAAGTATATTTTATTATATAGATTTCTTTTGTTACAAATCAAACTACGACGTTCGCATCTATGAACTGTTCAAACTGAAGCAGAAGAAAAATATCATGAAATAGCGAAACGATTTTATTATTAGCTGAAACACACACACACATATAGTATTGTAAAAATGTGACAGAACACGTAGATTTTTAAACCCACTGTTCAAGAATTTACATTTATAAAAAAGCTAGATACAAAATAGAGCTTTATATTGTAATAGTTGTTACAATGGTTTATAAAAGCATAATATCACTACACAAAAATTTTCATGTTTCGAAGCCGAACTGCTCCTCTTCGGGTGATATGTGTAACTGAAAATAAATGATGGAAACGATTTATTTTTAGGAATTTGAGGTGTAAGTGGTTGCTGTAGGGGATTGAAATTTAGTATGTCTAAACTAGTCCATCAGCCGTTTGTAACCATAAAGATACACATTTAGGTTAGAAGAGGGGTCAAGGTGGCTTAGCTCTGGACAGGTCACTTTTTAATTTTGTCTAGATAAATCGCATAGTGGGACCTTAGATTTTTAAAAATGGGTAGACAATTTTTATTTGACTACTATCTCTGAGTACATGAGATAGAGTAACATTTTAGTATTGCATGTTTTTTTTTACTTTATTAATATAATATTCATGTTTTATTTAACCCTATCAAAAAAGGAAACAAACATACATAGGAGTAGATAGGTTCAGATTTGTTTTTAACAGGAGTAGGGGGTTTATCCCTTGTTTCTAGTTTAGGATTGTGTTTCCGGTTTCTTCTAAAATCTTTTTCTTCTCTTTGTGGCATTATCATCTTGCTTGCGGTGGTGCCTCTTATTCTAATACCCTCTACATCGAGAGACTCTTTTGCCTTTTATAAATTATTGTAAAAGGAAAAGAAGGCAATATAGGACTCGATATACTAAAATGAGTCATGAAGTGGAACTAAGTAGTAGTACCAGATTAGGTTGTCATAATGTGTCTGATAGCTTCAGATATCTTTGGGAGTAATAAGGTTAATGAAATGTTAAATAAAACCTAAAATAATGGCAAAATACTGGAAGATCAATTTTCATAGAGTTGCTAAAAAAATCCATGATTTAGTTGTGCTTTTTTGGATAATCCAAGCGTTCTTATTTTCGCCAAGACACATAGTAATTGTCTTGAGAACACTGGTTTTGTTTAATTTGAATTTATGCAAGCAGTGAAAAAAGAGATTAAAACTGCCTATTTAAAAATTTTGATTTTACGCTGACAGAAAAAAAGTTCCATAAAATCAAGTTATAAGTAGATATTTTATGAAAACACTACTTTTCTTCGACGAGATCCGATGACGATTGCTTTGTTGTAAAATAATGGTTAGCAAACGAGTTTTACAACTATGGATAGTTCGATCCTCACTAGGCGACTCACACATGGAATCATAGGCTATATCTAGCTAAATAAACATTTATCAGCTCTTGGATATAGAAAAGCCATTTTAAAACGCGTTGATATTTTCATTAAGATTATATCGGTTTTTGAGAAGACATTAATAGATGGCACATAGATTAAATAACCAGAATGAAATATAAGTGAAAATGATATTATTTCCCCACACACAATCTTAATCTGTCGAATGATACATATTGATGGTGATGCTTACCTTACTCCGGATGACACCACTGTGGGCTCGAGTGAAAATCTGATGTACTCGGTAAGTCTTCGTGAACATAGATCCAAAAGCAAGGGAGAAACCAGCAGCAAACAAGAAGGCACGAGTCTGAAGGAAAGAAGCAGAAAAGTTTTAATTATTCAAAAAGAAATCAAATTCAAATTTGAGCTAAGGCACATAAGACGAATTTACCGCCGCCGTCATGCACACAAAGACCACTCTTCGGCAGTTTCCTTAAAGCTTCGGTGGAAAGCTTGAATTAAGACATTTTGAATCGTCACAATTTGAAAACTCCGACTGGAGTGATAAACATTACCAACCATATATTTCAATTAATGTTGAGAAGACAAACATTACTCTTAAACGAAAGCTTTCGCTCCGTTGTAAGGATAATAAATTGACAACTGTTATAGTTTATTTCTTTTTGTTGTTTTTTTTGTATATAAAGACTTTTTCCGCAACTCATTCAGGCGTCCTTCGATTTACTTTTGGTGCCGTTCTCATTAACCCAACTGTGCGTGCATGTCCGGTTTGGCTAAAGTGGTAAAGAGACAGCTAGCAAGATTTCAACGTGCCTTCCTCAGGATCAAAGTTCACAGCATGAGTGAGGAAGAACACTGTTGTAGTAGACGACTTGAAGACAATCTGCTGTGTCGAAGCCATCATGACAAGTGACACGAGGGTGTCGTTACATTGAATGTACTACTTTAACGCAATTTAAAATGTTTATTAAAAAGATTTCCACTGTGTTTAAAAAAAGGAAGAGAAGATATATCAATATTATCATTTTTTATGTGCTGTGCCCTTTCACAACTACGTATTTTTGTATCTATCTTTATGCTATCTCTCCCAATACCTGTTCTGTCAACCATTTATACAAACTCGTTATGTAGGTTACAGGTTTCTGTCTCTCTTCAGTATATCCCTTGTGGGTCAGATTATTTAAGCCCCTTTTCCTCATTTTGTATCATAGAAATTTCAATTATCTCTTTCTGACTAAGTATAAGCGTCTTTTTTGTTTCCATTTTCCTTGGTCGTTACTCACATATTACAAAAAGGCTACAAATGGATAATATTAAGTCAGACAAAACGTTCATTTACGAATTAGACTCGTTATGTTAAGTTACTGACCAAGTCCATAGAAATTGATCGCAAACCGTTGTCATCTCGTAACAGGGTTTGAATTTTGTTTAATGGCGTATCAAACTCTGTGGGTTATTTAATGCCAAATGGGCTTTTAGGGTATTTTTTAGTGTTCGGTTATAGTGTTCGGCTGATTTAGTCAGATTTTAATAAAAGGGTTTTTTTCCAGAAAACTCAACATGTCGTTGGGTTTTATATTTTTGAAACGATTCTTGAACATGAAAGAAAGAAAGTGTGGTTCGTTTTGTTTTACGGCCTATCAACCTCACTGTGTTATTTAATGTTGACAAGATCTCTACAATAGATTCGTATAAATAGAATATATTCTTTTGTTTTAAAATCAGGTTTCATTGACGTATTTTAGTAAAGACGGTTTTGTCGAGATCTTCAAAAATGTATTGTTGGTAATATTTGTCTTCAAAGTATTGCTGGAATTTTTACTATAAAAATCTATTTTTCATAGTGTTTTGAACCCAGTTTGGAGGTTAATTATTTTCCCGTAGCTCGGACTTTAGCAGGTGCTACCACTCCGGGGCGTGGACCTGGGAATGACAGTAATTAAGAGGTGGTTCCATGCTCCTCAAAACTTCTCAGAGACCTTGCTGCCTGATGCAGTTTATCGTCAAACCCAGGACCCAGATTTAGTTTATCACCATACCCAGGACGCCTTATTCGGTGTGCTAGGGAAATTATCTCTCTGCAAAGGTGCAGTCGGCGTATTATGAAGGCCCAGCTGACAGGGCGGCACGAAACAAAATAATAAACTGTTATAAACTTATAAAAAACAACTTACCGCTTTATGCATTTATAATTTTTACAAAATCATTGCGACACAATTTCAAAACGTTTGGTGGTAAAAATAAATAAAACATGTTTAAATAATTCCTTAAGCAATTCGTTATAGAATTTAAAACTGACTTCACTACGACTCAGTATAAATAACTATTCACAGTACCGTGTCATATTTTCACTACATGGACGACATTTCATAGCTACGCTACGCCTGAAAATATAAAAAGAAACTAAAAGAGTACTTATTAATAATGGTGAAGTGAATGCTGGATAATCTCCTCAAAGATGAAGGAGAGACTCGAAGCAACAGAAATGGTTCTACAAAAGGATACTGTGGGTAACATAGACCAAATATATCAGCTACAAGATTTTGGAGAGAATGGAAACAAAAAGGAATCTTATACTTAGCATCAGGAAGAGACAGTTGAAGTTTCTGGAACACATAATTAAGAAGAAGCGTTTAAAGAAACTTATACTTGCAGGGTGGACAGAGAGAAAGAGGGACAGGGGAAAACAGTGCGTGACATAATTGATGGGCTCAAGCAAATGGAGGTGAGAATTAAGAGTTACAAGGGATAGGAAGATCTGGAGGGCCAAGATCGATTATGTTCTGAAGGAACATGACACATAAAAGAATACTTTTAATAAAGTAAGTAAATGTAATACGCTAAGATAAATCAAGTATTCTATCTTTTCCAACCTCACTATTGATCAACAAGATCTACTGAATATAAAATATTAAGTGTTATATCGGTATAGGGAGCTCAATGAATGTTATCCAGAGCAATATGATATTTATAAAGAAAAACTCAACATATCATTTAGATTAATATAGATTATAATTCATTCCTATGAGTTAAATTAACTCATTTCATCAGAACATACTATTTTCGTTCCATAAATATAAATATTTTCCCGGAATAAATATTTCTTTAAAACAAAATATTATATATATGTATATATTTATTTATTTTAGGCCTCACAAAGAGAGGGAGAGGGGAAAGAGAGAGGGAGAGGGGAGAGAGAGAGAGAGAGAGAGAGAGAGAGAGAGAAGAGAGAGAGGGAAGAAAGAGAGAGGGAAGTGGGAAGTGAAAGAGGAGGGAAGAGAGAGGGAGGGAGGGAGGGAGGGATGTGAAAGAGGAGACAAAGAGAGAGAGATGCAGGTAGAACGCAAAAAGAGAGAGACCGAGTGAGTAAAAAAAGATAAAGACAGAGCGGGAAGTGACAAAGTGGCAGAGAGAGAGAGAGAGAGAGAGAGAAAAAGTAAGTGAGAATGAAAGAAACAAACATAAAAAATGCTCGGTATGAAAATAAATAGGAACAAAAACATATAAAATGACTAAGACAGAAATACGTTTCTTATTTAATATATCAATTATCTTTCTTTGTGCCCTAATGAGATGTCACCTTAAAGCTTGATCAATTATAAAAGGATTAAGTTTGAAAAGGAGAATTTAAATTGTAGGAATTGATTAGGCATTTATTTTAGCGACATGAGCGATGGAATGATAAAATTAATGCAACAATAAAATTTAACAAATTATAAATGACGACTTCATATAGTCTTGCCCAATTTAATGTTACATCGAATTTGTTCTTGAACGTATATTTTCTGATTTCATTAATAATGTTTGTTCTGTTTCGATAAAATCGAATTACACCGAAAGGAACGACCCGCATGATAACTCTTTTTGTTTAACCTTAGCGACCTGAGAAACTTGCTCAAGGTCAGCAGTTTTCAGCATTTATTGGCAGTTCAAAGCCATCGGTGTGCAGTTGATAGCAAATCGGTTAAATGTCCTATTAGTGGTTGCAGACGTCTGTTTCGTGTTGATGCTTGTTACAAAACTTCTGTTTTCTGTCCCTACTGTTCTCTTGACCCCTATTTCTTCCTGGCTTGCACCGACTTATCAAGTCAGAACAAAATAAATGAATGTTTTTAACCATCATGAGAATCGTTCAATATTCTCAATGACGCAGCAGTGGATTTTTAATATCACGCTAAAATTGGGGTTACATGAATGGGCAAACTTATAAAAGGCATTTTCAGCTTGGTTTGCACTGGGGGAAACTATGGGAAAAAAGGATGTGTGTATGTACCTCATCGAAACTTATTTATAAATGGAACTTTGTCTGTGTCTCTGTGTCCGTTACCTATATACTCTGAAACGGCTGAACCGATTTTCTTGAAAATTTACATAGTCGTACTATAAGCATCTGCGAGTGTTCTTAGCTAGGTTTTGTGTTGAAGTACCCCCGATAAATATCGAAAATCGATAATCGAAAAAATCGGGTTATAGAAGGAGTGGTCCGATTTTAATCAAATTTGATACACTCATAGACAAAGACATAAGAAACGATATTCAGAAGTTTCAAGGTTGCAGGTCTTACAATAGTGCAGAAAATTGCTAATATATATATATATATATAAGGCAAGATGTTGATGTGTGTGTCTGCCTGTATGTCTGTATTTTTTCAGCCCTTTTATTTTAGTTTTTGTTTCGGGTTTGGCTATAAGTAGATATAATTGTAGTTCTTAGTCTCAGCCATGATACCATTTACTTAGAAGACTTATTTAGCCTTCAAAATTCAGTTTACGACGAAAAAAACTTATTTGATATCGATACCAGGAAATCAAAATTTGACTTACATCCATTCATTTTTCTTTCAGTCTGCGGTTTTGCTTTCACTGGAAACAACTGTTGCTTTTTAGTCTTTCGTGCCAACGTCCAACGAGTCTGAGCTCCAGGACCATGGATTAGTTTTAATGCTTTCATTACACCCGAGCAACGCCGGGCTATACTGCTAGTTTGTATACGAAAGAATTTTTAATCGGTAAGGGACATGCTCAGTGAATAAGAAATAATGGGATAGATATGAGGTATAACTGTATCAGTTCTTAATTGGGTGGTTTGTAAGTATGATGACATGCGTCATCGTGCACCAGAACAGACCTCACTGTTTAATATTGCCAGTTAAAATTTTTCAATTTTTGTTGCATTAGTTCAAAATCCTGATAAAAGATTTAACTAAAGAGCGTAATGGATTACTCTATTACAGCACCACCAAGTTTACGAGGATCTTTTGTTAGTGCAATGATTTGCTTTTAAGAAGGTTGGGGAATGAGGAACGATTGCCACATTTTTTATTATGCAGAAACATCATTTTAGTTACACGAGAAATAAAAGTGTCATTTTTAAACCAATGTGAAAGCTGCTGATCCCTAGTCCAAAAGCTTTCTACATTGTTTTCCCTCTGCCACTTTAAACCAGATTTCTTAAGACTGTTGAATAAGCTACTTCAAGCTTTGTCTCGAAACGGCCGAGTGTTTATTTTTGTATGACTCTTTATAGCTTCTCCGAGTAACGACTATGACCAAGTTCAGCTTCCTTTTGGGGATGCAGAACCACAACACCGAATTTAGGGAATTATTAACACCCGATCTGTTCTGAAACTGATTCAAATCTCAAAGCACTGTTTACGTTGCAAGTGATTCAGCAACTGCTGTGACATTGATAATGTGTCGATTCTAGTGGTGCTTACTTTTACGAATAAATAATAAGAATAGTTATAGTGATTTAAATTGTGATTAAAACATTTTTTGCAACGTAATATTTTTCTTCTTAGTCGATGAAAGGCAGTAAGAACTCTGGCTTAAGGAAACAGTGTTGTACAGAAAACAGGAATTCTACAGCAGACATCAAGATTAGACAGATATCTCCAATAACCAATAGAGAAGTGAACTTTGTTCACCGATTTGATTCTGTAATTTGCGATCAACTGCACATCGGTGACTGAACTGCAACAAATCGCTGTAAACTATCGTTATATAGCATATGCCTTTCATTTTGTTTGGCAAACAAATGTGTTTTTTTTCATTTTAATATAATGCGAAGTTTAATGTGATACAGTTATTTAGAATATAACTATATTTCTTAGGCATTTACATCTGTTTTACACCTTAATGAGCAGCAGAAGACTAATACTTTTGCAGAACAAGTAAAAAATCGCCTTGTGATATTCTTTTGGTTTTATGATATTTATCTTAACTAAATGTAAGTGAAATATAGTCAGGTTTCAGTTTCAGAAAACAAAGGAAATTCAAGATAATAAATAGCTGATTTTTTCGCAGAATATATTCTTATGTATGAATTTAAGGATGAAATAATCAAAAGTTCGCTAGAAAAATATTTCGTATTTTTAAAGGCAGTTTTAGAATACCTTCTTTGTGAATTAACTGCAGTTCAAACCGAGTAACGCTAATTTGATCATTGTTTTAGAGTAACAAACAACAAAAAACTGTAAATTGAACATTTAATATATTATTTTAAGTATATTAAATTGGGTATTATGTTACTAGCTTTCAAAACCGAGCAATGGGAACTTTACACACATCTCGTAGAAAAAGTAAAAAAGAGCAAACATAAATAGGCTGATCAATAAGAACTGATTGAGACTAACCAACCGTAGAAAGAAAAAATGTCTACACAGGGTGCAATAGGTAAATTGTCACTATTTTATATTTCAATTTCACGCATGCGCGTTGTTTTTTAATTTATCGATTGCACAGGGTCAGTTGGGCACTGTCTGTGAGAACCCAGTTATGTCTATCAGACCATTTTTGTGACCACATCACTCTTTTCATTTGACCACCTACCTCTCCGGGCTGCAATCCTCTTAATTATTATCAAGGGACGCAGTTGAGTAAGAGTTTAACAAAACTTCTTGTAACACCAAAGATGAACTGAAAGCGAGAGTTATAGCAGCATTCACTAACTTAAAGAGACCGTCGAGAAGAATTGCAAGAGATGTCGAAGTCGTCTATACACCTATGGCGATTTTATTGAGTAAATTTATCTTTAGTATTCCAAGATATTGTGTAATTTTGGTTAATATATCTGATAAAATAAGATGTCAGTGTTAGTTTTCATTTTTGAGTAATTTAGACGATAATTTATTCATCTCACCCTGTATGAGGTAATTCAGTCAGTTAAGCGCCATGCGTGAAACGCGTGGGCGATCATACCTCGAAAGAGACATAACTGACTGCGCAGAAGATTATCCCGCAGTAGGTTGCCATTGCTTTCTGCGGTAGACTGGTTGCCAGCCAAGGCTATAGAACCCAATCTGTCCTGTTATTTAACCCATAACTGGAAGGAAGAGTCGGATTAATACCTTTCCCAAAGGTATTTGCGCGTAAGTGAATGCAATGAATTCAAGTGGAATTTGAACTCGGCTCCCCGATTTCTCGTTCTGAGCCGATATCCACTGCACCACAACGCACATCCATGAGGTAATTACGTTTATTTAAAAAAAATGAGAAGAAATGGATAAAGCGGTGATTCCAAAGTGTGAGTAAAATTTTATCTGTTATTTCCCATACTATGACATGAATATGAAAAAGTTGATAACTGAGAATGTTTTTATGTAGTGAACGGCGCGCACACAAAAACGGAATGTGGAACAAGGACGAATACATAGTATCAGTGGCCTCCAAATAGACCATTGTCCTTGGCATTTTTCTTTTTGGCACCAGGGAATAAACCTTACCTTCTCTGTAGGAGAGTTACTTCTGGGATGAAAGCCTCTAAAAGATTACAAAAGAGTATTTTGTTCATTACAAAAAAGATTAATCATGGTTAAGACCAGTTTCTTTTGTTTTTAATCATTCAACACTGATATATTCTATCGATAATCTATTTTATTTTTCAGGTTTACTTTTTTGAACCAATCTTTCTCTAAATGTAAGGTTGTTTTCTTTTTTATCCAATAATTACAATAAACACACACATAAAGAAAAAAGACGAGAAGGAAACTAAAGAAATAGAGAAAGCGAAAAAAGTTTGGAGAAGAAAACCTGCTCGTTGTCTAGGAAAAAGGGAACATCGGTACACATATTGATTAATCTGTTATGGAGAAGAGAATCAAGCACATTTGCAATCTTAAACCCATCTCAAACAAGCAATAATCACTCATCCATAAAAGAGAATTCTTTTTCGAAATAAATTATCTCCAATATTTTTTTTTTTGCAACACAAAGTCGAAAATGTGTCGAATATGAATTTTACATACACTAAAACTTTCTGTCTAAATTTCTGGGACGTCTTATTGTCCTTATCTTTGTGAGCGCAATATTTCTGTCGTTTTACCCTCCGGCCTTCATCAGGGACTTGTCGGTCTAATAACCTTCAGGGAATTCCGAACTTAACTGAAGTTTAATTTACGGGAGTAGATTGGACTTGTTCCGCTGACCATGCCTTGAGATATCTCGTCTAGTTCTGATTTAGTACTGCCCAGTTATTGTTCGCCTCGTTTCGAATTGAGTATAACTACACAAATCCAGGCCCAGAGATTGAACTTATAATTACTACGTCAACAAATTCATGAACAAATACTTTAATTGTCCTGTGAGACAGTTCTGAGTAAATAAACTTAGAGCTTTAAACTTAACCTGGTCCTGTGTATGACAGTGAACTGCACCTGGCAGCAAGGCCTCTGATTAGGAGGTTGTAAGCAGCATGGAACCACCTCTTAATTGCTGTTGTTCCCAGGTTCACCTTGACCCAGGGTGGTAGCACCTGTTATGGTCTCAGCTATGGCCAAATAGTTAACTCCCAAACTGGAGTCAAAACACTATGAAATTATAAAAATACACTTTTACAGAAATATATATATGTGAAAATAGACTTTATAGAAAAATATACATTTTTGAAAGAAAAATTATTATCAGCATTACATTTTTTAATACAAAACTAGAAGATATCTTCAGTTTTCTAAAACACAAAATAATAAAATTGTTTTTCTCAAAATCTGATTAAATCAACTTTCTCATTATAACTGAACATAAAAAATACCTTAAAACCCCCACTTTTTTGGCATTAAATAACCCACGGAGGTTGAAATGCCATTAAACAAAACACAAACAAAAACCTAACCTGCCTGCTGATTAGTGCTGCCGTTGTTGCTACTACTTGACACATTTGAATGTACTCCTCGAGGCCTTTTTCTGTTGCTGCTTCTGTTGTATACAATACTGTTTGCTTATTCACTGGTTGTAAACTGAAACATTCTTTAGAAAATGGAAATACACAACACAGTCAAGTTTTGGAAGCCTTAATTCGATAGCTGAGTAGTTTAGCATTTTTCATTATGTATTTAACAGCATGTGATATGTAGATAACATAGTATTGATAATAGAAACAGAAAGGAAACTAGAGGATTTCATACAGAAGTTGGTAAAATAAAGTGAGAAGAAAGAACTAAACATCAATAGTAAGAAGATAAAATCCATGATTGCCAGCAACAGAAACAATCAAAGATCCGAACTATGAATTTAAAATATAAATATCTAGAAAGTGTATTAACAGAAAACGGGAAATGTTACACCGAAATCCGAAGACGCAATAGAATAGCGAAAGATGCCTCCCAAAATCTAGACAAAATATTAATAAATAGGAAAATCTAAACTTATTTATAAATGGACCTTTGTGTGTGTGTCTGTGTGTCCGTTACCTATAGACTCCAAAACGGCTGAACCGATTTTCTTGAAAATTTACACAGTTGTACTATAAGCGTCTGCGAGTGTTCTTAGCTAGATTTTGTGTCGAGGTACCCTCGATAAATATCAAAAATCGATAATCGAAAACATCTGGTTATAGAAGGAGTGGTCCGATTTTAATCAAATTTGATACACTCATAGACAAAGACATAAGAAACAATAATCAGAAGTTTCAAGATTGCAGGTCTTACAATAGTGCAGAAAATTGATTATATATATATATATATATATATATATATATATATATATATATATAAAAGGCAAGATGTTTGTGTGTGTGTCTGGTTATCTCTCTGTATGTCCTTTATACAAATCCACAATTTTTATCCGATTTTCACCAAACTTCAAAATTTGACTTACATCCATTCATTTTTCTTTCAGTCTACGGTTTCGCTTTAACTGGAAACAAGTATTGATTTTTAGTCTTTCGTGCCAACGTCCTAAGAGTCTGAGCTCCAGGACCATGGATTAGTTTTAAAGCTTTCATTACACCCGAGCAACGCCGGGCTATACTGCTAGTCTCATTAGAAACAAAGAAAAGAGTTCTCAAATGTTATATCAATCCTCCTCGAAGATAGTGAATTTTGGACAATCTTCTCGAAGGTGAAGGAGAGATTTGAGGCAACAGAAATATGGTTCTGCAAAAGGATATTTAGAATAGCATGGACTAAACATGTAAGTAACGAAGAATTATTAAGGTTCATTTCCCCTTTCGGTATTTGATAATTGATCCAAAGAACTTCTGCTCTGATTGGAATTTAAGCGCAAAGAAAACTGGAAGACTACAAAAAGACATGAAATACATATTCTAATAGTCTTGGTAGGAAATCCCAAATTAACAAATAAACAATTTAAGAGTGAACTCAGTCTATACAGTGAACTTTCAGTTGATACATTACGCAAAGTATTAAAAAAAAAACCCAACTTGAACGGACGTATGGCATCAAAAATATCACAAAGGAATTTTAATGATGAAAGAACCGACGCAAGATACACCAAAGAGACGATAAGATTTGGTGATGGACGCGTACTAATGATGGTTACATCAAAAGCGGTGGTAGAAGTAAATTGATAAGTTAATGAAAGCCTAAACGGTGAAAACTATATTATTATACTACGATTTAATTTTTTTGTCAAACTACAGAGATAAAGAAATCTGTCACCATGACAGTTCTCATTGCGCTATATCACGGACAACAAAAAACCTTCTTTTGGATGAAGACGTTAAACTTATGGAGGATTGACCAGCACAAAGGTCTGATATCAATATAATTGAAACATTTTGGTAGATATTACAGTAAAAAGTTGTGTTTATCCGGGTGATCTAACGCCTTGTTCCTGTGCGAAGGCGCACGGTTTTACAAGGTATGCTAATGAGAGATGGCCATGCCGACAGACGAACCTCTCGTTGTAATTCGTATGCAAATAAGCAGCTGAGAAAAGGGAAAAATGAGAAAAGGAGGCGATTTGTGCAGTACGAACTTAGTCGGCTGAGGAAGTGTTTGAGCGGGAAGACGACGATGACGTTGGAAAAACGAGGAAACCAAGAAAGTACCTGTTGTCGTCAAAAGTTTTGTTTGTCTGAAACACAGACGTATTACAGATTTCCTTTTCGTTAGAAAAGTGCTCTAACGAAAACCCTGAAATCTCAAGAGCTTTAGAATTAACACCAAAAAGGGGAAAAACTTACAATGAAAAAACCTGGATTTTGTTTCATTCAATGCCCCATTGAATAGAGGCAATTATTCGAACCAACAGCAGACTAATTGTTAAATCTATAATCTATTTCCTACTTTCTGTAAGACTAAATATTACCTCTGCAAAAAGAAGCCCTTTTTAATTTGGAGGGTGACATTTTTGCAGCGGATCTAGTATTTTTATATAACCCATTTTCAGCATCACTATGTGAAATATGCTTTATCAGACAGCATTAAGAAATGTGCAGTAATTTGTTGTCTGGATTCCAAAGATTATAAAATATACCGAGCAAATCATATTGCTAATCAGTCATGATCCTGAAATAAAATTAACAAAAGAAATTAATTTGCCAAGAAGGCGCAAGCGTTTTTCACATCAGTATAATAATATCAACCTGCGTGTTGTGAAGTATTAAAAACTGTCACGAGTTGACCCAAGCAATGGGAAAGACATTTGGTAAATTAAGCAGTTCGGTTTTTGTGTCGTAAGTCATCGTGACTGAATATTTGAACGGACGGGCATTGTTCAACCGTTGATCACGTCATATCGTGCTCTCTCTGTATAGTATGTAGTATAAATGATAGGCTGGTTTCAGTGAGTATTGAAAACAGCAAAACAAATCTACTTAAGCAACAGGTATGGTAACAACCAAACTTGGAAACAAGAAGTCAACCATTATATATTTACACACTAAATACGGGTATAGAAATCTACACCACAGGAAGACTGTCTGTTTTACACTTCAATGTGATCTTTTAGATCTTGGTCAGATGATTATACTGAAACGTGATACTGACAGACAAAATGCAGTTTTGTTTCTCATGCCCATACTGTTTCTATTTATATACACTATCTCTGAAGTTAAGAAAACCTCCCCAAATAAAGTAGATTTTAAACAGTATATAATATATATATATATATATATATATATAATTCCCTTTATTTTAATATCTCATTACTTTGCACTACACATGAAAAAATTCTAAAAACTAAAATATTCTGTTGATCTTTTGAAATGATTTCTGAGCGTCTTTGTGGTTGCCAACACTGTTTGTTTATAGATACGTAATTTAGAATAAAGCCCCTTTCGTATTTTTGCCTTGATAAAGTTCATCACAGGACGAAACGCGTAGGCGATTTAAAATACAGTTTTCCTCTTGTCTTTATTTTATATATATATATATATATATATATACACGCATCGCTCATTTAGTCATAAATTAGAGCACTCTGGCTATTGGGCGTGTATAATGATAATATACACACTGAAAGGTCTGCCTTCTTCTGCCGAGTGCCTATAGCCCAGAGGTAGAATCGCCGATTGACGCCAATTCGGTCGGGTTTCAATCCTGCGTTAAAAACAATCGGAGTCTAACCGTACTGATGAGCTGTGATACAACGAAACAGATCTTTCTGCTGATAACTATCTATCTATCTATATATAAAGACATTTATAAAACATTAACAGACTTTATATAATTCATTTGTATTTACACGTACATATGGGTGTGTGTGAATATAGATGTGTAAGCGTGTGTATTTATATATGATTATTTATGTATTGAAAATATAGACACATTCATTTATTGCGTGATTCTCCGTCTAGAAATGTTGTATCGAATAGCTGTAGATCTAAAGAATAAGACAAAACCATAAGCAGATGGTGTTCACCGATTGCTGTCAAGAAAAGGAACGAAGGTGAATTACGTAAAGATAGAAAAAGTGATTTAACATCGAACAACGAGTAGACAGAAAAAATGTGTAGGCAAAATGCAAGCGAATGGGTGACAAAGAATATAAAAAAAGATACACCCAACATCAGCTCAGAGATAACGATAAAGGGAAAAAGCTTACACCGAAGATGGATTTGCACAAATTGAGACAAAAAGAGAGAAAAATGAGAGGAGAACCAGAAAGAGTGTGAGAAATATATACCCCCACAAGATTGAGAAAAATAAGAAATTTGTCTAAGTTCAGTGAGAGATAGAGCAAAGAGACTAAGATGAGGGAGAGACAGACAGAGAAAGAGAGAGAGAGAGAGAGAGAGTTATGAAAATAGAGTAACAGAAAAAAGAAAGTTATTCTAATTTAGAAAGAATAGACACAAAGAAAGAAAAGTCAGAGGTGAATTGGGGAGAGCATAAGAAATAAAAGATATAGAAAAAGAAAATATTATATATATATATATATATATATATATATAGACAGATAGATAGAAAGACAGATAGATAGAAAGACAGATAGATAGAAAGACAGATAGATAGATAGATAGATAGAAAGATAGATAGAAAGATAGAAAGACAGATAGATAGAAAGACAGATAGATAGAAAGACAGATAGATAGAAAGACAGATAGATAGAAAGACAGATAGATAGATAGATAGATAGATAGAAAGATAGAAAGACAGATAGATAGAAAGACAGATAGATAGAAAGACAGATAGATAGAAAGACAGATAGATAGAAAGACAGATAGATAGAAAGACAGATAGATAGAAAGACAGATAGATAGAAAGACAGATAGATAGAAAGACAGATAGATAGATAGAAAGACAGATAGATAGATAGAAAGACAGATAGATAGATAGAAAGACAGATAGATAGATAGAAAGACAGATAGATAGATAGAAAGACAGATAGATAGATAGAAAGACAGATAGATAGATAGAAAGACAGATAGATAGATAGAAAGACAGATAGATAGATAGAAAGACAGATAGATAGATAGAAAGACAGATAGATAGAAAGACAGATAGATAGATAGAAAGACAGATAGATAGATAGAAAGACAGATAGATAGATAGATAGATAGATAGATAGATAGAAAGACAGATAGATAGATAGATAGATAGATAGATAGATAGATAGATAGAAAGAAAGAAAGATAGATATATACATACATACATAAACAAGATAAATGAAAAGCGAGTGAAAGAAAGAAAAGAGCTGAAGGAATGTCTCTTAGTGCATGCAATTTTTCATAGTAGGATTTAAATAAACTTTTAAATGGCTGGGAGCTAAAGTTGGGTTTTCATAACAAGACTGTTGTATGTATATATGTAAGAATACGGAGACACGTTTACCTGTTGTGCGTGGGTCCGTCTCATTTAGGCATAGATGAATATACTCTCACATATAAATATACACGTACGTAACTATTAACGCTCACCTCCCACACAATGATCTCAGTGAAGTAATGGTTAACAAGTTAGTCTTGCAGACTTAACATTAGTATGAGTTCGGTCCTCACTAGCAGCTACAAACGTGCGGTTGGTGAATAAATCTTGTTAACCATTGATAGTGGGATTCTCATTGGATGACATTTGTTCGTGACCTTGTGTCAGACTTATTAAACATAAAAACCGATAGAAAGAGAATCTGGCTGTCTATTAAAAACAAAACGCAGGTTGATCTTGAAGAGCCAAAGATTTTTCTAATCACTTAGTATTAATGCCTATTATCGGACTCGATGTCTGTTTTATTAAAAAAATGCTTGGAAAGCAATAGTTAGCGCTCTTAATGCTAAAAGCTTTATTAGTGAATTGGACCTTTTTTTGATGTTACTATAGCCTTCAACCCGAATTCTCACACTGGATTATCTTAGCGACAAAAGGCCTAGATTATTGGTTAAATATAAATGATTCCCTGAAGTTGTGAATTTAGTACCTGAGTCTCAAAGTGAAAGCGTAATGGGAAACATACTTTTGTGAACTGAATAAATAAACAGTTTTGGAATTTTAAAAAGTCTACCGGGTACAATGGGTAGAACATCTAAAACTGTGATTAGAACAACCAAGACGAACGTGTTAGTTTTAATGCTTATCTGTATATGTTATGTAGAGTATAGAGCCATAGCCTCACTCCACAAAATGTTGATATGTTGGTTTCTGTAGTATGTATTTTCTACGGAGTAATGTATTTAGCTCTAGCCTTATTAATTTAGAATTTTTCTTTTTTTAGTTTGGTTGTCAACTAAAGGTAGAGAGTCTAGTCTAACTTGCTATCAATCCCTTGCGGAGGTATAACTGACCGATTTATGCACTTCCAAGCAAACATCGGCTTCTACTGGAATTTGAATCGGTACGCAAATCCCAGTTACCGAGCCGATAACTGCTACGAGCACATTCACTAGTTCGTATAGTAAAGTATATAATAATAATAATAATAATAATAATAATAATAATAATAATAATAATAATTCTCCATCTAAGAAAATTTGAACATTATTAGCGAGTTGGTTGGTTCCTATCTGTTGGATATAAAAGAAAGGTTTCAAACAAAGTAGGATTTGTATAATGTAAACACTGAAGTCTCGTTGCTAAAACTCAAGGATAAATGACTGATAAATATTCGTTGGTACAATATTTTTGGGCAGTATGGATTTTTTTGACGTGAAGAGTATTTGCGCTTAGCAACGCAAATATTTTGAAAATTGAAAAAAAATATGGATATTGTTTGGGAATCTCAGACAGGTGCAAAGGGAAAACATGTTCGGATTCAGAATTTTTATTTTGTCTACCGAGGTCAAATGCCAGCTCCTGCCTCGTTTAGATTTTGCACTAGATGACAACTGTCGATGGAGCGGAAGTGACGTCTAGCTGACAGTTGTGAAGTAAAATCTCGATTTGATTTTAAGAGGCTGGTTTCAATCGTCAAAGGAAACGGAAGTTCCTCTCAATCGGGCTTAGCCCAATGTGTGAGGGTGCTGACAACTCAGGCCAAAAAACTTCTTGCTCCACGGCAATGTCACTACTTTCTTTGAAAAATATGCCCTGTATTTGAAAAAAGAAAACAGAATATATTTTATTTACATTTGGGTCCGGTCTTATTGTTTTCAACTAGGCGTTTGTTGCAGATTATTTTTGAAAGCTGATGAGAAAAAGGACGATGGAAAAAAAGATAGAGAAGAAAAAGTAGTTTATTAATCTGCCATTTTATGAAGAAGAAGTGATTTGTTCCTCCACTGAAGTTGTTGATGAAAAGAAGTTTATGAAATTGATTTACAGTGAAAATCGGGTTGAGTGTTCATCGACGAAAAGTGAAGTCGGATCGAGTGGTAATCTCCGACAGAAATTATTTGAAGTGTCCATGTGAAACCGATTTACGAAGAAGTTGGTTACATTAGTCCCCTACGAAAATGAGTTACGATTTGAGAAGTATGATCGCCGCAGAAGTTTTGAGAATAATCGTAGTAAAAACCGTAGCGGTCGTAGTAAAAACCGCCGAATTGGTTCCAGAGTTAAATTGCAGAAGATTTTATCGTCGTCCTCGTGGCTGTAGCATTTGTCGTTTGTTTCAGTCTTTGTTCGTCATATTGTGGCTGCAGCATTCGTCGTCGGAATTTGCCAACAGTGTTTTTCCAGAAAAATTATATACCCGAGACAGTGGTATATAGCAAGCTGATTTCTCAGATTATGTATAAGGTTTATGCACTTCATCTTGGTCAAGTATTATAATTTTTGAACTCAGTTTTGAAAACATGATCAATAATAAAATGAAACAGAAAACAAGAATATTTTGTGCTCATTCAAATTTTATGCGGTTTTGAAAAAATTTATGCTTGAACAAACGAAGTATGAATATTTTGAATTATTTACACTATTTGGATTTTTTCGACTGCTGTGTCCATCTTTGTTGCCATTATTAATGATGTTTCGGCAGGCTTTCTTCAGGTGATTGGAATTTCGAACCTGAGCCTCTTATATCGTTCTAGTTACGTGTGCCATACTTCTTCCGCGTGTCTCAGTTTTATCTGTATACGTATGTCATGAACCCATGCTTTGTTCGAAATAGTACTTCCAGAAATTCTAGTTGTTTTCTCTTTCCATTGTGAAGTGTATCAATGATTTTATTGGGTTCATATGGTCTACTAGTAGCTGGATCTCATACTGGTGTGGCTAGAGTATGAGGGTGTCATCTACGTATTTTAGCTATAGAGTTGGCTTTAGTGATGTAGATTCTAATACCATCCTTTCAAAGTATCCCATGTATATATTGGCCATTGCTGGTGATAATGATGATCCCATTGTTAAGCCTTTATCCTGTCAATATATATCTGAGATCATTTAAAGTGTGTTGGTTATATACATAGGGTTAGAATCTTCATCACGCTATTTATTGGTATACTGGTACGTTCCCTAGGGATGATTTCGAGGCCAGTCTGTTCCTGACTAGCGATAGTGCCTTCACTCTGGTTACCTTGGTAAACAAACTCATCACGTTTAGGCTCACCATCTGGTTGGATTGGATTGGATGGGAGTATATTTAATTATTTCTACGAAGTGGGTGGAGTTTTGAATTTATGATGGTGACTTTTCTATTAATGGGTTAATTATATACACAAGGAATCGTTTCAGAAGATTACACACAATGGGAATTGGGTCCTTGTTCTTGATTAGAATCTGCGACAGTTTTCGTACTGTCTTCAGTGTTTGATAATTCTTTACTTTACTATAGCTATCGTTTCTAATGAAGTGTAACAATCTTCCTGTATATTCCGTTATAGTTGCATTGCCATTATCAGCCTGAAGTATGACCTCTGTAGAGTTTTGATTGTGAGCCTTCGTAGTTTTGTGATATTTGGTTTGAGCACTTTGACTTTCTCTAGTATCTGTCTCGCTTTTCACTTTTATCTCATCCGCCCGAGTCTGACGAATGTTCAAGGCTATTTCTTCGATTCGGGCAATGATATCCAATTATAGTATCCGGCCGATGATTGTTGCAAAGTTGGGAATTTTGTTCAGTACTGACTCCTCCGGGGCACTCAGCTTATGTTGACTGGTATTGATTACTGTCTTCACTCATGGAGAGTGATGGACCTTGTTTGTCACCTTCTGATCTTTCAATCTGTTCAATTTCTGTACTTGGCTTGCCGGCATCGAATTCGTGTTTGAAGGATTTATCCATATCATGCTGGATCCTTTTTCGATTTTCGTCGTCGGCATTTCTGTTGAAGAAAGCCTGGAGCATCTGAGGGATATCAGATTGCAGTATTTGTTTTACCCAGTGGTTGTAGTGGATACTTTCTCGGACAAGGGCGTGTCTCGTCTTTTTCTGCAACCGAACGTGCTCTCCTTGGATTGATATTGTAAATAGTGTAAATAATTACAATACCTTATCTCAGAAATATAGAATATTTAAAGGATTATTTGTTTATTCACTTGAGATGTATTTCGAATAATTCACAACTTGTCTAGAGCTTTTTAACGCAACAGTTGTGAATGTACGTAAATTAAATGCTTCATTGAGTTAAGAAAAGATCCTGTGCTCAGTTTTAATGATAACAAGCCCGAAGCAGGACTCTTCTAGGATGTCAGCTATTTAAAATACCAGATATTAAAACAAGCACCTTTATATATTTCTGAATTTCTTTTTATTAATTAGCATGCTCATGTTAGTATACATTAATTGGCATCATTGGATTTGAATGCAGAATACCAAAGAAGTGACAAAATACAAAGAAGCCACAAAATAGGCTATTTAGGCCTGATCATTATGTAAAATACTGATATATATATATATTAGAAAACATTCTATTTGGAAGTTTAAAACCTTAGACAAAGCATTAGATAACTGAAGTTTGAAGAAAAATCGAGACTATCAAGAAACTTAACGCTTATAAAGCATATTAAAGGCAAGGGAAACCGATTGCTGTCAAGAAAAGGAACGAATGTGAATTACGTAAAGACAGAAAAAGTGATTTAACATCGAACAACGAGTAGACAGAAAAAATGTGTAGGCAAAATGCAAGCGAATGGGTGACAAAGAATACCAAAAACAAAAAAAAAAGATACACCCAACACCAGCTCAGAGATAACGATAAAGAAAAAAGATTACACCGAAGATGGATTTGCACAAATTTAGACAAAAAGAGAGAAAAATGAGAGGAGAACCCGAAAGAGTGTGAGAAATACATACCCCCCCCCCACAAGATTGAGAAAAATAAGAAATTTGTGGAAAATAGCGGCTAACCTATTTGAGCAAAGAGACGAAAGAGCAAGTACCAAAAAAGACGATGGATTTTGTAAATAAAATATTAGTGAGTACTTCAAAATATAACAAGTTGTAGAGAAACATCATCGTCCATGTCCTAAAGAGATACGAGCAACAGAAGATTGTCGATTAATTTGCTTTTTACGGCTTATCAACTAATTGTGGGTTATTTAAAGTCGAATTTTGGATTGTAAAAACAAATAATTTTTTGCGGATTGAAATTACATTAAATTTTAAAAAAAGTAATAATGGTTTTTCCAGATATAAGTCCTACATTTTAATCCATAGCAGGGGAAGAAGATGGATCCATACTTTCCCAATGGAATTTGCGCGTAAGTGGCTGTAACGAACTCGATTATAACTTGAACCCAGCTTTCAGATTTCTCATTCCGAGCCGCTATTACACCACCCACACGTCCTGAGAAAACTAGAGAATTACAAATATATCTATAAGGTTTAGTATTACAGAAACATATTTAGAAAATATGTGAAGATTACTTTGCGCCAATTTGCTAAGTAGCAAGGAATTGCTTGCGTTGAAAATCAACATTCAAATTCCAGACGTCTTACCACATTTATAAAGTATATATCTAAGAGCAAACCCACTGTAAATGGCTTGTGCAATAAGTACACTATATACGACACTAAAGTGCATGTTTTATATATACCTATGACGAAAAACACACGCATACACATTTGGATAAATTAAAGCAATAAGGTCTGTCGTCTTAATTTTTATCATATTTTTTTTAATTTTTCGAATAAGTCTTTGTATATCCATAATAAAATTGTGGATGGCTATTCAAAGTTCATGTTTTTGTAGTTCTTGCTAGAGTACTTTCAACCATCTCGGTCATAAAAAGTAAATGTTAGTACAGCAGACAAAAAATGTCTTTTACCATAGGAGACTGCATATTAATATATGTACTGTCTGTTTAATTAAACGTATAATAAGGACACTAATAAGTAGAAAATTAATTTCGACAAGTGTTAGATTAAAAAGAGAATACGTGTTACATTCCTGTCGGGAAGCACATTTTCTTTAATAAGAATATAAAAACAAGACGAGTGATCTACTGAAATACGCGTAGCCACTAAAATTATAACTTTTGTAGTTACAATATATATGTGGGCACCTAGGAGAACACTAAGAAACTACAGTTTGTTTCATACTTGATCGCAATCTTCAGGCCATCAACCCACAATTATATTTATATACGTTTAATCTGATATTGAGTTTTTTACCCATGACTATAGCAAAGCTATATATATATATATATATATATATATATATATATATAGATATGTCAAGCTTGCTTCGCTATATCACAACTCATCAGTGTGGCTAGACATCTACTTGCCTCTCGCCGGGATCGAAACTCGACCGATTTGGTGCCAATCAGAGCCGCTAACCCCTAAGCCACAGGAATCAGAGAAAGAAAATTTTAGCATGTATATATATATATATATATATATATATATATATATATATATATATATATATATATATATATATATATATATATATATATATATATATATATATATATGAATAAATAAAAAAGACAAGAAAAAACCTGTACGCGTTTCGTCATTTGTCGGATTTTTCGAGAGCAATAATCTTGTTACTTTTTATTGTCTTTTCTTCAGATTACTTCTGAGAAATATAATTAATTATTATTTTATAACAAGTGAAAAACTACAACTTACTACAAAACTTACTACAAAATTGTACATTTTGTTTCAACATTGAAAGAATGTTTCATCAAGTAGTTAACAATGATGGTAATAAACCATAACTACTATCATTGTTAAGTGAAGAGACACTTTTTGTCGTAGTTTGTAGTTTTTTTACATGTTCTAACTAATAACAATATAATAAAATATTCATTGCTTTATTTTTATACTGAGCACTATTTAAATTAATGTTTTGAACGTTACAATTATTTTCTTCGGTTGGAGTAAGCAAGTGCAATAATTGTCCGTTTCGTCCATTGTTGTGAGAACTTTCTCCCAATACTTTAACCATTTTAAGATGTTTGTTTTGGGGTGTTGTTAATGTCATATATATATATATATATATATATATATATATATATATATATATATATATATGTATGTGCGTGTGTGTGTGAGAAAACGTCCAAAATTTGACTAGGGCGTTGCGGTAAAAATGAAAACTTCTTGTTACAAATGTGAATGTCATAGATATAGAAGCAGGTCAGTCGGCCTTTAGTACTGCGTTTTGATCTATTAAATGTATTAGTCGTGACAAACGAAAAGACTTGAATCGTACTGATAATAATCAAAATTGTTACATCCAGAAAACAACTTATAAATATTTTCGCAAATATACGGTTCTGTAACTTTATTTTACAACAGTAGTGTTTACTATTAGTTTCCAAAGGATAGATTTTAAAAGCTAGTCATAATGGTTACACAGTTTAGGTAGGAATTTAGTCTAAATTAGCCAAAAGGTTTTGACTCATTCAAAATGTTTATAAATGGAACTTTGTTTCTGTGTGTGTGTGTGTGTGTATCCTCTACCTATAGACTCGGAAACGGCTCAACCGATTTTCTTGAAAATTTACACAGTTGTACTATAAGCGTCTGCGAGTGATCTTAGCTAGGTTTTGTGTCGAGGTACCCCCGATAAATATCGATAATCGAAAAAATCGGGTTATAGGAGTGGTCTGATTTTAATCAAATTTGATACACTCATAGACAAAGACATAAGAAACGATATTCAGAAGTTTCAAGGTTGAAGTGCTTACAATAGTGCAGAAAATCGATAATATATATAAAAGTTTTTATTAAACCCGAGCAACGCCGGGCTATACTGCTAGTTCAAAATATAAGAGAAAGATGCCGTTTTCCAGGATTTGCCGATTAAAAAAAAAAGGATAATCGACAATTATTATTCCGACATCAGATAGCAGCCAATAGGCGCGGGATGTTGAATACACTTGCAAAGTTAAAATGGCACTAATTATAGGGAATATATTCTTGTTATTGAGATCAAAAATATAGATCAGTCACACATTAAAAATTGTTCTCCAGTTAGTGTTTAAGGTTATGTCATTTAAACAAAGTGATAAAATATCGAAACCTGACGTTGAATCATCTGGGAAATTTATCATATCCACTTTTTGAATTTCTTTATAAATAATGAAACGCTAAAGTAATACAGGGAATTCGGTTTTCGACCTTTATGTGACTGTTAAGACAATTCGACTTTGTTATACTCCTAGCATCACTCTTCGCATTTTTAGGGAAGTGTCGTGACGAAGTGACACACGGTTTCGGCGCATACTGTAGAAAATACAAACCGTTAACATCTCTTATAGAGGAATAGCATCTTCAGACCTCACAAGAGGAATACGAAGCAAGAGAAAAAAACATTATATAGAAAAAAGGAGGAAACTAAAAGAGATTAAAGAAGAGAATAGAGGACAGATTAAAAGAGATTAAAGAAAATATTGTAAAATATTTAGTGAAAAGAACTTACAATAACATTACTAAACAACCGAAACAAACTTACATTTTAGTTATATTACTTGAATAACATTAAACGATTTATGAATGAGTTGTATCTCCGAGTTAACCTAATTTATCACAATTTGTTTGATACGTATCAATTTTGTTGTTGTCTCTTCAATTATATTTTCAAACAAAATATGCTTATTGACATATTTACTGGAGTGCCAGACAAGGTTTTCAGCCTGGATGTACTTTTTCATAGAGTAGAATTCAACTTCAGTTTCATAAAATTTCAGGAAAAAACATACCCAACTGAAGTCGAGCAAATAATTCTGATTTAACCTAATCATACATTGACTTTAGATTCTTGCTTCTTCTTTATGTTTCGTGCCCTTTCAGAATGTAGGCGATCATGGACTTTGACTTGGCTGCGTCTCTTGTCGCTCTCAATATCTTTTCTCTTGGTATCTCTAAGCCCCGCTCCGCTATCCATTTGCTCAGACCTAACAAGTACCTCTCGAGATGCATTCCCCTGTCTCTCCTTCCATTTATCCGAATTGTGAGTATTAAGTTCTCCAGGCACTCATTCCTCATTACATGTCCCAGGAACTTCATTTGTCTCTTGCCGATATTTAGTATGAGTTTTCTTCTCATTTGCATAATTTCCAACCCCTCATCGTTGCACATGAAATCCTCAGCATTCTTCTGTAAAACCACATATCTGCTGACACAAACCTCTCCTTTATCCTTGATGAGATTCCAACAGCATTCACTTACAGAAGGACAGATATCAAATCGCAATCTAGCACTCTTTTCTTGGTTTTTAATGAGATTTTCCGGACTTTCAGTACTCTGGTTATCTTCTGAAACGCGTCTTTGGTCATGCCAATGTGTCTTTGAATCTTCATATCGCTCTTTCCATCCTCTGTCAAAATACTTCCCAGGAATTGGAATTTTTACTGGTTTTATTTTAGTTTCTGACTTTTAGTTGACATATTAGGCTCCTCTTTTTGGTGATGACCATACATTCAGTTTTGATTACTGTTGCTGAAATAATGTATTACATTATTACAGTGGTTTTCCTCTAAATAAACTTTAGATGATAAAGACCACCCAATTCTCGCATTTTACAGAGCACAATCTCAGTAATATTTTTATCACAGCATGGGAAGTTTCAAGATTTATCAAATGTTTCCACGCTAAAAAGCTACTCGTCTAGAAAAAATCCAAGTGGTTATCCTTAAGAATATTAACCCTGAGTTTACGCCAATCTTAGCGAAACTATTTAACCGCTGCTTGAAGGAGACATATTTTCAAGTCTGTAGAAGGTATCAAGTGTAAGCCCTGTTGGTGAGCACTCATCGCCGTCTCAGTACAGATTCATTAAATTGTGTCATTATCAAACTTCTTGAAGCTATTATCAGCAACAAGGTTTTCGATCAGCTCAATATGAACAGTAAGCGACAAGCAGCACGGATTTCGAGAGGCTCGGTCCACTGCTGATAACCTGTCATTATTCATGGAATCAGTATGTACAAGACAGCACATGTATCTATAGGATAATCGCATTAGACATTTTAAAGGTCTTTGATAAGGTGGGACATTGACGGTTACAGTGCAAGCTCTTTAGTAGAAAGAGTTTTTTACTTATCAAATCCTTCCTTACTACTAGGTCGCTAAAGGCGCTTGTTAACGGCTAGTCCTCCAGTATTTTTTTATATTACGATGTCTTAAATGAGCCTAATATTTTGAACTATATAGTTTTTTGTAACATGTGCAGAGTTAAAAATGACATTTTTAACTGTGAAAATATATAAAAAAAAATTGAATAATTTAAGTTTAAATGTTGTCACCTTATATCGTTTTTAAGAATAGAAATTTCAGGAAATGAGTATATCATTTCCGCCGATTAATTTGTTAGTAAGGTCCTTAGTGTTTTTATGTAGCGGATGTGACTATATATTTTAATAAATTCATTATATTTATCTGACATTGTATTTGAAAAAATTGATGTTTGATTGATAAGCCTTTAGAATTTTTTGTAAATTGAGCAATGATTTCATACATCTTAAATGTAAACCATCAAGCTTATATGATATAGGTATTTTTAATGACATAATGTCGTGTTTGTTTAAATTATATAATGACATAATATCGTGTTTTTTTAAAAATTATATAATGTTTTAGTAGTTATGTTTTAATTTCTAGTTTACAATGAGAACATTGTATATTCGTTCTTTACTTTTTCTTAGTCCACACAGTCCAATGATAAGCATTTCCGCATTTGGCTGGTCCTGTATTCGTTATGCTACAACAAACATTTAGTTTCTGTTGAATACCCTCATAAATGATTGCATTAAAACTTTTTTCCGATAGTTCTAGCCCACCGTCTTATCTTCGCAGATATGCTGCAAGAACGGTTATGGATTATTAAATCAATATTTGTTCCGTAATCAATAATTGTACTACTCATCCAAATGTCCGAGACGTCGAAACGAGCAAAGTTGATTGGTCATTGTCAAGGCAGTAGCAGCGAATACTAAATTCAAGAAGAAATCGCTTTTTTGAGTCATTTCCTGAAACATTCCTTTTTAGTGATCAGTTCTTTGGAGATTATATATATATATATAATTCAACCCCCAAGAAAGATCAACTAATTTTACAGTTATTTTTTTGAAAAATGATATTATTTGTTTATCAATAATGTAATCTTATATCGAAAAAAGAGTTTAAACCAATTGAGAAACCAGAAATCTGCACGAGGTATGTTGATGACGTTTTTGAAAATTTAAAGTATTTACCACTTTCCCAAATAAAAACGTACCCACAAGCAAAAATAAACACAACTTTTGAAAAAAATCGTTTCTAAAATTTATAGCTGAAATCATAGTTACATCAAAATTCCTCTTTTCAAAGAACATTTCTGAGCGAAATAAAACATATAAAACAAAAAATAATTGTCGCAACTACATCATATAAAAAAAAAAACAGAACATTCGGACAATTTGTACATAATTTATGCCCAGAAAAGAAAAAAAAAAAAAAATTAAAAACACATTAAAAAAACAAAAACAAAAAACAAACTTAACCGCAGTACCTTGTCATCATTTTTAAAGAAACTTGTATAAGAGAAGGATTAATGGCCAAATACAGACAGGCACACACACACATTATATATATATATATATATATATATATATATATATATATATATATACGCATCGCTCATTCAGTAATGAATTAGAGCACTCTGGCTATTGAGCGTGTATAATGATAATATACATGCTAAAAATCTGCCTTCTTCTACCGAGCGCCCATAGCCGACTCGCCAATTCGGTCGGGTTTCAATCCTGGGTTAAAAAGCAATCGAAGTATAACCGTACTGATGAGCTGTGATACAGCGAAACAGATCTGTCTGCGGATGACTATATATATATATATATATATATATATATATATATATATATATATATACCGACATGTGTATCCAATAATAACAATTCAGATTTAATTCTCGAAAACAAAATGAACACATTTGCTTTTCCTTGATATCAAGTTAATGTTTTAATCCTAAACAAATGTTCACCATAAAAAATGGCTGAGGTCAGCTAGTACGGTATTTTGATTCAATGTATCCTCATTGAAATAAAACTTGTAGGCTATAATTCTGTTGTATTTTGTTGTTAAATGAGAAAAAAATACTGCGTAAAAAGCATTTAGTTGTGACCGCTTTAAACGAAACGTTAATTTTCATGCAGTAAAAGAATACTTTTTTTGCTTTCTAAAAATTGTTCGGATATTTTTGTTGTTTAAATATCCCGCAGCTCCATGCTACAATCAGTTCCCGGGTTTGCACTAAACCTTGTAAAGCCTCAGGCAAAGATAGACAACATTTCGTTTCTTAAGATTAATTAATACTCACGAAAAAGAAAATTAATTCAAACATGAAGTAAAGGTGAAATAAAACTGACGATGGATTAATGTGAGTTTGATTACGTACACTTGCGCACACAAGAGACTTACATATGAAGGTCGAAATAATTTGCAATACTATACATAACAGCATGAAATATTCATTCGTCATCCCCTCGTTAGGCTACAGGCATATCAGTTCTCTAGTGGATGCGGGAATCTTTCGCATTCCGTGTTCGTCTTACATAATTGTTATAGTGGTTGGTTGCGGGAATATTTCCACATATATTTCTTCTTCTATGTGCCTTGTCCTTTCAGGACGTAGGCGATCATGGCCTTCCACGTCTTCCTATCCCTGGTGGCTCTTAGCACGCTTTCTCCTATAACTCCACGAAACCCCTGTTCTGTCATCCAGCTGCTCAGGCCCTTCAAATATGTTATCCGTTGGTTTTCTCCGTTTTTTCACCTCTATCTGGCCTGTTAGTACTAGGTTCTTTAAGCCCTCTTTCCTCATTGCATGTCCCAGGACCTTTAATTGTCTCTTCCTGAGGCTCAGTATTAATTTCTTTTTTGTTTCCATCCTTTCCAAATCCTCATCATTGCTCACATGCTCGGTCCATGATATCCGCAGAACTACATTTCAGTTGCTTCAAGTTTTTCCTTCATCGTTGATGATATTGTCCAGCATTCACTGCCATATTGAAGAACTGACATCACATAGCAATCCAGAACTCTCTTCTTTGTTTCTAGTGAAAGTTTCCTGTCTCTTAATACTTTACTTAGCTTCTGGAACGCGTTCTTCGCCATGTCAATACACCTTCGGATCTATGTGTCGCACTTTCCGTCTTCTGTTAGAACACTTCTCAGGTATTTAAATTTTTGTGCCTGATGATTTTCGTATCCCCCACCTGTATTTGGCATTTTAGGCTGCTCTTTTTACTAATGACCATGCATTCGGTTTTCTTGCAGTTTATTTGTAGTCCATTTTTGTCACTTTCTTCAGCTATCTTATGTAGGAGGTCTCGTAGTTTCCTTTCCGTGTCTGCAATCAGCACTGTATTATTTGCGTACCTTATGTTGTTGAAATTGTGGCCTCCGACTAAAAATCCTGGCATAGCATCTAGGGTCCTCAGAATAGTTACGCTGTACAAGTTGAATAGATCCAGTGAAAAGAAACATTCTTTTCTTGCGCCCATTTCTATCTTTGAATATCCGCTGAATTCGTTTCCTGTCCGTATGCAGGCAGTTTTGCCAGTAGAGATTCTTGATAAGTCTTATGTCTTTCCCAAATCTCCATCAATTCTTTGTGGCATATTTTGTCGAACGCCTTTGCATAATCGATAAAACATAGGTACAAGCCCTTCTTCATTTGTATATCGGAGAGCATCCTACTTATGAATATGTTCCTTGTTCCGGTGTCTTTGACGAACCCGTACTGTTCTTGTCCTATCTCTGGCCTGATTCTGCTTCTCGCTCTATTCATCAGGATTCGGACGATGAGTTTTGTAATATGACTCTTTAAGCTGATTGCTTGGCGGAGTTCACACTAGTTTTCAACAGGCTTCTTTAGACAGTGCTATGAAAATCGACTTGTTTAGGTCGTCTGGTATTACACCACTGCTATAAATTTCATTTATTATTTCTGTAATTTTCTATATGACGAATTCTTCCATGGTTATCATCAGCTCTATTACAATACCGTCTGGACCCGCTGCTTTGTTTCTATTCAGTTTGGCCATTGCAGCTTCCATTTCGGGATTTAATATTTCCGGTCCGCCCTCATCTTAGTGTATTCATATTTATTTAATCCCGCATTATTTTCGGGGTTAATTACTAATACGGTTTTGTTTAGTTTTTGCAAATATTTTTTTCTTATTTTAAATACACATTAGGAATAGATAGTTATTTCATGTTCCTTTCCAGACAAAAAAAAAATAAAATAAAAAAATAAATAAAAAATAAATAAATAAAATAAAAAAAACGAAAAAATAACGGAAAAACAAAAACAAAACAATAAAACAACAGTAGAAATAACAAAAACAAAACATAAATAATACCGTACATATGAAGACTAATTAGAGTAGTTTGTTTATCGTAGTAACTGTAGTAAAGAATAATATGTAAGAATGTGGAGTTACGATGAATGGAACATTGCTGAAAAAGTGGGTTAGTGATTGAGACTAGCTAAGTTAATTATAGGATAAATGAAGATCAGTCTCATCCTTCTCACAATTTCTGATAAATTTGATTTAGTATACTCATTAATAAATATCAATATGAATTTTGAATATATATATATATATATATATATATTGAAAAGATCGAAATATTTCAAAGTCCAATCAATAATACCGAGTTGTTTGATAAAATATTCTCCGAGATAGAGCTTTCCTTCTAATCGCTTGATGAAACTAAGAGAAAATAAGATAAATTACTTTCTACTTAATTCAGTCAGTCAGTTAAGTGCCATACGTGAAACACTTGGGTGATCATGTCTCGAAAGAGACATGACGAACTGGGCAGAAGATTATCCCGCAGTAGGTTGCCATTGCTTTCTGCAGTAGACTGGTTGCAAGCCAAGGCTATAGAACCCAATCTGTCATGTTATTTAACCCATGAGAGACAGATTAATACCTTTCCCAAGGGTATTTGCATGTATTTGAATGTAATGAATTCAATTGGAATTAAAACTCGGCTCCCCGAGCCGAGTTCGAATTCCAGTTGAATAATTACATTGTACAAAAGGTAACATTTGGATATCTCCACATTTACAGATATTTGATTGGTGAACGAAGAGTACGAAATGGTTCATGCTTTTGTAAGAGAAAAAACAGAAATTAATCCTTGAATTAGAATGCTCTTACTTTGCATTCTTCCTGAGTAACCTCCAGTTATGCCTAATGTTAGTCAGAGTCTTTTTCATTTGCTTATACAAAATCAATACTGGAAATAGCAGGAGAAACTACAGAAAGTGCCGTTTTACTTTACATAACCATTGGATCTGTTGTTATTTTGCAATCAAACCTTGTTTGGTCTATAATTTAACACAGCGTTGATTGGCAATGCAGGTAGTGCGATGGAAAATGATTAAGCTGGTTTTGGAGTTCAGTCTCTTGTACGTCTTTGCTTCTGGTAATTTATTCTAGGGAAAATAAAGGACGAATATAGAAAAATGTTTAACGTAACTAATTTTTTCCTCATGCTGATGCTCTTTGAATGTCACTGCGTACTAAAGTTGGATTTGTGACCCACACACACACACACACATATTTATTTCGTAGCATTTACTCCGTAACAACACTCGATACATGGTGGATCAAACTTTGTAGTAATATCTTTATTATTGGAGTTTAGAATAAAAACATTTATTTTTGCTACGCAAGAGCTGTCGTACTTCGGTGCTATTTCTAGCACCTCATCAGGTGATATACAATTGAAAGAGTCAGAAAATGATATATATAGAAATTTAAACCAAATGTTTTTTATTCTAGTGTTCTAGTGGGTTTGGCTGGATATACCATTAGAAATTTAAGATAACGATGGATAATGGCATAGGATTGGTGGTTGGACAGAGAATTTGAGAGGTTCTTACAAATTCACAAAGTTAAGTGATAAATAGGAGTATAGAATTCAAGGTTGGTGGTGGGTGGGAGAAATTTAGCGGTCATGAAAAGCATAATAGTTATATTTATAATAGAAAATATAGTTAACTCTACATAAAGGTAATTAAAATGCTGTGTTGAGAAGTGACTTAATTTGTTTCAGTTATTTTAGCAGGGTTAATTTTTGAAACTGGAAAATTTGTAATTTTTTCTGTAATTAAAAGACAAGGATTGCGTAAGGATTTACAGGTTCTAGCTTTCTAAAAAGATATTTTCAATTTTACGGTAGAGATTTT
Organism: Ascarosepion bandense; assembly: GCA_037127315.1. Classification (NCBI taxonomy): domain Eukaryota; kingdom Metazoa; phylum Mollusca; class Cephalopoda; order Sepiida; family Sepiidae; genus Ascarosepion; species Ascarosepion bandense. Next base: position 991,015 of record JBBBDQ010001192.1, read on the forward strand.
GAGTTTTTTGAATGCTAAAAGTATTTAGAAAGGGATGTTCTATTTCTGTACTTCATATTATTAAACGATAAAATATGTTGATAGCATCGAGATTTGAAAGTGTTTTGGTGCTGCCTATGTAAAATTTATTATTACTGTTGAATTTTCAGTGGTGGAAATAGGAAAATTGCTAATTATCTATGTGCACAAATAAACGTTGTTATAATAATAAACAAATAAGTAATCAATTTAATAACAAGTAATTTATTAACAACGGTCTAAAATAGCTACAAATAATCGCATTTGGATCTATAATTATTCCTACGCAATAACCTTTTGAGAAGTTTCAAACATAATCGTTATCGTTTTCCCAAAACCATTAAGATGATACAATAGACCTTATTACCCATAATACACCACTGACCATGATATATAAATAGTCGAGTCGAAACACTGCATACATGACGTGAAGATTGCGTTCATATAAAACAGATAAACACCGTTTGGTGTTGACCCCATAGTCCACTTTTATATTCACATGCGCTCTATTTATGCTATTTTACACATAGATGCTGCATATCATGAAACTATATATAAAGCGATAAGCACTTTTAATCATAGATGTAATTTCACATAAAACAATATTTCTATCAAAGCTGTTGCTTTGGATATATCGAAGGCAATTGACAGAATTTAGTATACCGGTCTTCTTCACAAGCTAAAGGATTATGGTGTTGCTGGAAGAATTTTCAAACTGATTCAATATTTGTTATCAAATTGCGAAATGAAAATTGAATGGCCACTCTTCTCGATCTTTTTGCATTAATGCAAGTCTACCCCAGGGTTCTATATTTGGACATACGTTGTTTCTAATTGTCTTAACATGACCTTCCTGATGCAATGATACATAATCTGATGATACAACACTTTACACAGACTAAATAGAAAGTCTGATCGATTCTTTCAAACTTGCAACTAATCTAAAAGAAAATAATAATGGCCTACACTCTATTGTTAAGTGAGTCAAGGAATGACTTTTTAAAAACATTTAACACCCTCAAAACGAAACTGCTCTATTTTAATCATCAGAGAGTAAAAACTTTCAATCAGCATGACCGATATCTCACTCTCAGGTGACTGACTAATTGTGCGTTCTGGAATTAACATTTTCTGCTGATATGAAGTGGAACGATTATATCGAATCAATTGCTAAGTTGGTTTAACATATTGTTAAACGTATATATATATATTAATCATTTCACCCCGAGCAAGGCAGAAATGCCACTGATGAGAGCGGGGGTGGGGGCTACATAACTGTAAAAAAATTAGAAAAGAGTGAGGAGTACAAGCTAGTTAGAAAGGAGCAATAGAAAGCTGAGAATGCAGGTGCGATGACAGATACATAGATGGAGAGAAAGGGAAGGATATAGAGGGGTGGGGAGAGAGCTAGAATCTAGTGGTTAATAGATGAGTATCGACATTGCATTTAAATTTCTGGAGGTTGTAGCCATCAGGAAAGCAAGAATATGGGAGCGAGTTCCACAGGCGGGAAGTGCGAGAGAAGAAGCTGCAGGAGTAGAACTGTCGTCTGCATTTGACTAACCTGAGTTTGTATGGGTGGGACCCAGTTGCCAGTCTGGTTGCACGAGTAAACACCTGTTGAGGAGGCACCAGTGACTTAAGTTCGTCCGAGCAGAAGCCATGAAAGTATTTATAGAACAGACAAAGGGAGGCCACATTTCGACGGTGGGGAAGTGGCTGCAGTCGAGCCGCCAGATCAGTATCTATCGCATTACAGACTCTCCTTTGGAGCCTGTCGAGAACACTGAGGAGAACGGCAGGGGCGCCTGACCATAAATAGCAGCAGTACTCCATGCACGGACGGATGGTTCACTTGTATATATGCAGGATGGATTCAGGCGGAAAAAACATCCTGGATCGGCATAGTGACCCAACCTTCTTAGCAGTAGATTTAGCGATGGATATATATATATATATATATATATATATATATAACGGAGTGAAACAAGGTAAACTTCATACTTACAGCCATATAAATGGTGAAAAATAAAAAAAAATAAGAAACAAAAGAACGACCGGTTTCAATCTCGTTTTTTATCAGGGCTCAACTGGGATTTTTTAAAAATTATTCAATATTTTAAAACATACAAACTGAAGATGAGTATGACAAGGGCAAAATAAAGTGGGAGGTGGAGGGGCAGGCATTGATGGTAATCATGCGGAATCCTAACAGATATTTTCTCTGCTTGAAAAGTGATGGGGGTCCTATGTTTAATGTACAGAGACTTCAACGTCTGTAAGTGAAACATGGAGTGTGAACCAGACAGCACAGTGAACTGGTCCGCACTAAAGTCGGTTACACAATTTCTGCTACTTCTCAGATGTTCAGCAATTGCTGATCCGGAAGTGATCACAAGTTGACCCGGCCGAGCATCCATTTTGAGAATCTTTAATGGCACGTGTTTAGTTCTGCTATCTAAACGTTGGGACGTCCTTCCTATGTAGTCATTACCACAACTACAAATAAACTTATAAACAGAAGAAATACGTGGAGAAAGTAAGTCCTTTCGCATAAACAGAAAAGCATAATGAGTGCCAAAATGTATTCTAACCTGAGCAAAGAAATAACCTGAATTAACTGCCCCACAAAAATTGCCTAGACAGTATCTCACCAAGTGAAACAATGTAAAGAAGCCTTAAATAAACTGGAAAATTTTCCACAATATACGGTTTTTCTTTACCAAAAACTTGATTTTTATCACGCATCACACGATTCACAACATCACTAGGATATCCGTTTTGGGATTAGGTGCTGCAAATAAAATCCAATTCCACGTCCAAATATCTGCCCGTGCAAATTTTTAGTGCCCTATGCATAAGGGTCCCTAACTAAATGAACTTTTCGCTTTCTTGGACAAAATGAGTCTCTCTGCGTATACAATCCCGAAAACGATGCTTTTCGAAACACGGAAGTATGAAATTCAGTTGGAGCCCGATGAAGAACATCAAGGAATGATAAACAACATTCCGACCTCTTTTTTATTGTAAACTTCAAGGACGGTGTTACGAGGATGCATTTATATATATATATATATATATATATGAATTGTTTGAACATTATTTTTTATCAATACTTGTATTTAAGTAGATATTCTGTTTTTAATCTAAACAGGATTATATATTTATATCTACTAGCCTGATTATTTACGATAAATGTTTATTACGAAACAGTGTGCCATTCGGCAGGATTCGAACCTGCGATCCCTATCTACATTTTTGTAATAAAAATTTATCGTAAATAATCAGGCCAGTAGATATAAATATATAATACTGTTTAAATTAAAAACAGAATATTTACTTAAATACAAGTATCGATTAAAAATAATGTTCAAAGAATTAATTTCAAATTGTCGGTTGTTTATAACCAAGTTTAGTTAAAATTCATTAATTTCCGTTATATATATATATGTCGAAAAAAGTTGTAGTAAGGGATTCTATTGAGTCCTACATGTTATTACAAAAATGTTTTAATTCATGAAGTAGTCGTAAAAATAAAGAAATTAGAAATAGAACGTTTGGAAGATGCTAGAATGTCCGAGAAAATTCGAGTAAAATCTAGAGAATTCTAAAGGATTCTAGAATATGCAAATTAGGTGTTAGCCCCTATAAAAATTGGTTTTAGGAAGAGAGTAGTTAGTTCTTAACAGGATTTGCTGACATTATCAACTCCGGCCCGATTCGTGGATCTGTGTATCCAGGCGAAAGAATCTCTAAGAAAAGTTGCCAACCAACTAAAACCTGAAAGAGAACCTCATGGAACTAAATGGGTAAATAGATATTTTGACTATTTTATTGACCAAGCTAATAGTTATTATTTATATACACATTTAAGGATTTCTTAAATGTATAGCATTTACACATACGTTTATCAACATATTACGAATTATTTCTGAAAAGAAAAAGACTCCCTAATAATATAAGAACTATGAAATTCAACAAAAGGGGAAAGAATTTCAGCCAGAGAACTAGCAACTCTGTGTTAAAACGACCTGACCATAGAAAGAATCGGTCGTAAAGGTGCACCATTTTTATGGATTATCAGAGGAAAATTCTGATCTTATGAAACCCGTTTAATCCAAACCAATAGCTGCATTTGAAACTTCGTTTTGACTGCAATAGTGCGGTAATGCGTCTCAACCTGACCCAAAGGTAGAAGCTTAGATATGTCAACAAGGATAGAATGCGTTTTGGAGACATAATAATTTAACAAAACCACACCGGCACCTTTTTATATAGACGAGTAATAACTAGATTTTTATTATTTTTTAAATGTCTAACAATTCGCCGGTGCTGTATACTCCACTTGGACTCGGAAAAGGAAACAGGAGTACTGGAATAAATTGTAGTCTTAAGATTACAAACTGACTCAGTAGAACAAGGAGTAAGTCGATAAAACTGCGAACATAAGACCTCGAATTTCAAAAAACATTTTTTTCTTTATCAGGAATCATAGAAGGAATACAGTACTCGAGGCCATATGAAAGAAAATTTAATTCAAGCTGAGATGGTTCGTATGATGAAAAATTTGAAACAGCACACTGAAAGACAGGTTATTCAGTATGCCCGAATATTTTACAAATTAAATGACGTAATTTGGATTGTGTGTTCTTTGAAAGTCGATTTGAATCTTTCCTGTATCAAACCGACCAAACGGTTCACATTGGTTTACGTGGTGAGATAGTTGACAGGAATGTGGAGAGGGGCAATTAATTCTGGTTATTTCTTTGCTCAGGTTAGAATACATTTTGGTTCTCATTTAAGCATGTTTCGTGCTGTTATATATTTCAGTACTTCAAAAAATTTATATATATATATATATATATATATATACACACACTGAAATACCGTTTCTCGAACGACCATCGGAATTAAAAAGGGGTCATACCCAGATGAATGGCAGTTTAAGAATATCAGGTGCTGTAAGTTTTAATGTGTAGCTAGTGTTATGGATAATTGAAGATCCGAGTTCAAATTGGGATGATAAAATTCATATTCGCGCGCAAATAGTTATGAATGTAATTCTCACCCGGCTATAGGTTAATTAGTAGGAAGTATATTAGTAAACAATTATTATTTCCCCAAAATTCAAAAAATTTAATATTTTCTGGGTATAAATTACTTGCAAAAGGGTGATAAGCTATTAAAAACAATTTGATCATGCACACACACACATATATATATATATATATATATATATATATATACACAGTTTTTACCGACAGGGTTTATCTTCTCTGAGAAACGGTTATAATTGAAAAAATACACAATACACAGTTCAGAGAAATGAAAGCGTAGAATTAGGTAATATCTAAAATATTACAAACACTAATGCTTTCAGCTACTCACGTTCTACGGAGGTATATATATATATATATATATATATATATATATATATTACTAAGTAAAATTAATATGTATCTGCCTATATATTTACTTTTTTTTTTTTTTTAAAGAAAATACACCTCTGTCACTTTTAAAAGAAAATTTGCGATCTTCCTCTTTAAAAACTGAAGAAGACAGCAAAAAGAGGAATATCTGCACAGGTTTGTACAAAATTTAACATTTCTGATATATATATGTATGCAGAAGAAACTTAAATCAAGAAAAATTTCAACAGAGCCAATTTTTCAAATGTATGTCCTATATGAAAAGTATATTATTAAATAACAATTCAGATTTTACTCATATGTATGAATAAAAATATTGCAAAATAAAATTCCATCGTTCAATATTTATCGATGGCTATTATATTCTGGTTGCCTTTTCCGGAAGTTTCCAAATGATTTGCAAATAGGCGCTATATTGTTGGATTGACAGCAGCGGAAATAAGCTGGCAGATTATTTAAGGTGGCAATCGACATGCGACTTACCGTGCACACCAGTGGATAGTGGTCCTGACGCATAGTCTTTTCATCGAATCCCAGTAACATGACGGCTAAATAAACAAGAATACATCCAATCACAGCAACGTTATTAAGAATGGGGCTGGACAGTTTGATGAACCTAATTGAACGAGAAGGAAAAAAACACACACATTAGGACAATATTAAGAAAAACAAATAAGAATAGGAATAAAATGTTTAATAATAGTACAAGGATAAAGGAAAACAAAAACGTTTAAAAATATAAGAAACAAAATAAAATAAAACTCCAAAGAAGAATTGAGTTATAAGAAGCAATTGTGAATAATAAAAAGAATAAGCTGAGGATAATACAACAGAAGAAAAATTATTATAAAACCTAAAGTATGCGTTGCTATAATAAAAATAACAATATGAAACCAGGTAAAATTTAAATACAAATAAGAGATAACGCAACAGTAAAATGAAAGCAAAAGAGTAAAACCATAAAAAAGATTTACACGTGAAATTGTTGTCACTACAAGAATGACAGAAAGAAAATTTTCAAATGTACGCATATGATTATTCATAGGAAGGAATATGGATGACGATAAAATATGTAATGAAAACAATAAGAAAAGAATCATATCTTAAATAATGCTTAAATATTACTTAGATACGTTAATATGTCCCTAGCCTAAGAATGGATAAAATGTTTATTTTTCAACATATTCTTACACTGTTTATGTCCTTAATTCAGGAGTAAATATTAATCACTTAGGCCGAATACCATATAGTGAAATTTTCAAATAAAAAAAAAATCATTTATCTCAAACTAAAAACTTCGTGATACACCCTTGTGATAGATGCAACATGAGGGCGAAAGTAGGAATCATCCACTGGGGATCAAACTCAGTCGTTGATCTTATGAGATAAGATTTGTAACTATTACACCACGTCTTTGGACACTCATACCCAGCCTTTCAGATTTTAAATAGAAATCACTCGACCGGCGATCGAGAACAAGGGAACTTTTACTCGCCCCCAAATCCTTTTACTCGACCGACTCCATTTTCTTAATAGTCGCCTTACGTAAATATAGAGTGAATGGCTAACGGAAAGCAAAATATAAAATTTTAATTAAAATTTCGCACATGTTAGAAAGAATTTAAACATTTTAAAAAATAATAACAACAAAATTTGATCTTTCCTCTTAATAAGAGCATAAACATTTTGATGTTTAAACTTTGTTTTTATCAAGTTTGAGCTCTTAAAATCGTGATATGCTGTTTTTTTTTTGACAATTGAGTGGAGGTACCTAAATTCTCATCGATTTTTTTTTTATAAAAAATTCACTTGTATAATTTATTTTTCGGTGCATAGTTGAAAGAAGTATACGTATTTTTTTTCTTTTCAAATGTTCGTTTTTACTTTTCGTAAGCAGGGAGGAAATATAGGATAATATTTTTCCAAGTGAACTTTAATCTAGACGACAGACATTTTGGCTCCACCGTGGAAGCGTTAATTAAAGGAACGTTTACACTGACCGGGACAATAAAAGCCAAGAGTTCAATAATGTCATTGTAAGGTAAAGTAACTTGTGAATCTTCAGTAGCTTACTTTTGGATTGTAAAAGAATCAAATTTCCTTTTTCATTGCGAGATTTTTAATCGACCGCGGGCGAGTAAAGAAATAAACTTTAATCACCCAATTAAGTTTTTAATCGTCTGAGTCGATCGAGCGAGTGAAATCTCAAAGGCTTTTCATACATAGAAATTGACGATTTCATTATATATATAATAATGGTTGGCCACTCATATCCGAGTAGGTCTATTTACTAGGGCACTTAGCCAATCTCTGTTGCAAACGCCTGCTCAATCACATTTGCATTTGTTGAACACTAACAGAGTTCACCTGCAACTAAGCTGAGTGGGCCTTAGTTACAGTTTCTAGGAGAGAGCGCATGATTATTTCGATGTATGACTGTACAACAAAATGTTCAGTTCAAGTGTTCATGCTTATATCATTCAAGTTTTGTTAGTGATTTACGTAAAAATTCCACAAGTTGTACAACTGTGACGATTATATATAAACTAATATATATATATATATATATCAGTTTTATATATATAATATTAGCACATATTTATGTGACAATTAACACTAGCACTCAATGGGATTAATATTCAGAAGATCTGTTAAACAAACACGGTTTCATGCGTGTATATGTGCATCAAGTGTCTTCTAAATTTAAAGGCAACATTATTTGTAAATTTGAATTTCAGTGTAATGTTGGCTGTTATTGGGAATTAACAAAAGTGGCGGCTCATATGAAGGATCTAATCTTCAATATCCTCTGTTCAACTTCTTATTTGGAGACATAATAATTTAAAGTTATTTATGTACTTTATAGCGGAGATAAATCATCAAACGCTTGATTGCTATTTTTCAATTAATTAACATGTCTTCCTCAGCTGCCTGAAATTCTGAAATATGAAAATTTTCGTAATACTTGAAATTTATTGTCTGTCACTACAAATCATGCCAGAAAAGACTTTGCTCTCAGTTTTCTTCAGAAAAGATAGATATAGGATTAATCTGACTAGCTACCGTGACTCGTAATTATCTTCAGCTGTGTGTGTGTGTAGGGGTGTTTGACAAGGAAATATGTAAACACCAAAAGACAGTAGCGATAGTCTCTCTCAAATATAGCAGACTAGAATGTAAATTTCATATTCAGAAGAGGACCCAGAGCCGCACGCACACACTAACCAATAAGAAATGACGAAAACCAGAATTCACTAAAATGTAATGATAAGTATGAGATATTTAGTCTCGTATTTTCATTAATGTCAAGCGATAGTGCTTTACATAATTGAATATATCTGTATACTATTTTAAACAAAAATAATCCCAATTAGGTTACTGCAAGATTAAATTAAACCTAATAATCAATATAAAATGTTTAAAAAATCAGTTTGTTAATCGAATATTTATAACAGTCTTTTTTATAAGTGTTTACGTGACAATTGCACAGATAAGCTTTCCTCCTTGGTTCCTCGACTGCATGAATTTATGAATTTACGCGGACAACTGAATTAACAAGCAAGTATCACCGTTTTACTGTTGATCTATCTAGATGAAACCGTGTGTTCTATTCCATTTTTATTCTAATTTATTTTCTCGCAATTATCGACTTCCGGTTGCCATTTATAATCTTCAAAAATTTGAATGCAATGCCAATCGATATCTTCTGTCTTCCTGGTTCTGCTATTTTTAGTGTTTCTCCTTAATAAAGTCTTCTCATTTTCTTTTAGTTCCAGTAAACTCTTGTGTCTTATTGGCATTATCGCCTTGCTGGTGGTGAAGAGTTTAAAAAATATCTGTGATTTTTATTTACTTTTACATCAATAATTTCTGTAATTTTTTCTTCCCACTATAGTAAATTTCTCACAATATTTGCACGGAGAAAAATATTTCTTATAATTTTTTAACACTGGCATATTTTTGTAAAAAGTTCAAAGGCTTACTAAAAGAAGGCGGAATTGCAGAAATATACTGATCATGTAAAAACAGCGTGCATTCTGAATTACAAACACAGATGACATGCAATGAGTTGCGCCTCATTTTAGCTACCCGTCTTCACCAAAACAACAATGGATGCTTTCCACTTGACTAAAAGAGTGCACTTCATTTTGAGAATTATGCACTGAGAAAAGTATGGTTCTACCGTTTAGTATGTGTATCAAAACATCTTTCAAACTTTTAGTTTTTGTAATAAAGAAATATGATTTCTCTTTCAGATTCGGTCTTGTTCGTTTTCGAGGTTACAGTTTATGTTCAAGTCTTTATAATTATTGTCGACATAAATTCACGCATACACTGGCGTCTTTTGCTTATAACAACGCTTGTGCGCATGCCTCTTTGCCACTCATTGCTTGAAAGACACTTAAATTGTGTTATGCCCAGACGACCGTTGTTAGAGCAGCAAATGTTTAGCTGCTTGTCTTGTGAGAACAGATTCTTCGGTCCCCGTTGATTTTAATTGACTTGTGGAAAATAACAACAGATATTTAATTTCCTGATTTAATTATGAGGTGAATAGTTCAACTAGTTTCTTCTATTTTCAAGACTTTCATAAAAGAAGTGACGTTAATTTAGTTTCCGATAGTCACTTTGACCTCACGATATGTTCCTGTGAAACAACTTAATTGATACGGCTGAATAATGCAGCGCTCTCTTCTCTAAATTTGGATTTTTCTTTCTTAACTAATGTTCACCTAATAAAAGGCTTTAGGGCCATGGTTCCCCAGTGGGGCAATGAGCACATATATTGAGGGTAATGGATGTTTGGTTTGGGAAGAGGCAATCAGCTTATAATTTCACACTGTGTCCTTGGAATGAAGACCAAGAAGCGTAGCAGACTCAACGTGGCAAACGACGCCCGAATAGCCCTTTCAGTCACAAAGCCAAGAATAAATAAACTTGCACTGGGAATACAAGTTCAACATTCAGATTAAGAATCACGGCTAGGTTACGGCTACTATACCTCTGATTATTATAGATTGGTACTATTGTATTGAATAATTTCCATTAACTTTCTCTGCTTTTGATGTATGAAAATATAATTACTTATTTTCCTATATTACGGTTAGTTGGGGGTAATGGATGATAGTGAAATTGTATTTTGGGTAATCGCAGCAAAAAGTTTGGGAACCTATGCTCTAGGGCCACTCAAGGTAGGGGTTAGAGATTGTTGTGAGCGTAAAGAGGAAGAGGAGGTAAAAAGTGTCCTTTATAAGGTTATAGAAGAAAAATAACTATTAACCCTACACTTGAAGAGGCTAAGATTGTAGTGATCAGAAAAACATACCCTCGGGCGTTTGTTCCAGAAAGTAACCGCTTTTGAGAAGAAGCTGTGAAAATGAAACTTTCTTTTTACTAATAGAATACGAAGGCAATGAACATGATTCAACCCTGCAGACAGAATATGGCAGGTTTTTGTAGGTACTACGAAGGTCCGAACTGGTGGAACTAAGGAATGTATCTTTTCAGAATATAAGTTAAGAGTTCTTTTTTATCGAGATAGTTCTAAATATGTATAAAGTAAAAATGAATTCCAGATAGTTATTAATTTAAGAGTTTTAGTTATAACACACAAATGAAAAATTTACAATATATCGTATTGTCAAAATTAGATCGTACTAGAACCATACCGCTAGCAAAAGATGAAATGTTGTGGTGTAATGGATAATAGGCTTGGAATAAAAAATTAGAGTCGAGTTTGAATTCCAATCGAACTCATTCCATACAAATACCCTTGGGGAAATGCATTAATCCATCTCTTCTCTCTCCAGGTATGGATTCAAAAGAAAATGTTTGGGTTCTATGGTTTTAGTTGGCAACCCAGTCTACTATAGAAAGTCATGGCAACCTACTGTGGGAAAATTTTTGGCCGCGTCACTCATATCTCAAAAGAGACATAATCGTCCGAACGTAAATCACGTATGGCAATTAACTGACTGACTGTAAAGTAGTAGAGTACATTTTCAATACAGCCTTGGATTTCTTTACTTCTTTCACATTAATTAGTATAAACGTACGTCACTGAAGTCACAATGTTGACTGCATGTTTTTTATGTACATCATATGGTACAAGGAAACTTATACTTAACGTCAATAAAAGACAGTTAAAACTTTTAGGATAGCGAGTACTGGATTGCTACGTGTTGTCCGTCCTTCAATATGGCATTGAATGCTGGACAATATCATCAAAGACGAAGGAAAAACTTCAAGCAACTGAAATGTGGTTCTACAGAAGGATGCTGCGAATATCATGGATCGAGCATGTAAGCAATGATGGGGTTTTGGAAATGATGGGGGGCAAAAAGGAAATTAATACTGAGCATCAGGAAGAGACAGCTGAAGTTCCTGGGACACGCAGTGAGGAAGGAGGGCTTAGAGAACCTGATACTAACAGGCCAGATAGAGGGAAAAAGAGACAGGGGAAAGCAACGGATAACATATTTGAAGGACCTAATCAGGTGGATGACGGAACGAGGATTCCATGATGTAATAGGAGAAGGCGTGCTCAGAGCCACCAGGTATAAGGAAAAGTGGAAGGCCATGATCGTCTACGTCCTGAAGGGACAAGGCACATGGAAGAAGAAGAACGAGAAAAGAGGTATTGGAGGTATTACAAGGCAGACTGAAGACAAGAGGGACAGACGAAAGCAACGCATAATCTGCCTAGCTAACTTGATTAAATGGATGGTGGAACACGTTTTAGGAGAAATAACAAAAAGACAAAATTTGTTAAAAGATATAAAAGACAGGAAGTTGTGGCGAGCCACAATTGCTTACGCCCTGGAGGTACACGATGCATAGAAAAGGATATCGAGAATATATATATATATATATATATATATATATATATATATATATATATATACTTGTTTAGAGCTCTGAAGAAAAGACTACACTTCTTAACTTGTTTTTGTTTAAAAAAAGAACCTCAATTCCTAACTTGCACATAATTTTAGTTATATCCTTGAGACAGACAAAAGCGTAAAGATATTGTTTGGAAATAGAAATTCTCAATGTATTTCAGTAAATAAAATCATTATTAAGAGGCCGGGGAAACTTCTCGCTAATCACAACCTTAATATTAATACTATTCCACAGACAGAACATTTGTTTCTTCTATCTGCCATGTAACTTGAGAACATGGCTCCGTGCAACTTTGTTTTCTGTTGCTTGTTCTGAGACTCATTCACAAAAAAAAGTTAAATAGGTAACTTGATGATGAACATTATTTTTCGCACCTTCACTGTATCCTGCGAGTGCTAAATTTTCCAGGTGCCCTTTCCTCATTATACAATATGCGATGGGTAAGTTGTCGCCGTGTCATATATTTTGTTTCCTGCTTACGCGTTGTTTGCTTTAATTTTGTCGACTGCACAGTGTAGTAGGGTCAGTTAGGCAGCGTCTATGAGAAAAAGAGCACCATGACGCAATTCACTCAGCCAGAAATCTAGAAACTGCATTCGCGTCGGAAGCTCTAGTACAAACATCTCAGTAGATTCAGAAAGAGTTGGATGATTCTAATGATAATTACAAAGGTATGGAAGCTCGAAAAATTACTCTGATATTTCTGATAAAAGAAAAAACTCCTAAATTTGTTGGTAAGGTCCTCAGACTCAAGAAGGGGACCTACATCAAACGCTTCTAGGACACGAGGGTAGCTGCTGGAAGACCTTATGTCTGGTAACAGGACTTCACACCATGCCACACAAGCAGGAGAACCCATTCATGGCTGTCAGTTACTGCGACTATATCACGTCATCTCTCTAAACTGCAACCATCTTGATTATTGAGCATAGTGCATTTGAGCGACAGACCAACAAAATTTCTTTTAACACCTAAAATGAACTAAAGACAAAAATTATGGCAGCATTCACCAACTTGGAGACCGTGCAGGAAGAGTTACAAGAGATTCCAAAGTTGTCTGGCTAACGTGGTTGAAGTCAATGTCGATGTTATTGAATAAATTTAATCTTTAGTATTTCAATATTCAATATATTTTTACGTAATTTTGGTAAATATATATGTTAAAATGAGTTACAATAGTTCAGCATAGCGGTTCAAGAATGGAATATTTAGTAAGCTTTATACTCTTTGGCAGTAGTCCATAAGTCTAGCTTTCTCTTACTCTATAAAAAGACATTTACTAACCTTTTGAGTAACACAGTTAATACATTAATGTTTGGATTTCTCATCAGTTACATGCGGAGTACGTTTGCTAACCATAACTCTCGTGCATAAACAATAGTAGCGAACATTCGCGTTCGAAAGCTTAAAACTTTTTTTATCGAAAATTTTTTTTTTACTCCCTGTATCTTTTGTAGTTAATTTAACTGCCATTACTAGAGCCCGAACGGACCAAAATGGCGTATTTTTAAAAAAAATCATTTCACCCCAAGCAAGGCGGTACCACCACTGATGTGCAGAGAGCTACATAAGAGAGTTAAGGTTTTAGACATGAAAAGAGTGAAGACAAAGACGAACCAACTACAGAGGGTGAAAGAGAAAGGGCAAGAGAAGAATATGAACACAGGATTGAAGACAGTTACGAAAGTAGAGAGAAAGGAAAGAACACGATACACAGGGTGATGTGGAAAGAGCTGGAGTTAAGTGGATAAGAGATGGGAATTGACTTTGCATTTAAATTCTTGGAGGTTATAGCCGTCAGGCAAGTAAGTATATGGAAGGGAGTTTCACAGGCGGGAATAGCGAGAAAAGTAGCTGATGGAGTAGAATTGTCGCCTGCATTTGGTTGATTTAACTGTAAAAGGGTGGGACCTTGATGCCAGTTTGGTTGCCCGAGTAAATTCTTGTGGAGGGGGCATCAGTGACCTAAGTTCTTCGGAGCAGAATCCATGAAAATATTTGCAGAAGAGACAGAGGGAAACCACATCCCGCCAATGAGAAAGTGGCTGGAGTCGAGCTGCCAGGTCGGAACCAATCACATTACAGATTCTCCTTTGGAGCCTGTCGAGAACACTGAGACGAACAGCAGGGGTGCCTGACCAGATATAATAACAGTATTCCATGCACGGTCAAATTGACGGCACATCTGGGCTGAAGCGGCTCAACTTCCACATTCCGGCTTCAAACGAGTTTAAAAATCTTTTCTCGACCTTGTGGATGATCAATTATTTTCCACCCTCTAACCTCATTCCTTTCCTCTTTCACGCATTCTGAATGGGATTTCGACAATCTTAACCTCTTCAAGTCTATTGCAAACAGTTATCTATCCTACATATCCTTATGATATGCATAGCCTTCTCCTTACTCGTATGCTCTTACAACAAACTCGTTTTATAATCTTTTACTTTGAGTATTTTAGGGTTTTCTACTAGGTGAAAGGATGTGCGTTGTGGTATAGTGGATATCGGCTCGGAACGAGAGACCGAGGAGCCGAGTTCGAATTCCAGTTGAATCCATTGTATTCACTTACGCGTAAATACCCTTGGGAAAGGTATTAATCCATTTCTTCCTTCCAGTTATGGGTTAAATAGCAGGACAGATTGGGTTCTATAGCCTTGGTCGGTAACCAGTCTACCGCAGAAAGCAATGGCAGCCTACTGCGGGATAATCTTCTGCCCAGTCAGCCATGTATCTTTCGAGACATGATCGCCCAAGCGTGTTTCACGTATGGCACTTAACTGACTGAGTTGAAAAGTGTGAAATTAAAAAAGAAAACTAGCACTTTTACCATCGAGCCAAATAGGTATCGTTACTTTTAGAACATCATTTCAGTATGAGTTCAATATGATTAGCAGCTATGTTGGTCATAGTACAAGTGAAGTAGTCATTCTTCTAAAGTTTAAGTAGTCTACTTGGATATTTTAATGAATTTGTTAAAACATTATTGCTGTATTTCATGAAAATCTAGTTTATAATTAATTATCATAAACGGTAATATCTAAATTCATATTAGTAAGAACTTTAATTTATCTTTTATAAACACTAGCATTTTAATTATCTGAGAATTTTGTATCTTTCTTAGTACAAGATTCTTTTTAATCAGATGTGCATTGTGGCCCAGTGGATATCGACACGGAACGAGAAATCGGGGAACCGAGTTTGAATTCCAGTTGAATTCCTTGCATTCACTTACGCGCAAATACCATTGGGAAAGGTATTAATCCGTCTCTTCCCCCAGTTATGGGTTAAATAACAGGATAGATTGGGTTCTATAGCCTTGGCTAGCAACCAGTCTACCGCAGGAAGCAATGGCAACCTACTGCGAGATAATGTTCTGCTCAGTCAGTCATGTCTCGAAAGAGACATGATCGCCCAAGCGTGTATCACGTATGGCACTTAACTGACTAAATATGTTAAGGTTTGTTCTTTTGTGTATCCTAGACAAAGCAACCTTCACAGAGACTCAAATTTCTACACAGATAACAGGGCCTCATAAATTTCTTGATATCAAGCTTGGAAACAAGGATTCTAGTATGCCATTTTTTAGTCGAATTAAAAAATTTATAGCTTAATGAAGTTGCTCTTCTTTAACCAGCAAAGAGAAGCTTTCCTAATTTTCATCAGTATAGATCACATTAGTCTCCCTGAAAGCAATACGCTACACCTCTTCGGCCTCACTCGCTTTCTCGGTCGATCTCAAGTGGAATGACTACATCGAATCAATAGCTACATTTAATACTAGGAAGTAGAGATCATTGTACGGGCCAGAAATCTTTTTCTCGTCAGAATTCATTTTGCGCATTTATAAATCTACCATTCTCTCGTGCATTGAATTGTGTTGTTATATCTGGTCGGGTGTTCTTGCTATTCATTTCGGGATTCTCGACAAAATCCAGAAAGATGGATCTGCAATGTAATAGATCCCGATTTGACAGCTCGACTTCAGTCACTTTCTCACCGACGGAATGTAACTTCCCTCAGCCTTATCTACAAATATTTTCATGGCATCTGCTATGACAAGTTTATCTCCTTGGTGCACCGCCCACATGAATTTAATCGTGCTACTAGACTGGCATCAAGGTCCAACATTTTACTGTCAAAATAGGCAAATATAACCGCCACTTCTAGTCTATCAGTATATTTTCTCGCCCTTTCTTTTTTTTTTTATAATCATATTGCCCCAAGCAAGGTATTTTACTGCCACTGTTTTGCAGGGAGTTACATAGGAGGAAAGTTATGCGAAAGAGTGACAGGTTATAGGGGGTGTCAGGAAGTGGATAAGAGAAGGATGAAAATACTGATGAGAGTGGAGTGGACGAAGAAAGGATCATGAGAGAGAGAGAGAGAGAGGACTCCCTTCCACATACTTTCTTCTCTGATAGCCACAACTGCCATCTTCTATCTCCTTGACTCCCATCTTTCTCTTCTCCTTTCTTCACTTCTCTGTAACTTTTTGTTTTTCTTCCCCCCTCACCGTAAACCCTGTGCACCATTGACAGTACGACCTTGCTTAAAGTGAAACGATTATAAAAGAAAAATGGTATATAAATACAAAGAAAGATATACGAGTATTTTTCTGTGCGCCTATGTCACTACCGAAAGAGACACAAGCTAAGTTTTAAGTGGGTTTAATAGCAATACCGTGAAAATTTGCTACGGCCTCCTTTCAGAACTTCCCTTTTTGAAAACGCTTCAGGCACCGGGGAAATAAACCTAGTACTCTCTCGAAGGAGAGGTACTGCTTGAAGGATGCCCCCTCGTGGTTTGAGTATAATATTATCTTCCACTTCAAAAATATATAATATAAAAGATGTGAGGGGCTAAATACAAAAAAAACAAAAAAACAAAAAAAAAAAACTAAAATATTTAACAAAACATTCAAACTAAAAATAATGCTTGTAAAACCCGTCCACTACTCAAAACTAAGAGTGACTGCTGTATTTTGTCAATGGGAAGAATCCAGAAGCACACTCACTAATGGAGAAGGAAAGGATAAAAAAAATAATGGAATGGGAAAACCAGAGACTGGAATAAAAATCATTCTGGGGAGGTTAGGAATCTCGACGTGGTTCATAACAAAAAGAACGCCGAGAAACAGGCTAGGAAAGACAATTACTCATATTAACTAGTTAAACAAAGAGAGTTTATCTTAACCAGAGGAAAGTTTATAAAAAACCGCTCCGTTGTGACAAAAGTGTGGCTTAAAAAAGAAAATGCGAAAGGAATGAAGACGGTTCGCCCTCCCACCGCATAGAGGATCTTAGCCGTAAATATCTGAACTAGTGAAACGAGGGGATGGTGCTCGTCAAAACATTTTTCCTGGGAATAGCGGTAGACACGAAAGGCATGCGATGTTGCGTCTGTGGCAGAGGTGTTGCAGGGTAGAAAATAGTTAATCACCTATTAAGTCGTGTAAATGCTTTTAAGTTCTGTCAAGGTTGAAAAGACAGGATTTGGCAGCTCCAAGCAAGACCACAATACTCCATCTTTGGTTACTGAAATCTTGTAAAGAGATCATCTCAAATAGAGTCAGGTCTTTTCTGGGATGTTGTAAATTGCTGATTATACTTTCAGCTTTATTAGCAATGTGTCATCCGCAGACAAAACTGTTTCGCTGTATCACAGCTCATCCGTACGGTTAGACAGCCGATTGCTTTTTACCCAGGATTGAAACCTGACTGAATTGGGGTCAATCAACGATTCTACTTCTGAGCTACAGGCGATCGGCTCAGAACGAGAAATTGGGGAGCCGAGTTCGAATTTCAGCTGAATTCATTGCATTCACTTACGCGCAAATACCATTGGGAAAGGTATTAATCCGTCTATTCCTTCCCGTTATGGGTTAAATAACAAGACAGATTGGGTTCTATAGCCTTGGTCGGCAACCAGTCTATCGCAGAAAGCAATGGCAACCTACTGCGGAATAATCTTCTGCCCAGTCAGTCATGTGTCTTTCGAGACATGATGGCCCAAGAGTGTATTACGTATGGGACTTAACTGACTTGTATATGTGAGTTCCACCTGAGGTCTGCGGTGAACTAGAATTCCAAAACACGCTAAATGCAAGTAGCGTCATTGAGAGTAAAACCATTCATCGTGACGACTTCTTCAGTATCTTTTCAGAATGTAGGAGACCATAGCTCTGGACAAGTTCCTGTTCTTTGTAACTTTTAATATATTTTTCTTAATTTTTATCTCTATTAAAACTTGTTCCACTATCCATTTACTTAAGTTGATTATGCGTTGTTTACCTATGTCCCTCTTACTTTCAACCCGTCCTGTGGCTATCAAACTCTTTTTCCTCATTATTCACCTGAGTAATTTCAACTGTCTCTTTTTGATGTTAAGTATAAATTTCCTTCATGCCGGTATAGTTTGTGGCATACTAGATTTAAATGGGCCTTATCTCAGTAAGAGTATATTTATAGATATAAGTTATTTACTGAAACTAAATAATTTCCCTAACGCTAACTAGTTATAATACTGCTTTATAATATGCTTTTTAAGGTAGGCAACAGAGTATACCAGTGAGAGAATTTCGTAGGCAACATTCAAAAGGTAGGCCAAATACTGGCACAGTTTCTTTTTTTGTTCATATTTTCTCTAAAACTTCGTCATTGTTCACATGTTCGATCAATAGTACCTTCAGCACACTTCTAGATAAACTAATTTTTGTTGTTTCAAGACTTTCCTTCATCTGTGAGGAGATGGTTCAGCATTCACTGCTATATAGGAGAACTGCTATTATGTAACAGTTCAGTACTCTTTTATTTGTTTCTAACAAACTATTGAGGCAATATAGAGAATTTGTTCATTCCTATCATCCCATAATTCTTACAAACTTTCCCTTTTAATTCAGGTGAGAAATTCCCAGTGACGTCCATTTTTGCCATGACAATCAACAAAAGCACAACCTCACAAGATTGCTGGCCTTAGTCTGATTTCACCATGGTTTTTCCCATAGCTATCTTTATAGTGAGTGTTTAAGAGTTGTATCTCCGAACAATCTTTTCCTCTCCTCCCCCAGTAACAGAAGTAACCACGTTGCATAGTTAGACTATATTTTAACATATGGGACTATATAGTGTGTTTTACTTTGAGCATGAAAAAAAATTTTCAGTAACATTTTTTCATTTGTTACCTTGTTATATTTGTAGTTATTTTCTCCTGAAAAACGCCAAGTAATCATGCTAACAAAAACATAACAGATAAGTTAAACACGACAGAGGAAAATAGTAAATGTATAATAGGTGGGGATTAAAATAATCAGATCATTTATATAATAAGCAAATGTGGTAAGTTGATTCGGAGCCTATACAAAAATTAGCAAGACTGCATAAGGAGGATGATCTGTATAGAACTGTACCTACGTTTAGGGTTTGACCAAATTCAACACTATGCGGGCCCCCAAAATGCGTCCACCAGAATGGTTGATGCTAGTCTTCTAGAGATCAACACACTACATCTCCTTGGTTTCACTCTCTCAAATGACCTCAAATGAAATAACTACATCGAACCTATAGTTGAATCTAATGCTAGTAAAGTTGGGTCGTTGTGCCGAGCTAGGGAGTTTTTTTTTCTCATCAGAATTCATTTTGCACATTTATTTATACGTCAGTGCATTGACCATTGTCTGGTCGGATGCTTCTTCTATTCATTTTGAGCTTCTCGACAAAATACAAAAGAGAAACTGCAATATAATCGATCTTGGTAGCCCTTCTTTGGGCACTATTTCACCTACGTGATGTGGCTTCACTATGTCTTTTCTAAAAGTATTTTCATTGCAACTGTTCTGATGAGCTTTTTTCCTTGGTTCTTCAAGATGTATTTACGCGCGCTTATCGATTCGCATCAAGGTACCACTCGTTTACTGTCTAAATAATTAAATATAGCCTCCTCTTTTACTCTAACAGTTTCTTTTCTCGCACTTCCCGTTTGTGAAACTATCTTCCGTTTGCTTGCTTCCCGGTACAATCTTCAAAAGTTTAAATGCAACGTCAATTGCTATCTTCTATCTCCTTGATTCCCATCCTTCTCGTATACTTTCTTCGATATCCCTTGTACCTTATTTTTTCTCACTGTAGCCCCCTGCGCATCAGTGGCAGTCAGGCTTTGCTTGGGGTAAAATGATTGTAAAATAAAGGGAATCTTACAAAATAGATAAAAAATGTTTTCCTAGTTTTGAGATTGAGTTGAATCACACAATCTAAGCCAGATGGTCAGGAGTAGTTATGGTCAACAAAGGATAAAATTTATTAGAAAATAAATTTTCTTGCTGTAGCAGACCAAGTAAAGTAAGTTTTAAAATGTTCTAAACCTTGCAAGAGAACTGAAAATAATTATGAAGCATAGCTATCACAGTTGTGCTCATAGTCGTTTGAGCACTTGGAACGGGTCTAAAACACCGAGCAAAAAAGTTTGGTAGAAGTAGACATCCGTAGAAGATTCAAAATCATTCAAACGACAGAACTACTAAAAGCATTCCGTATACTTAAGAAAATGCTGAAATTATTTTGTCAATTAATCTCTACTGTAAGCCATTCCTTAAATTACTACAAATATGTTAACTCAATTAGTGTAAGAGAATAATAATGAAAATAGGGTTGGCAGAAGTTCCAAAACGACAACTCCAACTATGCACAGTAGTAGGAATAAGAAGAGAAAGATAAAAAGTCAGAAACCAACTCCTATTGCCATAACTATATATACTACTAATATTAATAAATACCAAATATATTGTTCGTGACTAAAGTTGTCAAATATTTTCTGTCATTGTCAGCATTGTCAGCAGCTAGCTAATGTTTTAAATGCTGATTTTCATATTGTGATGCGAAAAGTAGTACTTATTTAGCAGAATTGTAGAACTTTTGCATTGCATCTCCTTTAATTTTCCCTGATTGAAGAACATGCAATAGAAGGGGACTCGGTCAAATTTAGTAAATAGCGATCAATATAAGTGAACGTATAGGTGACGCGAAATAAGGAGAACTTAAAAGAAAGACATGCATTTAAACCTAATATTGTAGCCTGCGTTTCGTCTGAAATGGCAAAATATTTAGGTGGGGGCACAAAAGAATTGTAAATACTAATGATACAAAATAGTAAGAAATTCACATGGCAACAGAGAAGGCCACAGCTGCTACCTTCGTTTAAACAAAAAGCTCAAATGAAATCGTCAAGAATGAAAAAAAAATCGTACAAATCTTTTATAAGAAAAACAAAATAGACTAAAATATTTTCCTGTTATTTTGTTTTGACAGATTCGTCAATGTTCTTGTAAAGCGTTTCCCGAGATGAAAGGAGCCTTAAATTGGGCACCATAATTTGAAAGCAAAATTTGAAATCAGCCTTTCGCATGTGTGTATTTTGGTTCGTTTTGCAACCAGATGCGCTCATATTTGGTTGCAAGCAACAACAACTTCAGAATTTCTATTTGAAGTAAACTGTAAAAGCTAAAAGGTTTCTATTGCTTGACAACGTGGTCGATGGTTTTGCTTTTATTTGCACTTTTGATAAATCATTATTCTTTGTGACATTTCGTTGATTCTTTTATGTTGTCAGTTTAAAAAAATATATTTCATTATTTCTTTTTTCTTTCCTTGCTTCATTTCTCATTTATTTATTTGTCTAACTTCTTTTCTCTTACTTCTACTCCTGGTTTATTTAGACTCTGTTTTTTTTTCACCCCGTTTACATTTTATCACATTTTTCTCCTATTATCTTTCGTTGTTTTTCTCATTGACAATAATTACATTTACAGGTATTTTTTTATTCTGTACTTCGTTCAATTATTTTTTTTATTCTTTCTTCTCTTCCGACACTGAATAATACCCAAAATTTTCAATTCCTTTCATCTTTTTTCGGTTGGTTTCTCGTAAGATTTTTTCTTTTTATCTCATCCTTTATTTGTTTATTTCTACTAAGTTTTCTTTCTTTTTATTCCTTTCTTTCTATTTATTTCTCGTAAGACTTCTATTTATATTCAACTATTCCTCCACTGTCAAAAGATTACATCTATTTTTCTGCACCCACCAAAAAAACTTTTCACAAAGATATAATCAATTATAATTTAGAATATTCAAAAGGACATGCAAAATATGCTTATCAAAATTTCGCTTCCTTTTCCTCACCTGTTTCTATATTCTCATTACTTTTGTTAAATAAAAGAAACATTTACTAAAATCGTTTTAACCAAAATGTAGAATGACTACAACTGTATGCGAACGTGTTTAACTGCGACAGAAACGTTAGCGACATAAAGTCTATTCCAAGACATTTCAGTAGATTGCATAAAATAGAAGTAGATTTGTTACCAAAAATTCATGGTATTAAAAAATATTTCTAAAAAATAGAAAAGGGGAGCAATCCAGAAAATAAATTTTCAGATAATTAATCAAAATAAAGTGCTATTCTTTTAGAGTAAAAGTCTTAACAGAAGTTAAGGCTTAAAAGAAAGCCTTATCTTTAAAATGTCAACAAGCATTTTCTATGTAGAAAATGATTGTCTTTTTTTACACTTATCAAAATTAGTGGTTTATTTCAAGCTAAAACATTTTCGATTGCAATAATTTTTTAAGTAAAAATTGCGTGAACAATTAAAAAAATAATTATTTTTATACATAAGTCCTACTATTTAACGAATATTTGGGTGGAAGAAATAGATTCATACCTTTCCCAAGGCTATTCGCGCATAAGTAAATGTAAAGACTCGATTGGAATTCGAATTAGACTGTCTAATTCGAATGTCTAATTCTGAGAAACTATCATTACATCATCTAATCATCCACTATATTGAAAAGTTAAACCGATATGGTTCATATTAATCGGTTAAAGTGGCCTTCCAAAAGCTAAGCAAAGTATTAAAAAACAGGAAAATTCCTTTAGAAACAAAGAAAAAAGTGGTGAATTTTTATGTAATATTGGTCTCCTTATACAACAGTGAATGCTTGATATTCTCCATACAGATTAAGACGAGACTTCAGAAAACAGAAATGTGGTTTTACAGAAGAATAATGAGAACACCATGGATGTAACGAAGAAGTTTCAAGAACAATGAAAACAAAAATTCTATTTAGAATCAGAAATAGAGAAATGAAATTCTAAGGCACATAATGTGAAAAGGGGACTATGAGAATTTGAAACTCACAGGACATTATTAATGAAATGAAAAAAACATTATCCCACGTCAACCGTTATACAGTTTAACAAAGATTACAACCTAAGCTCGATACTAGCCTGAATTCGAAAAATATGCTACTAGATGAAAATTTAAGTTGATATTCTATTTATAATGCTTACCAATAGCCAAAGAAAAGACAAGAAAAAAAAAGAAACAATTATTTAGCATCAGTTATCTTACAACCGTTCAAGTTTTTGTTCACCTCATGTTTTGTTCAATACCTGGCTACAGCAGATGTGAACAAAAAATTGGAGAGTTGAGTTAAAGGGATTTAACTGACACCGAGAAGTACAGAAGAGGCAGGGCACGTGAAACTAGAATAATCTACCCCGGTGGGAATAAAGAATTCAGTTCGAAATTTCAATCACCTGAATACAGCCGGAGCGTACTATGGCAGTAACGTCGTAAATATGGCAACAAAGATGAGGAAAATAGTTCAGAGTAAAAGGAAAATACGTACATTTTTATAACAATACATTAGAAATTAATAAAGGAAAATTCTATAGAGAAATCGACGAAATCAAAATTAAAAAGAAAATTCTATAGAGAAATCTATAAAAAAATATCACTACATAAAGAACTGAAAGAGTTCAGCAAAAAACTTTGCGAAATGAAAGCAATTCTAGTAGGAGTTTGGAAAGGATAAAGAATACTTAGCAAAAGTAGAGAAAGATAGATAGAAAGTAAAGAATAAAAGCGTTACAATAGTACAACTATCAAATCAACTAAAAAAAAAAAAAAAGAAAAGATTACCAAGGAATAGACAAGGTTCGTAGTTTCTGCTTAAATGCTTTTCTTAAGATTTCAGCAGTGCAGAATGTGGCTAACGAAGGCATTACTTATTTAATAAGTAAAACTAATGGGACTGACAACTTCATCAAATTATCGACAAATAACCTGCTTATCGCCAGCAAAAAAAAAAAAAATTAGAAGAATCTATCAATTCCTTGAACCCCCCCCCCCCCAAAAAAAAAATGCAGAAAAGGTTTTTTATTCCTGTAAAGATCAGTTGCTGAATAGCAAAAACTTGCGATAAAACTGCTGTTCAAAAGAGTAAGAACCTGAGCGTCGTGCTGGCATAAAGTCATAAGAAACTTTTGATAGTACCGAGAAGGATTATAAATTCAAGGATATTTGAAAACATTCCTCCGCTTATTATTTTTCTGAGAATCTACGAGAAAACAAAAAACAAAACAAAAAAAAACACTAACTTAATCTATAATAATCTTAATGACAAAATTACATGGGATTACTCATGTGATAATCAACAGTGGAATATTTTAATGAAACTCTTTCCATGCCTATTTTGTATTACATTAATGTTTCTCTCAAGCGAACTAAACCACACTGATAATGGATATCACTTATATTTTTAATGATTTTTGAAGCATTCGTTCTGCATAAATAACTTGAAAGCGTTTGTCAAAACTTCCATTATTATATCCTCATGGAATTTGACAAACGCACTAATTCATTTTTTTTTTAAAAGGAGAACTTCCACAGACATTGGCCATGTAACTTGATAATCTAAACTTTTTTATAAATGGAACTGTGTGTGTCCGTTACCTATAGACTCCTATAGGCAAGATGTTTGTGTATGTGTCTGTTTTTCTGTCTGTATGTCATTTATACAAATCCACAGTTTTTATTCGATTCTTACCGGACTTCACAGAAATATTCTTTAGGCTGAGTTTGAGCTCCAGGACCATGGATTAATTTTAAAGCTTTCATTACACCCGGGCAACGTCGGGCTATACTGCTAGTGAAACCATAATTCATGAATAGGGTCAGTGATACAAGGAAAATTAGGAATAAAAGACAAAGTATTTTTAACATGTAAGCAATAAAAGAAAAACAAAGAAATAGCTTTGGCGTAGGAGATCGATACAGAAACCTTGCGACATGTACGACCGGTTTTTAGCTGTTAAAACCACAACAATGACCACTGTTACCTATTTTAAATGCAATAAATTGAAATCTTGAATAGATGTTGCGAATAAATACAAAAACTCTCTAAACAATGACTAGGTAAGAAAATAACTGATTACTTCTCAAAGATTTCAAAAGTTTGTATTCCTTAAAAAACAAAGAGCAGAACAAGGAAATGATTGAAAAAAAGGTTTTCAATTGTAATATTCATTTTCAAATGAATATTACAATTGAAAACTTATTAATAACCAACCAACCAAAGTAGTGGACAACCAAGTCTCAATATTAATGGTGTTCTTTTTTTATATATTTTGGTATTTTTACCTATGGCCATATATACACCATTTTAAAGAACTATATCTCTATAATTTCGTATACAGAATTCTTAATCGCAGAATTTCTGCACACACCAAAAAGTGTTTGCCTTGTAACTTGTTTTAGAATAAGAAAATGCTACATATAGTTTCGCAGTAAACTCGTACATTCCGGTTAATAATTTGCTAAGAGCTAAACCTGATTATGATTCACTAAAATCTTCTGGAAATTGTCTAGTAAGGCAACGATTCACAAAGATATTCTTTACATACGAAAGGTTTTCAGAAAATCTTTTATAATTATGTTTATTCCTCTCTTCGTTGGTTAGTTCACACGACTGTTACGCTCTGCGAAAACCTCATAAATGATAGACTCTTCCGTTTTGTTCAGGTGAAAACAAGGAACTAACATATCAGAGACTATTTGGCTTCAATGAGGAAATAAAAGAAAGAAACGAGAGAAGAGATAAGTGTTTAATGTACTTCAGTAAAATGGAAAAGTTATCAATTTCAAATCTTTCATTGTTACACCATTACCTTTCAATTTCATAAAAATGTTTACAAGCTAAGTTTTCGGTTAGTAATATTAAATACTTTCAAGACCAAGTGCATCGTTAACAAAATTTTAAATGTTGGCATTTTATCGATAAAATAATGGTGATTATATTTCAGTTGAGTAGTATTTCGACGTGTATTTGGATAAATATAACAGGAGACTATAAAATAAAGGTAAAACATTAAAACATTTTAAATAAGTGGTCAAAAATTCATGAAGCAAGTAGCTTTGGTCAAAAGAAAAGGAGCCAGGTAAAAGTCGCTCATCAAAAAAAAATTATGAGAGAAAAATCTGATTGGTTATCCCAGTCTTAAGATGATTTACATTTAATTAAACTGTTCAAGAACATTTTTCGTGGAAAAGCATTAGAAGCAAAGGAGATATTTATTTAGCATTTCGAATTTTTCCTCACAAGAAGCAACGTAATTTTGATTTTTACAGGAAAAAATTACTTCATAGGGTGAGGTTTTGTCATTGCTAATGATGTTGATCTGGATAAATAAATTTATTTTTTTTACTTTTCAGCAAGTTTTAGTCATTTTTAGAATGCTACATAATTTTCGAAACAATCTATTTAAAAAGGAAAAAAATGAAAGAAATGAATAAAAAATACGACAAAATAAGATCAAAAAATAATAGCTGAAGAAGTAAAAGAATGAAAAAAAGAAAAAGATTCCGTGTTTTCTTTTTTTCTATAAAACTGAACAATTTAAAAACTGAATAGTAGAAAAAAGGGTAAAATTAAAAGAAGAAATTAATTTTGGAAAACTTTTTGAATTGCAGAAATGGAAACAGAAAGAGTAAAAAGAACACGGATTTTCATTAAAGAGAAAAAATGAAAACACTGATTTATTTAAATATTGTTTTAAAATAAAATTCAGACCTAACAAAAATATATTAAATCAATAAGAGGAATATAAGAGAAAAAGAAAATACTTATGAAAGAAGGAAATATTTCGCAGAATTTCAAATGATGAATTTGTGAAAATAAATTAGATAAAAGAAATAAAATTTAAGAGGGAACCAAAAAGAAAAAAAGAAAACCAAATGATAAAAAGTAAAATAAGACCAGGAAACACGATAGTGTTTAAAATAAAAAAAAAGAGATGTAAAAATAGAAATATAACAAACACAAAACAGTATATGAAAAATTGGTAGCCAGAAAATAGCACAAGTTATGGCGACAAATTTATTTTTGAATACCGTAAAACCATCAGTGATTTAACATTTTCAGTTAAAAAACTATAAAAGTATTTACATCTCTAAATACATACATATGTTTGTGTGTGTGCATACGCAATATCTGTTCTGAAAATATTCAGATATCTCGAGAACCGTTTCTGCATCCTGCCATCACTTGACACTCTAATCAGACATGACAGTGAATGAACAGACACTATCGGCATTGAACCAGTGACATTTCACATTCGCAATACCCGAGCAAGTAGGTGCTTCATGATTCTTGCAGGAATATATATATATATATATATATATATATATATATATAAATGAATATGTCTGTCTGTGTGTGTTTCTATAGTGTAACAAACCCTACTCCTCCGAAAACCTTGTTCCGATTTTAATTAAAATTGGGTCACTTGTCGATCATGAAATGAACTTTTGATGCATGCAAACATTTTTCGAATCGATTTACAGAGTACAGCAAAGACCACCAAAACACTTAGAATTTATGAACTCTTCTCCTCCGAGACGGCTTAAGCGAATTCAACCTAAATCGTGTAACTTGCAGATCAAGACCCGAACATTTGATGTACATAAGTGTTTTCAAATTAATGCACGGCTTCGTCAAAAATCAACAACAAATAATTTCGAGTGATCTTTTTCTCATTTTTATGTATTTCTCTAAAACGCTTCACTTAAACTCAATCAAAGTCACTGGTAGGTCATGGGCTGATACTTAGATATACGAAGACAAATGTCAATTGACACAGAGTGCGACAAAGAATAATGGAAAATGTTGCTTTTTACGATCATTTATTTCTCCGAAACCCTAAGTTGTATTTCAACAAAAATCGGGTCTTTTTTGTAAATTCTACCTTCTCATATGCCATAACTATTTCTCTTTTTCTACAAAGTGCAAACCCCTCCGACGTTGCAGAGAGTATGTATCCACTTCTGCGTCACAACATCATCGCATCACAGGCTCCCGTAACGCCTGCTTCTTACAATTGTAGATATATAATTCCCATCTATTGGCAAAATTGACCAAGTAAGAATTCCGTTTTACAAATACAACAAAAACTAATACTTGTGTCACATTTTTTTAACCTGTGCATCAGGGCAACCTCATCCTGAAGCTTTTTCAATAAGCACTTGACCATACTACTTCAACATAACCACTAAAAACACCGAACACTACCGGACTATACAGCTAGTGTATATATCATTAAAAACGACGGATAAGGTCCTGCGATTAAGTTTTTTTATTTAATTTTCTTTTCTGAACGTAAATTGTGTCAAAATTTTACGAATATTTAGTATGTCTGAGCGCTTTCGGTTATACCTGTAGCCATTATCAAGGATGATTTTATTTTTACGTTTAACAATATATGGATTGTTTTATAGAAATTTGTTACTTTTCAAACACGGTCAGCGCGTTGTGGCCGTATTTATCGTTGATATTATCGAGTGTTAGCCTTTTCTGTTTATTAATAATGCTGCCATTATTTCTGTCATTTTTATATGTAGATTGGCTGTTTTATTTGTATACATCAACTACTATGTTACGGAAAGAGGCTGGTAGATCTCCAGGTGTATTTAAATGAAACCTAACTCACAGATATAACGTTATATATAAAATAAATTAGTTAATCTGACGGTATATATGAAACTGACATTGTGTCTTGTGAATAGTGAGCCAGAAAGACAACTATTTATTCTACAATGGAATTTAAATATTTTACAAATGCACGACTGTTTCGACAATTTTCTGACTGGAAAATGTAACAATTGACTTTGAAAATATCATTAAAAAATCCGAGTTTTTATCCAAATTCAGACACTGATTAAATGTATTGTAGGAAAGTTTGATTGAGGGGACAAAAGAGACACAATGAAAAAAAAATATATGACAGCGCTTAAATGACGAGAGAAAGGAACTTAGACAAGCTAATGGAGGGTCTGTAGTAGTTTTAGACTGACAGATGATGAGTAAATTAAGGGCTAAATGACACATTAAGCGATAAAAAAAGTAGAAGAAACAATTAAGAAGTAGATAAACGTATTCTAAGGGTGAATTGTGATAAAAAAGCAAGTTACTTACTTGAGGCTTCGGTTGTGTAAATTGAAGGCGAGGAAGAAGAGTGCAAGAAGAACTCCCAGAATGCACAGTGAGCAGACGGTGTAGAAAGCAGTTGGGTCGACAGCCTTTAATTTCATGACGATGACATTTTTGTCACAGGGAATGCGTCCGCCTGTGGCAAAGACAAACCCATGAAAATAATAAAAAGTAACATTATTGAATCAGATGTCATTTTTAGCAGTGTACAGGATATAATTGGGTAGATATACAGTACTGTGCAAAAGTATTAGGACAAGAACTATTTTATCTTTTATGAGGCATCAAAATAAAGTTTAAAATTACCCCTGTCCTCACTTTTGCACACTACCGGTAGTATCCAAAAGTATTAGGACAGGAGTGATTTTCCTTAAAACCTCACTGAAATTCAAATACAGGCTGAAAAACCAAGTAAATTGCTAAAAAGTATTGATTATTTAAAACTAGGTGTAAAAGAAATGTATTAAAAAGAAGTTACATTTAATTTTTCCTATTAAACAAGTTACTTTGAAACTTCTCATTATTCCATTATCCTTGGATATCACTGACGTTACTTATTTCCCCATCTCGAATTGATAAATCTAATGTTACTTCGCAAGACACACTTTGGGAACAAATACAAGCTGCTTGGCAGGAGATACCATTAGATACATTGAAGAAGCTTGTGATGTCAGTGCCTGACAGAATGAAGGAAGTGATCAAAGCAAAAGGCCATTATACTAAATATTAAATTTATTTGTAACAAGTATTTTTTCTTGTTAAAGCATTTGTTGAGTAAATCAAATAAAATTACTTTAATTAAATTGTTTATTTTTCTCACCCGGGCAGTAAGTTAAATGATAACGTAAACTGGGCTGTTTACCCTTGGTTTGAATTCTATCGCGTTCAATTTTACACAAATACCCTTCTCCACTGGTGCTCCAATTATTGTAGGTGAAAGACTGCTCTGAATTCAAAACCGATCGGTTTTCCCAACAAATAGATAGAAGCTCTTCAGCGTTGTTTGATAATCATAGATGGCGACTTAATAAAAACATCCACCCCCAGCAGCTTATGCCATTAGAATGAATGTATTGAACAGTTACTGATGTTCTTGATCCACGTGAGTTGCGATGTCTATTGTAGGCATAGTTAGCCTCTTCTTTTAGTGTTGGAACTGGGGAGGGGTAAATTTTCAATTGCCTTTCTTTCTTACCTACCTGGATCATCAGAAAACAGTTTCTAAGTGATGAGACAGAAAATTTGATAAAAAAATTAACTGACAAGGCGTGATATTAGATAAAGCGTACTTAGATAGGCTCAAATACTGCGGTATTATAATTTAAAACGAAAATTTTTTCATAGCTGAGCAACTAAAAAAAAGACTAGTTATTTGCATATCGATAGGACATTTAGAGAAAACGCTGGAACATTGAAATGATGCATGTGACCTTATAAATTTGATATTAATATTTTAAGAATTGTCTCCAAATACTCAATTTTCAAGCAGCAGAAGAAGAGTTTTGGTTTCAAAATTTCTTGATCAAGTCATTTTCTTTGAACCACCCGGGGCTCATTGTTAGAAACAGCAGTAATGAATTCTTTGTCATGCTTTAAGGCAGTATTTAGACAATTAGCTGTTCAGAGATTTTCTATTGCGTGTTAAATAGTAATCCATGCTCAAATAATTACATTGTTAACTGTTATTTTTCAACGAAATGATAACCGTTATTCTACACGGCAAAACTATTTCTCAATAAAATAGAAAAGAGAACTTCTGCTAAAAAATGAAGCAACACACGAATTCTGCTCAACAGGCTTAGACGATCTTACATAGTGAAACTAATTGACCAAGATCAGAGGTGCTAACGTTTGTTCTTCAACAATTTAGACATATTTTTTTAGCCCTTGAAATAATGCCGCCGAATTGGATATTATACAAGCAGTAGCACACAATCGATTCGTGAAAGGAAGCAAGCGTAAAAATGTGCTAATAGCAAATCTAACACAATTTAGGTTGTTATATTAATTTGTTTACGCGGTTGAACAGAAGATCTTATGCATTTATATTTTTAGCTTTCTTTTCCTATAGATACAGCAACAGATCAAGCTGAAATAAGGACTAGTTGTAGTGTAAAATCTTTTGTACAATGAAGACGAAAGCCGATGATGGTTCGCCTGAAATAGGCCCATACTTCCGATTTACCATGAAATAACGTGTCTGCCTTAATTTTTCTCATATATACATATTTATTGTAGCAGTACTCCATTTTAGGCCTGATCTGATAGAGGAAAGCGGGAAGAATCAGCACTTGTGCTATGCATTTACACTTTTATATATATATATATATATATATATATATAGCGTGTGTATACATTGTTTATATACAAGGCGTTAAAATTTCCCCTTTTCTGATTCCATGAACCTATGGCCTAGAGGGTAGCGACTCCGTCTGACACCAAATCGGTCGAGTTTCGATCCTGGCCAGAAGCAAGTGGATGTGCCTAGCCACACTGATGAGCAGTGATACAACGAAACAATCTTGTATGTGGATGACTAATATATATATATATATATTTACGCTTATATAAACATCAATATATAAATATTAATCAGATGTGAATGGGATTGTGTTCAATGCTATATAACAGATCAAAAATCTATATTAATAAATATACATCATCCTACGTTTTACGCACGACTGAGTTTCATGCTTTTCAGCAATCCTCGAGTGCTTATATCATACTGGTCTTCTATTTGAATTACTTATTAACAATCCCTTCTTAAAGTTCGCATGGGTATAAAAACTTATGTTTTAATATTTTCATATTTATTATATATATAAGTTGGGTTAATAGTGAAACCTAAAAATAGAATAGAATACTAAAAACGTAGTGGGAGAAAAAACAGATTTAAAATTTAATTATAAATATAAAACAAAATTAGAGCCCGTTGGGTCTAAGCGCAGGGCGCAAGTGCGGTAAATGGTTTGTTTACATTTACATTTTTATAAAAAAAAAGGCGTAAAAGATTTGAGTAATTTATACGCGCAAATTTACGCATCCATCAATATACATGTATTTACAGATTCATACAAACTTAAGGGCTGATGATTTTTCAAGCTGAATTATATTT
The DNA here is from genome assembly GCA_037127315.1 of Ascarosepion bandense. NCBI lineage: Eukaryota > Metazoa > Mollusca > Cephalopoda > Sepiida > Sepiidae > Ascarosepion > Ascarosepion bandense. The sequence continues at coordinate 1,023,795 of JBBBDQ010001192.1, forward strand.
AAGTATAATTACTCTATTATGGGTATAAATATATAATTGATTATGAACCGGTTAATGTAATGTAGAAATTAGTTAGGTTTAATGGAGTAAAACAAATAGGATAACTATTATATTTCAATTAAATCTATTCAAATATATGCTTAATTTAATCTATTCAATTAGATAATTCTATGAAACAATCAATTTAATTTATTCAATTAAAAAATTGATTCAATTAATTTCATAAATTGAATTTAATAATTAATCAGCATATGTAATTAGACAATTTAAGATAGTAAAATTCAAGTAAAAATTAATTAGGTTTACTAGAGAAAAAGTTATATATATATATATATATTTAATACAAATAATATAATATCAAATGTAATGTTTATATAAACAAAAAATATTAAAATATAAAATGCACAAAAGAAATATATAATACACAAACAAAATATTTATAAACATACAGATGTAAACGTATACTAATTTAAAACATACGTTGCTTTTATATCACATAGACAAACAAATAAAACATGTAAAAGTAAATGCACACACACACACACACACATATATATATATATATGCGTAAGCACATAGATACATATAAACATAGTATAAGTAACATACATAAAAAAGCACAAAATAAAATGTAAAACACACACACACACACACATATATATATATATATAAAGGAAAACTCAACACGTCATTTCAAGTGGTTATAAACTATAGTTCATTTCTATGAGATAATTAGCTCATTTCATCAGACCTTATAATATTTCTTCCATTTGGCCCCCAAAAAAATTATAATATATTAATATATAGATATAACACTTAATATTTTATATTAAGTTATCTTGTTGGATTATCCTCACTATTTACGGACTGGACACACACACACTTATGTGTGCGTGCTTAAGGTCATATCGCGTTGAATACACCAGTTCTCCGGATAAGCAACGTTGAGCCTGGCAATTACTAAGGTGGGTTACCGATTGGAAATGCCAGGTGCTGTAAGCGTTCTTGATGTATGTGCGTTGTGGTGGAGTTGATTTCTCGGAACGAGAATTCGGGAAGCCGAGTTCGAATTCCGGTTGAATGCCCTGCAGTCATTTACGCGCATTTATCCTTGGGAAAAGTATTAATCCGTTCATTCTTTCCAGTTATGGGTTAAATAATAGGTGAGATTGGCTTCTATAGCCTTGGCTGGCAACCAGGCTACCAGAGCAGGTAGCAGCAAGCTGTTGCAGGATAATGAAAAAAATGCCTACCTGAGCGTCGTGGAGTGCATTCAGGGCACAGTGAAAGCAATATCACTGTTAACTATCCACTGCATCCCTGACTGTCTCCGGCAAGTCTTGCCTATGTCGTACCACCGGACCCAGATGGAATAGGAAGAGATAACGAGGCGTGCGAGACTCTCCCTCACTTAAATCCAATTAAAGCGCAAGTCATGACATCTACTAGAAGTCATAGTCTTCCTCATATATATATATATATATATATATATATATATATATATATACACACACACACATATAACGGACTTTTGTGTGTGTACGTATTTCTATTTTATATGGCAATATATATATATATATATATATATATATATATAATGTAATACCTTTGGTAAAGTTTAAGTAATGTTTAAACCGGAATATCACCGAGGAAGGGTGTATACCATAAAGAAAAACAAAACAAAAAAAAAACAAAACAAAAACAAAAACAAGAAAAGAAACCCCAAAAAACGGAGGAATGAAAGGGCTATAAGATTTTGACAGGACCTAATTATATTTAAGTATTTGTGTCTGTGTCTACATATCGTGATCAATTCACTTCTTCTGCTTAACAATTTATGGTTATTAAGGTCTTTTAGTATAATTACCTTTTCTAGAAGGTATAAGTTACATCTATTTCTTATGCCATTATAAAATTTGGTATATAAATGCAAATGCATTGCACAGGTGCTGACTCTTCCAGCTATCCTATCTTTACAAAAGCCAGATCAGGCCTAAAATGGAGTACTGTTGCCATATATGGGCAAGAGCTGACCAGTCTTCACTTTTCAGTCTCGAAAGAGTCCCAAAGTGCCTCAGTGTCCTTGTAGGTGACCAATTATTTTCCGCCCTACAACCCCTTTATCACAGATGAAACGTTGCAAGCTTCTCGCTGGACTACCACTATTTCAATGGAAAATGCTCAGACAAAATACATTTTTAAATTCTACCATTTCTAACCTTCACAGCTACAATCCACCATGCCTCGCACATTGTAGCGAACCACCCTAATTGCACTTATACTCCATTGGTGAGATATAAGTTTTACTCACGCAGGTTCTTCCCATCTGCCTTATTGAATTGACCCCCAAAAGGATGCTTTTTCGATTGCTACATGTTCAAGTTTAGGGTTAACCGTTATCTTCCCCACATATCCACATAATCTGTGCTTATTATTCTGCAACTCTACCTCAAGTAGCTTTCAGCGCTAATGCAGATTGAACAAAGAAAAACAATGTCTAATGACATTGCTTACGTATATAATAATCCAATTATGTACCATGATTCAGGTAGGAAATATTAACTGATATTCCCGCGTTAACATTACTTTTTTGTATGAAACTACGAGTCGCGGTACACAGAGGCAGCCATACCAGTATGCGATGATTAAATTTGTCGCCATTTTATATTTTTAATTTCGCGCGTACGCTTTGTTTGGTTTTGAGTCTGTCGATTGCACAGTATAGTAGGGTCAGTGGGGGACCGCTTTAGAGAAGAAGGGCACCATAGCGCAATTTAATCCGCCAGAAATTATGTACCGCTTGGAATTCACACCGGCAGCTTCAATACGAACATTTCAGAGTGTTTGGGTGTCAATCAGAGGAAAAAGCAGCGAAGTCGGAAAAAGGCCGTGATTATGAAGGTATGGCAGCCCAGAAAACTCTCTCTGGTCGTTCTGATAAGAACGGAACTTCTGAATATGTTGGTGAAGGTCTCAAGCTCAACACGGAGGCCTACATCAAGTGCCTTGAGGCGGTAGTGTGCCCTGTGTCAAGACGCTATGTCTGGTAACGGGACTCTGTACCATGCCACAGAAGCGGGAGAACTCAGTAATGACTGTCATACAATTTCTGCGATCATAATCACGATTTACCCTGGCATCTGGCCACCTAATTTCCCGGACTGCAAAACCCCCTAATTATTATGTGTTGGGCGATCTTGAGCGAGAGACCACAAAATTCCTTTTTAAAAGCAAAGATGAACTAAAGGCAAGGATTATGGCCGCAATCATTAACTTCAACAACGAGACCCTCTAGAAGAGATTCCAAAGTCGCCTGGAGGCTATGGTTGAAGCCATTGCCGATTTTATTAAATAAATTTACCTTTTACTATTTAAAGATATTTTTATGCAATTTCAAAATTAAATCGCATTATATATATATATATATATATATATATATATAATGCTATTTGTTTGCAAATATGAAATAGTTATAACATACATCATTATAATATGCTATTAAATATGCTTACAAATGTAACAATAACACCATATATTTACAAAGAAACATGGGTGTAAATAACTGAATATAGAAGATAATAAGGATAGAGATACATCTTCCTTGCGACGATGACTATTACAATTCACTAAAGAACAACGGTACTTATTTCAGGTTTACTAGAAGTTTAGTGGACAAACTATATTAGAAAAATCCGTTATCTTGGTGAGAAACTTTTCAAAACAAATTACATTAATAAGCACAAATGTTGACCATATAACAGAGAAAACTGCCTTACTGAGATATTTTCTTAACAAATTCGAGCTGTTTCTGAGTATCTCTCATCTGTTCTTTCGCATTTCAATACCTAATTACAATATTACTTATTATTTATTAATCATTGCAAAATTGTCTGTTTTCTTTTACGTTTGTCATCATCAAGAAAAAATGTAAGCGAAAACATATAAACTCTTTCGGCAATCTCAAGAGACAATCTTGCATATTCATTAGCTAAAACACGGGTTTTCCAAAAAGAAAAAAGTGAAAAATAAAATCTGATTATGATAATTTTAAAGAAAATGTTTCTTTTTTAACAACATATTTTGTTTAAGCGAGTGAACCGTCTCTTACCTTGCCAGATGACTGGTACGCATGCGTCACAGCTAAAGTTCAGGGATTCATTATCAGGTTCATAAAGAGCCACCACTTGCATTTGACCGCCTGCAGAAAGATAAGAAGTTCATGCAGAAATTTTCAACTGCCAATAAAGACATAAAAGATAGCATGCCACAACGTAATACATGAAGATCAAAGAATGAAAACAAATTGAAAATTGACGTGTCCCAAAATAAGACACAAAACTGAATCATGTTTATATGAATGGAAACTTAGTAATTAGAAGCGTATGGTACTTATAGACGAATGCAGAGATTAACATAGACTGGTCATGTGAGAAACGAGAAAGTTTTAAATAAAATAGGAACCAAAGGGATACTTATACTTTAAATGAGAAAGAGACATCTAAAACGTTTTGGTAAACCCGAAGGAAAAAAAGGCTTGGATACTTTAACACTAAAAATACATTGAATGCAAGAAGGGCAGAGACAAACATCTTATATTCTATCTAAGGAGCTTGTGTGAATGGAAGCATTGCTTACAGTTGAATGATCGCTTACGTGCTGAAGAAACATAGTACATAAAGAAAATGCAACTGAAAATTTCAGTTCATAAAAAGAAAGTTAAATTTGAATGTTTGTCTTTCATAAGAAAATAATATATTTCTCGCTTCTAATTAATATTCAAAAAATTATCATATAATATTAATATTACCAATCGTATGAAGGAAAAACAATTCTACGAGAGAATAAGTTGTATAATTTGGTGCAAAGCTATTGAATTTTACGCGGAAACGAATTTATATATGGAAAGATATAATCCAAACTGTATCAATCTTACATGAGGAAGATCATAGTGACTGAAAGAAATATTTTGACTTTCTTACAGAGGCCAATAGAATTCGTTCAGTAAAACAATAATATCTTTTGTTAACACCCCCAAAACGCCCTATTAGTAAGGTAATCTTCTTTCAGAATTTATTGAGTACACAACTAAATCTAGTTTTATAAAATATATAAAATCTATTTTTTATTTAAATTTGATGATTTCAAAATACGAATATAATAAAAAACAACCAATGTATGGGTAATTTTATATAAAGATTTTACGGTGCTTACGTATTATCGGGAGGACCTTTAAAAAAACGACTCAAAAATTAAAGTAAATTATTTATTGAAACGGTTAAAACAATAAAATGGAATTACATTTGTAATTCCGGAGGCCAGAACGTCGCAATTGCTTCCAAAAGTGACTCAAAGACATCAGTACAGGCAACATGCTTCCGCCACATGAATTCGGCCAAATACGACTCCAAATGGTGACGTGCAGTGCCACAGTGCTTCTTGTTTCGCCACTTTGTCGATCCCCATAGGCGTTCCACTGTCTGCGTATGAGCCCCGGTGTTCGAATCCACAAAGTTGTACTTGTGGTTGACGTTGAGGTGATGAAAGCCTGATTTTTCCAGTTCCTTGGTGTTATAAGCGGGGAAAAAAAGAAAAAGTAAAAATCAAAGGTCCTCCCGATAATACGTAAGGACCGATTTTTACTGCTAGATTACTTTTACGGACTATAAAATGGGTAATAAACTATTAGCGAATTGCGTGACTAATGCATTAACACCATTTCTGTGTCTCAGCTGGTATACCATTAGTTGCATTATGCTGATACTTTAGAGAGATGTGCAATTGATTGGATGATAAAAACCTGTTTTGAAATATCGTTCTTATTTTTGTGAGCGGTCTATCGTCGGTAAAAAGAGATTCATAAATGTAGTTCTCGAAGTTTTTGAGGAAGAACCCAGTGTCAAGTCTGAACGCGTTAGCTCTCGTCGACTTCTGTTCTAACCCGTTGTTTACTTCACTTTGTTGCCAGTCGTCAAACACGTAGAGTCTTCTATGTGCTGTGTCTCTTCAGAAAGTAGGTGATCATGACTCTCTACAATTTCCTTTTCTTTGTAGCTCTTAATAAATTGTCTTTTTGTTATTTCTCCTAAATCTTGTTCCGCCATCTGTTTATTCAAGCTCATTAAATAAGTTACGCGTCGATTTCCTCATCCACTTTAGCCTTCAAACTGTCCTGTGAGTATCAAATTTTCCAAATCCTCTTTCCTTATGACGCGTCCTAGAAGTGTCAACTGTCTCCTCCTGATGTTAAATATAAATTTTCTTTTAGTTTCTATTTTCTCATGGCTTATAAAATGCAGTTAACCCTATTCCAGGCAGGTTATTTTCAAGTTGTGAAGAACAGGGGAAGAGGAGTTATCTGCCAATTTCAAAATGCAATAGAGCTCTAAATAATGACTTAAATTGTTTGAACCTTTGAAAAGATTCATGTTTTACCTTTTATTTTCGGCCTTCGTTTTACTGTTTTATCTGGATAAAACAGCAGTAAAAACGACGAGAGTTTGACAAATAAACTAAATACTTCATTTACAATACAAAAAAGATCATGTTGAATGTAATATAAAATAATTGTGTACTGAATTCATACAGAGCCTGTATTGCAAGTTTAAAGGAGATTATATATAATTTTCTAAAATTACAAAAAAAAAAAAAGAAAAAAAAGAAAAGTTCACCCCTGTCTGGAATAGGGTTAATTTATCACATTGACCTTCAGTTTAGTGCAAATTGTGCCAATCATGTTCTCGTATCCATAACGTTAAGGCTGTATTGGTTATTTAAATACTAAAATAAAAATGCCCATCGGACGGGGATTTGTCATTTCTCTCCTTTTTATTGTTTAACAGGTGGATTTTTATTATCTGCCGTCCTGCATATCTTCGTACATATAGAGCCTAGTATTGCATCACACCACCAATCAGGCAAAGAACATTGACTATATATATAAAGGTTAGTATAGAAAGCACTGGAGTATCTGTAATATTTTCCCTGTTCCGACGTAGCAAAACTGTTTGGGCGTAAAAATAAATGTTTCTACGTCAATTTTATTTTTTAATTTAAAGATAAAAGACAAACTGAAAACCAGAGGAAAAAATAGAAAAATGTGAATAGTTGCTTCAAAACCAGTTAGATTGATATGCTCAATTTCTATTAAATGAAAGCTTACGGTTATATCCCATTGAAACCATGATTCTAGTACGATCGCCGAAGAAAAGCAACGCCGATTCTGATCAGTATCTAGATGGATGAATGTTTGAGAATTCTAGGTGCTGTAATGGACAGCGTCTCGGAATAAAAAATCAGAGAGCCGAGTTACCATTCCAGTCGGGTTCATTATACCCATTTCCGCGCAAATACACTTGGGAAAGATATGGATCCACCACTTCTCCCCACCCGGTTCTGAGTTAATTAGTAGAACTTGTCCAAAAATTCTTACAATCTAAAAATATTCTTTGACTTTATATAAACTGCAAAAAGGTTGATAAACCGTAAAAACCACATCAACCGATCTCTATGAAATAAAACAAAGAGATTTCATCAAACAAACGTTCGCGGCAAAATAAAAAGCTTAAACGCCAGCCCAAACTTCGATTGACAAAAAAATCTCTTCAAAAAATAAACGGCTAGAAACAGCACAAACGTTTCGAGAGAACTTTGTAACTTTTTACCCTTTACTGAGAGTCTGAAATTACTTATATAAATAGGCAATGATGTTAGGAGTTGCGGATTGTGCCTGTTATGTGGAGAACACTTGGAAGATGTTATAACGAATTACAGACGTCAGTGAGGCGAAAGTGTCGATTGGTAGAACTTTTGAACTGGTTGACACTGGAATAAAGAATTTTAAGGACATAGATCTGGTTGCCGACATGTGCAGAAAGGATGGGGAGGAGCGGAATTAGTTTTCTATGAATGGAATTGGGAATTAATTTCAGAAGAGGCCGCTCTTAGAGAGAATGAAGAACAAAAGAGAAATGCAGAAATATGAGAACCAACATCGATAGAAATCAAACCAACCAGCCGGTGAAGTATGTATACGAATTTAAAACATTCATGGAAATTCCATGGTGGATTTTTGAAACTTGAAACTATATTACGTAATTTGAGTGAGTGAGTGAAAAACGGGAAAAACAACATTAATTACAACATCGAATTTAAAAAGAAATTATCCAATAATATAAGAACGAAATCAACAGAGATGCAGAGTAAGGGCTTAAATTTTAGCTGAAAAGTCATGAAACATTTTAGTTGATGAAGATTTTAGGGAGATAGAAAAATGCTACTTATTTTTACACTTGCTAATATCCAGTAAAGTATCTTTTCAGGTCCAAAAATCGTTCTCTTTGTCCACTATTGAAATATTTTTTTTTCGATCAATGTGAGTTTTTTATTGCTTTGTAACATCGATTTCTGACTTTATAAATGTTACCAATAAAAGCTTATCATGCAACTTTGTACCTTTGTTCTGGCACTTCTTGGAGATCAGTATTCTATTGTCCGCTATATTAATATTATTCACTCGACAGGTTTTCTGAAACACGTGAATCTGCGTTTCAACAATGAGATAACATTTTAAACTGGAACTACTATTAATGATCTCTCGTGGTTTGGGACGCCAACTCTGGAATAACAACGATTTTCCTAGTTAGTGTTAAGAAGCAAAAATATAAAGCTTATGTATCTTTAAAATTTTAAACCGAAATCTCAACATTCAAAAAATATTGATTCTTGCGTTCGAAAAAATTAGCTATAGTTTCGGGGAACAGATTATCACTTTATGAAATGATATTTACGATACATAATTTAATCTAACTCAAGTATTCCAGCAGAATCCAAACACTTAAAACTTAATTCACTACTCACTTTTTTGGATTACAAACCGAACCTAATAATCATCTTTGCATTTCGAATATTAGCAACCGTTTTTGGGTGGTTTCAACACTTTCTGAAAATTCCAAGTTGTACATCTCTTGTTATTTTCCCCTTCAATGTCACAACCTTCATTTTCTCTTCATCAGAAATTTCAGTCACGGTTTTAGTTTAGTGCAAACAAAGGTAGCTCACACTCATGTTTATAAAATGGAATAATTCCTACTTACAAATTCGAATATTACCATAACCTTCAACAACATAGTTTCCAATCTTCAAGGTCTACAGACACTTCTGATAAGAGCTTACTACTAAACAACGTTAAATACTTAATAAAAAAAGGGTATATTAATGTTATGTAGTTGGCTCAAAAGCTTTGTACAACAGTGTAGTACTCCAATTAAAATTAGTAAAACCGAGTTACCAAAGAAGAAATTTCATCACAACAATTGCCGTGAAAATATTTACAGAAAACGCACAGCGAAGATACGTTATGATGGTGGAAATGATGCCAGGTCAAAACCGATAAAGTTGCAGATTCTTCTTTGGATTTGTCAAAAATCTATAGACCTAGAAACTGATTCATTATAATCGTTCCACTTCTGGTCAGTAGCAAATGTAGATGTTCTTTGAAATGATTAATGGACACGTATCTCGAGATGGTCAATGGACACGTTCCTCGAGATGGTCAATTGACACGTTCCTCGAGATGGTCAATGGACACGTTCCTCGAGATGGTCAATGGACACGTTCCTCGAGATGATTAAAAGAAAAAGTCTTCGTTTTGGATTTATCTCAATTAAAACCAAATTGTGAGTGTATCTGTAAATTTGATTTTATGGAACCAACCAAAACTTAGAAAAAAGATTAAATAGTTGTACCATCAGCGTGGATATCGGGACGGAAACCGATGACATCGAGATGGTCTTTGATTTGGTTTAGTTTATTAGTTTTACAAACATGTCAAACTTCGGGCTGAATATCATATTTTTATTCAATATCATTTTTCGGGATTTTAAAGTTTTATAATTCATGAAGTAGAGTTGAAAACTAGTTGTATAGTTTGTCTATAGATGAAGTTGTCTGTATTAAGATTCCGTGTATAATTTACTTTCCCTCAAGTTGGTCAGAATGGTTTTTACATTTACGTTTTTGAAAAGTTCTTTATGGATATTCACCTTATAAGATAGAGGTATATTCGGTAGGTCTTCTGGCATAATATACATTTAGGTGGGTCCTCATCGTTTAGAAGAAATGAATTTCACTTCTCTTCGGGAAAAAAACCGGTAATGTCTTTGATGAAAGTAAGGTACAAAGTTAGTTCAATGATAGAGTCCTGAGGACATTCACATAAGTGCAAAAAGTTTCACAAGAGTGGCCGTTCAAAATGATTTTTATGACTAGACTAGCAGTATAGCCCGTCATTTCTCGGGTGTAATGAAAGCTTTAAAACTAATTCATGGTCCTGGAGCTCAGACTCTTTAGACGTTGGCACGAAAGACTAAAAAGCAATAGTTGTTTCCAGTTAAAGGGAAACCGTAGACTGAAAGAAAAATGAATGGATATAAGTCAAATTTTGATTTCCTGGTATCGATATCAAATAAGCTTTTGTCGTCGTAAACTGAATTTTGAAGGCTAAATAAGTCCTTTGAGTAAATGGTATCATGGCTGAGACTAAGAAGTACAATTATACCTACTTAGAGCCAAACCCGAAGCAAAAACTAAAATAAAAGGGTTGAAAAATAGACTTACAGGCAGATAAACAGACACACAAACATCTTACCTTTTATATATATTATCGATTTTCTGCACTATTGTAAGAACTGCAATCTTAAAACTTCTGAATATCGTTTCTTATGTCTTTGTCTATAAGTGCATCAAATTTGATTAAAATCAGACCACTCCTTCTATAACCCGATTTTCGATATTTATCGTGGGTACCTCCACACAAAACCTAGCTACGAACACTCGCAGACGCTTATAGTACAACTGTGTAAATTTTCAAGAAAATCGGTTCAGTCGTTTCGGATTCTATAGGTAACGGAGACACACAGACAAAGTTCCATTTATAAAAAAGTTTAGATTTGATGAGAAAGACTGAAATAACTAGAAACATAATATTTTTTCTTTTTGAGACGATAAAGTACTTACCTTAAAATACTTGTGGTGCAGTGGATATCGATTCGGAACGACAAATCTAATTCCAGTTGAATTCCTTGCATTTACGTACGCACAAATACTCTTGGGAAAGGTGTTAATCCGTCTCTTTCCTCCAGTTATGAATTAAATAATAGAACAGATTGGGTTCTATGACACTGGCTGGCAACCAGTCTACCGCAGAAAGCAATGCCAACCTACTGCGGGATAATCATCTGCCCAGTCAGTCAAGTCTCTTTCGAGACATGACCGCCCAAAGCGTTTATCACATATGGCACTTAACTGACTGAAGTAGTAGAATAGTAGGTGCCGGGAAGTCAAGAGAGCTTATTTATTAAAAAAAGGAAAAAAAAAAAAAGAGTAAAAATATAAATGCAAATACTAACCTTGGTATTGCTGAATTACTGCCAAGCCCTGCCGATCGGGACCATTGAAAGACACTGGACCCTGGTGAAAAAAAAGTATTATTATATGAACACATAATAATAAAAGATTAAGATAAATGTAGCGCAGGATTTTACATTTGGTTGTACCACATTAGACGTTAGATTTGGACATTAAAGTAAAATAAGTAATTTTAACAGGTAAATCAATCGCGGTGTTTACAGTTACGATTAAAGGGTAAATTTTTCATCACAGGTAATGGAAAGTTTTGAAAATGTGTTGTTATTATTGCCAGCAAATGGAAAAGAGCGCGTGTCAAAACGTGCCATTTTCTCATTATCTCTCAATTCATGAAGAATCCATTAATTCAAATCTTTTACCTTTCCTCAGGCAGCCAAACGATGAGCAAATCATCGGAGAAAAGTTTGCTAAAACAGCTCGAACTATTACTATAGGGCAATGTTCTATACATTTTCAGTAATAATTATCGTTGATGACATTTGTAAATTTTTTCTCGAAGCTAATTTTGAATGTTCTCATCGCCGGAATGTAATTTCTGTAAACACCAGAAACTAAATTAATGTTTTTCCTCAGATTCAGCTGCTTCGATTGCTAATTTAAATTTATACAACAAGTTGAGTAGTGCTTGCTTAAAAAGAAACTTATTTCTATGAGTGCACGCGTCATTTAAAAATTGCGTTAAATAAAATACTAAAGTTTAAAATTCTAAATAATACAACGCACAAATATTTCGATTCCTTTTGATTGCATTAATACATAAATTGTCATTGACGAAAAACGTGACAAGATAGAGACCGTGTAGCACAAGGTCGCGAGACCGTGTAGCACAAGGTAGAGAGACCGTGTGGCATAAGGTAGAGTTGCCGTGTAGACATATTGGACAACAAAGACAGACCGTGTTCTAATAAAAGCATTGATTAGTGCAAATAAACCTGATAGATAATTAGATAGACAGGAAGGGAATGAGTTTCTTAAATCGTTATAAATACGCTAGCCAAGAAATACATATTGATATAATAATGTAGTTAGCCGGTGATATATAAATAAGAGAAAGAGGGAGAAGTAGAATAGTATGTGTATGAGAAACTTAGAAATCAATATTTGAAGCAGATACGAGGTGCAATATTTAATACATTTTTACCGAAATGACACTAAAATATATTAAAAATATTAAATCGTAAATTTATTCACTTAGATCGCGATTGGCTACCACTAAGGTCTCCAGACGACTTCGGAATCTTCTGCATCCATTCTGATTAACTTGGTGAATGCTGCCATAATCCGTGCCTTCAGTTAATCTTTGCTTTTACAAGGAACTTTGTTGATCTCACTCGCTTAACTGTGCATTACACATAATATTCAAGGGGGTTGACTGGTAAGGGATGATGTAGTCGACGATATTGTCTGACAGCTAGGAATTGCCTCTCCTACTCGTGTGACACGGTGGAGAGTCCTTTTGTCAGACATAGGATCTTCTAGCAGTCACTATCTTGACCCAGAGCAGCATCTCTCCTATCTCCTTAGGATTCCGGGTTGAGTCTCAGGCTCCCACCAACATATTCGAGCGTTTTTTCTTCATATCTTCATAATTACCATGATTGACACCCAAACACACTGAAACGTTCGTACTGGAGCTTCCGACGCAAATGTCAAGAAGTGCAGCATGTTTCAAACACAGACGTTGTTCAACTGACTCTACTCTACTGTGAAGTTGACAAAATCAAAAACAAACACCGCGCATGCTCGAAGATAAAAATATGAAATGTCAACAATTTACCAATCGTACACCGAATTAAATAAAAAAAAACTCAAGTTTAAGCAGACACGTAAATGAAGTGAGAAGAAAAGAGAGAGAGAAAGAGAGAGAGAGAGCGCGATAGATTACGAGGAGATAGAGAGAGGGTGAGTTTGCGGCAGACGGAGAGGAAGAAAAAGTCTGCTGTAGACGGAGAGAAAGAAAGAGTCTACGACAGACACTGAGGAAAAGATAGAGTCTGCGGGAGAGAGAGAGAGAGAGAGAGAGAGAGAGAGAGAGAGAGAGAGAGAAAGAGCGAGAGAGAGCCAGCCAGCCAGACAGACAGAGTTTGCAGCAGAGAGAGAGACACACAGAATATGCGGCAGAAAGAGAGAGTCTGCGGCAGACACTGAGAGAGAGGATCTGTGACAGACACGAGAGAGAGAGGATCTGTGACAGACACAGAGAGAGAGCATCTGTGACAGACACAGAGAGAGAGCATCTGTGACAGACACAGAGAGAGAGCATCTGTGACAGACACTGAGAGAGAGAGCATCTGTGACAGACACTGAGAGAGAGAGCATCTGTGACAGACACTGAGAGAGAGAGCATCTGTGACAGACACTAAGAGAAAGAGAGAATCTGTGACAGACACTAAGAGAAAGAGAGAATCTTTGACAGACACTAAGAGAAAGAGAGAATCTTTGACAGACACTAAGAGAGAGCGAAAGAAATCTGTGGTAGACAGAGAGAGAGAGTATGTGACAGACAGAGAGTATGTGACAGACACTAAGAGAGATACAGAGAGAGCCTGTGGCAGACACACACAGAGAGACAAAGGTAGAGACAGACTGTGGCAGACCCAGAGAGAGATACAGAGAGAGAGATACACAGAGAGAGAGAGAGAGAGAGAGAGAGAGAGAGAGAGAGAGAGAGAGAGAGAGAGTCCGTGGCAGACATTGACAGAGAGCGGGACAGTCCGTGGCAGACATTGACAGAGAGCGAGACAGTGTGTGTGGCAGACACAGAGAGATAGAGTGTGTGTGGCAGACACCGATAAAGAGAGACAGAGAGAGAGAGAATCTATGACAGACACTGAGAGAGAGAGAGAGTCTTTGACAGACACTGAGAGAGAGAGAGAGAGTCTTTGACAGACACTGAGAGAGAGAGAGAATCTGTGAGAGAGAGAGAGAGAGAAAAAGAAAATCTGTGACCGGCACTGAGAGAGAGGAAGAGAATCTGTGATCGACACTGAGAGAGAGGAAGAGGAAGAGAATCTGTGACCGACACTGAGAGAGAATGAGAGAATCTGTGATAGACACTGAGAGAGAAAGAGTCTGTGGCAGATAGAGAGAGAGAGTCTGTGGCAGATACTGAGAGAGAGTCTGTGACAGACACTAAGAGAGAGAGAGAGTCTATGACAGGCACTAAGAGAGAGAGAGAGTCTATGACAGGCACTAAGAGAGAGAGAGTCTGTGACAGACACTAAGAGTGATAGAGAGTCTGTGACAGACACTAAGAGTGATAGAGAGTCTGTGACAGACACTAAGAGTGATAGAGAGAGAACCTGTGGCAGACACAGAGAGAGAGAGAGAGAGAGAGAGAGATAGGGACATTCCGTGGCAGACACTGACAGAGAGCGAGACAGTCCGTGGCAGACACTGACAGAGAGCGAGACAGTCCGTGGCAGACACTGACAGAGAGCGAGACAGTCCGTGGCAGACACTGACAGAGAGCGAGACAGTCCGTGGCAGACACTGACAGAGAGCGAGACAGTCCGTGGCAGACAGAGAAATAGAGTCTGTGTGGCTGACACCGAGAGGGAGAGAGAAAGAGACAGAGAGAGAGTCTACGTCAGACACTGAGAGTGAGAGAGTCTACGTCAGACACTGAGAGAGAGAGAGTCTACGTCAGACACTGAGAGAGAGAGAGAGAGAGAGAAAGTCTACGTCAGACACTGAAAGAGAGAGAGAGAGAAAGTCTACGTCAGACACTGAAAGAGAGAGAGAGTGTGTGTGTGGCAGACACTGAAAGAGAGAGTGTGTGTGGCAGACACTGAAAGAGAGAGTGTGTGTGGCAGACACAGATAGAGTGAGGGATGAGTGAAAGAGAAAGGGAGAGTGAGGGATGGGAGTAAGAGTGAGGGATGAGAGTAAGAGCGGAAAGAGTGAGGGATGAGAGTAAGAGAGAAAGAGTGTGGGATGAGAGTAAGAGAGAAAGAGTGTGGGATGAGAGTAAGAGAGAGAGAGTGAGGGATGAGAGTAAGAGAGAGAGAGTGAGGGATGAGAGTAAGAGAGAGTGTGGGGGCTGAAAGAAAAAGAGTGAGGGCTGAAAGAAAAAGAGCGAGGGCTGAAAGAAATAGAGAGAGAGAGGGCTGAAAGAAATAGAGAGAGAGAGAAGGCTGAAAGAAATAGAGAGAGAGAGAGGGCTGAAAGAAATAGAGAGAGAGGGCTGAAAGAGAGAGAGTGAGTCAGGGCTGAAAGAAAGAGAGAGTGAGTCAGGGCTGAAAGAAAGAAAGAGAATGAGTCAAGGCTGAAAGAAAGAAAGAGAGAGAGTGAAGGTTGTTGCTATACGGATACTGTAATGAAAAGAAAAAAATATTTGAATGTTTTGATTTAAATATATTTATATTCATTTAGACATGTATAAAGATCTGGAATACATTTCTCCGTGGTGTAATGATTAGCGATTTTGTCTCACTAGATAAATTATGACTGTGTAGTGAATTCAATCCTCACTGGCTGACACAACAAATTTACGCTTCATTAAATTGTTACAAACATCTGTATTTACTGAGATAGATGGGTTGTTGGATATTAAAAATAACGTAACATATGAAAATATTTAGATAGAAAGATAAAAATACTCCCAAACAATATGTTTTGTTTAAGACGATTCACCAGGTAACGCGATTAAGCTTTTATTTAATTTTTCTTGTTGGTACAAGTGTTTTCTTTTCTGATCACAAAGAGTGTAAAAACTGTCGAAAAGTTCTGCATATCTTTAATAAAACATGTATAAAATAGGGATTGTTGTCCAATATATATATATATATATATATATATATATATATAAAGTAACGGAGTAAGTTTGAGAAACTCTCAGTCCGTGCTTCTCTAATTTTTATTTATCTCATGTAGAAAACACGGTTCTTTTTCAAAAATTACCAAACTGAAAATATATGCGCGCTATAAAGATGATATTTTCATTTTAGCTGAGAACGATAAAGGAAATCGATAATCTTAAAACTACATTTAAAAAATTCTATCCTCAATTTCACATATGAGCTTAGCCCAAAAAGTAAAGTTCCATTCTTGTATGTTCTCGTGGAGTCTTGTTTTATATATATATATATATATATATATATATATATACACTGAAAATCATAAATATGTGTCGAGTGGTCTTGTTAAATAAACATATATGAACTGGTTGCTAGAGGCAAACAAACTGACAGATTTAAATGAATATGGAGAGAGAACTTTGCTAATGAAAATAGGGTAGTACATTGAATCAATGAACAACAATTTGTATGAAGAAAATTGATTTCTGCTTAAATGCTGAACCTATATTTTAAACGGACGCATACACTTAAACACCGTTCATGAGAAAACCACGCGTTCATGTCAATCTTTTACAAAGTCACATGAAATAATGGAGAGGGAAAAAATTAAAACTTTAAAAGCAGAATTTGATTGCCGTCAACCATCGTTAAGGGAGATAAACTTTTGGGAAAGAAGAATCAATTTCCTGAAGTCTCATGCTGAATCTCAAATAGGAAGTAACATACGAAGTAACTCAAGTAAAGGAAAAGAATAACGTAAATTATGAATAAATAAGAGACGTTGAAAATGAACTGAAATGCAAGATGAAAATTGAAAATCCTAACCGTAATTTTCCTATGATAACTGAACGAAAAAAAACAAACAAAAAAAACAAAAAAACAAACAAACCAAACAACAAAAATCCTGTTCCCCCGTTATTTCTCATATATATATATATATATATATATATATATATATATATATCTCTGACAAG
Source organism: Ascarosepion bandense (assembly GCA_037127315.1). Lineage (NCBI taxonomy): Eukaryota > Metazoa > Mollusca > Cephalopoda > Sepiida > Sepiidae > Ascarosepion > Ascarosepion bandense. The sequence goes on from JBBBDQ010001192.1 coordinate 1,040,992, forward strand.
ACAAATAAGAAAAGCTTATAAAGCGACGTGCATTGGGTTCTGATTCTTCAGGTCGGAATGAAAGACAAAATTGAATTTAAGGAAAATCAGTTGACATTTTTAAGAATGAGAGAAGCAATAAATCACATTACCCTATCAGAACAGACGACCAGAAAAAGAAAGTCTTTAGATATTAAAAAAAAATATGAGAAGCCGTGAACGTTTTCTTTAAGGTGTAGATTTATAGATGCTATTATTATTAATATTGCTTTTTGTATGATATATTAAGTGTCTATAATGGTATTTGTGTCGCTACGCATGTTTCGAGTCTAAAGTTGACTCTTCAGGCGAAAAAACTTGTGATTTTAAAAATTACAAACTGCTTTATATATATATATATATATATATATATATATATATATATATATATATAAAATTTTAAAAAAGATTTTAGATTATTACAATGGGTAATACATATTTCACCTCAAAAGGACCAACTGTTGTACCAACTGTTGATAATCACATCAGGACGCGGTGAAATATCTATTACCCATTGTAATAATCTAAAATCTTTTATAAATTATATTACTCTGTTAAATTAAATAAATGAATTTAACATTGAGGTTTCTTGAGTTCGTCTCTATCGGAATTTACCTGGATGGTATACCAAGTGTGATATGTTATATATATATATATATATATATATATATATATATATTGCAAACAGTTTGATAAAGCAGTTGCTGATTTTTACAACTGGCGAAATAAACTTTGGACTTATAACCGTTTAATTATGTGTTCAGTTTTTCTCTCAATATTTCATGTTGCTCTAGATAATATCCATTGAGCTTTCTATTTTTATCTATTTAATATTTTATAATAATTTGTTGTTATCCATCATAACTCTGCGATGCTCATATATTTTTGTGGTTTCTGGATATTCCGATGTACATAATTGAACATTTTGTGCAATCTATTCTGTACGTTTCTGTCTCTGTTCTGTTGTTGCTATTTCATGGATGATAACAATATCTCTTATATATAATATCACAGATCATAACAAAAGAATAATAATGCGTCATACGAGCTAGTAAAAAAAAAGCAGATCTTAGAGTGGGTTGATACAAGAAATGGATATGAGATAAAAGCATAAGGTTTTATTTCAAATTCGATATGGGCACCAGATTATGTTACCAGCTTCTTAAACCATCAAGGAATCTCGTCAACTGATTTCCTCAAGAACTTGTGTGGGATGGAAGACCTAACTTCTTGTGCTTGTTTTTCAAGTTCTTTCAAAGTCTTGACTTGGTATAGTAGACTTGTTTCTTTAAACAACCCGAAAGAAAAAAGTGACAGGGTCTTAAGTCAGGTTGCTCCTACATAAAATGGTTACTTTTCAATCACCCTGTATTATATCCGTTGTGTGAAACCGCGGTCGGTGTTGGCTCATTTTTAGATTTAGTGTACTGTAGTTTTTGCTCTACTTTCGTATAGAGCACTTTACTGTTAAGGTTTCGTCTTGGGTTCTTTTCTTTCAAACAAGCACTTGACGCATTGTTCTTGTGATTGGTTTGTTTCCTTTTTTTTCTTCCCCTTTATTTAACTTACGAGGTAGTCCTCGTTGGGTTATTGACGAATTAAGTTACTGATAGGTTAGCATTAGTTTTTCGGACATTAGGCTATAATAATTAATGCTGCTTTATTGTAATTAAGTATATTAATATATATATATATATATATATATATATGTTATTATATATATATATATATATATAGATATAAAACGAAGATTAACGAAACTGGTTATAAACAACCGACAATTTGAAATGATTTGTTTGAACACTATTTTTGATCGATACATGTATTTAAGTAGATATTCTGTTTATAATCAAACAGTGTTATATATTTATTTATACCGGCTTGATTATTTACAAAAAAAATTCGTAACAAAAATTTATCTTAAGTAATATATACATTCCCCAAACACATATTATATTTTAAATAAAAAGGCCGGTAGAAATAAATATATAACATTGTTTGATTATAAACAGAATATCTACTTAAATATGAGTATCGATCAAAAATAATTTTCAAACAAATCATTTCATATATATAGATATTTATTATAAATTATATTTTAGAACATGTACAAATTTTGGAAGTCGAATGTCGAAACAAAATGTACAATTTGTAGTGGATATATTTAAAAAAAAAAATTCGTACATGTTTTAAAATATAATTTATAATAAATACTCTCCACTCTATATTATATATCGATCACTGTTTTAAATTCATGTTTTGGACATTGTAAATTTTTCTTCGTTCCTTATTCACTCGTATATATTACTTAAACGTCCATATTAGTGGATACCTGAATGTGTGTAAACGATTCTTTTTTTATTTATTAAATAGTATATTTATTTTTGTCTACCGGCCTGAATATTAGAGATCTTATTAAAGAAAATATAAGCATTCTGGTAGGATTAGAACCGGCATCCCCACCCTCTAGTAGGAAAAAACAACATTCGATCTGACGTGCTTTAGACCAATACGGTCACGAGGAGTCTCATCTATTGATTTGATTAAGTAATTTACTGTCTATGTTATCCTCATCCAATGCATTTTCCTTGCAGACAGGTACTAACCCCAAAAAACTGAACTCAACACGTCTGCAAAACGCATCTTTTATAAACCCTTCCACTTGGTCTCATCTCCACTTTTATTTAAGATAGTATTATACATCCCTCAAACATATATATATATACACATATATTATATATATACGATAATGGCTGTGAGTTGATTTCGAGTAAGGTAGCGAGGATATGGCCTGTTAGATTTGATAGATCTTACATTCACTTTCCCAGATCTGGCGACGTGACTTTAGTATTTTTGCGAAACTTTCTATGGTGTTTTAATTCAATTGAGAAACAATATTTTATTATACTTTCCGCATATGTACGAGGGGGAACTGAAAACTTACCAGGACGTCTCCCCGACCTTCGTAAAAAGAAAAACACCTTGATGTCTGTTCAGATTTAATAAATAATTTCACATTTTTTTTCTCTCTCTCTCTCACATTATATATATATATAAAGAAATTAAAGAAAAAAATATTTAAAAAATTTTTTTCTTTAGTTTCTTTCTTTTTCCCTCCCTTCCTTCTTTTATCTCTCTTACCACCTTTTTTCCGTGTTGCTTAAACTTACGTCGATTTAACACGGCTGTCTGTTAATTTTTAGTTACATTCTCCCTTTTTTTTGCGAACCCAGACGATGTCAATTTTTTTCTTTTCTTATTTATTTGATTTTATTCTATCTTTTTCTTTTTCTTTTTCTTTCCCTTTATTTTTATTTTTATTTTATTTTATTATTATCTATTTAAAAAGGAAAAGTAGACTAATTTTTTCTCCAGTTTCTGAAAGGTTTTTTCTGTTGCTGAGGTGATGTGTCGTCCCCCGTGGGGATCTTCATATCGAAATGGCCATTCAACATCTTTGAATTAATCCTTTTTTAATATATATATATATATATATATATATATAATGAAATAAAAAAATTGTCTCCCTCGTGTACCCTTAAACCCAGGTCTGATTAAGCCAAAGATTTGTATCTGCAAGTTTATTTATGTTTTTACATAACCATGCACATTCATATTTATTAAAAGAGAAACGTGCACATTCCTGGGAGAACCAAAGAATTAAAAGACACCGATGCAGATAGATTCGAAGTGGGTACCAAAAAGTTTTCGAACCGAACTAGAATTCTTTTTAAAGAATAATCTGATGTCTGATCATTTAGTTAAAATTTGATAAGTGGCTCAATTTGAAACCTTTTCACTCCTCCTTCTCCTATATGAATATATAAGCATCTCAAATTATACAGGAATAAGAAGATTGCGTAAGCGAAAGAGAGAAGCGAAGTTGAAAAAAAAAATGATGGCTCCTATTCAGTTTTCTAAGTACAATGAAAAGTAATAGAAATATTAAAATTACGTCGGTCTGTTCTCCAAAGATGCACAGGGAAAGACAAAGAGAAAGAAAAGATAAAAAAGAATATTAAAAAAACATGTAAAATTAAAAACAAAACAAAAAATAAAACAAAGAAATGAACAAAAGGGATCAAAAAGGAAATAGAATAAAACAAAAACTATGTGGCAAGATGATGACATAAAAATACGAATGTCGGAATTAATGAAATTGGACAACCAATAAAGAAAAGAAGTCATGGTAAAATAATAAATTGCAAGAAATTTTAATCTGGATGGAAACGGTGGAAAAAGAAAAAAAAAAACGAAACACATAAAAACAAACGAAAGCAATGAAAAAAAAAAATAATAAAAAAAGAAAAACAAAAGAAAAAATCTGAAGAAGGCCGGAACTTACAACGGCTGAAACGTCGTCATGAATATAGCAATAAACATGAGCACAACATCCCGAATCATATAAATAGTTATAATACCTTATTTCAGAAATATAATCAAATGATAAAAAGAGTAAGAGTGAAATGAAAATAACAAAATAAAGAAATTATTTCAAAGTTGACAAAATATTTTAAGTCGTAAGCAAACGCTGTTTAGCATAACCAGTAATCAAGTTTAAGAAAAGAGGAATGTATTCACCGAGACGCCCACAAACTCGAGTTCTTCAATGATCTTCAGGAAGTGTTGGCTCATAGTCGACCCTGTCTCATATTCGAAGTGTTCTAAACGGTAATCCCTTAAACTGGATCCGTATTTAATTCCTTTCTCCACCACACTTTTCAAGGTCAGAGCAATTGTCCACACCGCATCGTACGTGTTCGTAGCATGAGGACTGATCGGCGAAGTTCCGTTATTGCGGTAATATTCTTTGATGAAGTCATCCGTTGACTGTAAACGGAAAGATAGAAAAGAAAAAATTATGTGCCTCCGTAAAATACAATGTATACCAAATGTTCATAAAAAAACAACAATTTTTTATGTTTTGTTTTTAAGGCAGTGACGAATAATCATTTCGAACAGTGTTGGAAAATTTTGTTACTCATACTAGTCCTGAGTATGAAGATAAACTACAACCGGCAGTCGTGTCTTTGACAGGAAGATTGGAAGTTTTCAGCGCGTGGAATCACTTCAAAACCTGTTAATTACTGCTGTTTCCAAACCCATTCTCACCGGGATCGTGTCACCTGTTAGTTTCAGCTATGAGCAAATTGTGAACCCAAAGACAAAACACTATGAAAGTATAATAATACATCTTCGTGTTAAAAATAGCAACGACACATATTCGTGGTGAAATTATCAACGACACATATTCGTGGTGAAATTATCAACAACACATATTCGTGGTGAAATTATCAACAACACATATTCGTGGTGAAATTATCAACAACACATATTCGTGGTGAAATTATCAACAACACATATTCGTGGTGAAATTATCAACAACACATATTCGTGGTGAAATTATCAACAACACATATTCGTGGTGAAATTATCAACAACACATATTCGTGGTGAAATTATCAACAACACATATTCGTGGTGAAATTATCAACAACACATATTCGTGGTGAAATTATCAACGACACATATTCGTGGTGAAATTATCAACGACACATATTCGTGGTGAAATTATCAACGACACATATTCGTGGTGAAATTATCAACGACACATATTCGTGGTGAAATTATCAACGACACATATTCGTGGTGAAATTGTCAACGACACATATTCGTGGTGAAATTGTCAACGACACATATTCGTGGTGAAATTGTCAACGACACATATTCGTGGTGAAATTATCAACAACACATATTCGTGGTGAAATTATCAACAACACATATTCGTGGTGAAATTATCAACAACACATATTCGTGGTGAAATTATCAACAACACATATTCATAGTAAAATTATCAGCAACAATTTTAAAACAAAATGACCAGAAATAAATTTCATAGAATTACTAACAACACGTTTAATCTGTAGTTGATGGCATACAACTGTGTTTGAGGAATTTCTTAGCGGAATCAAACTTTATTTTAAAATAAACCTTTAACAAAACTGCAACATAAAACACACATATAACTGCCTCTAGTAGTTATGTTCACGCAAACATATATATATGCACAAAAGCTGAGTACCATCTACCATGTATTCAATTATGAAGGCATAACAACATATATAATATTTTTATTACTTCAATGCTTCCAAAAATTTCAACTTCGGCATTAAATTATCCATAAGGAGATAATATACTTTAATACAAATCGATCAATCAATAGTTAGTCATATAACTAAAGACCTACCTGTGATGTCGTTTCTGCCTAAGTATAGAATGAGCTCCATTCTCATCGTTTCACTGACCGGACAAATAATAATTTTTCTATTCTCATTTGTGTCAATGAGCGTAAAACTAGAAAATGTCCACAACGTTTATTAACGGCACGGTGAAAAATGAAAACTTGAGTCCTGTTTCCAAAGCATTTGATTGTTTATTCAAGGATTCATTTGCGTTGTCTGGCGGCTAGGGAGTGACACTTTAGCCAACTGCTACTTTTGATATGACAGACTGCGGATCAGCCTTTGCTTTCAACCAGCGTAAACTCTGACACTCTCCTATCACCCTTCTGTTCATCTCTACAACACGATGCTAGCTAGCAACTCTAACGAGCGGCGTCAGAACTCTCACTGACGTTTAGCTTGTACTCCGTGAACAAGTTGTATTGAAAACTACTTTGACGAATAGACAGTCTCCGCCAACAGGCGTCTCTGATCTATCCTCAATTTTAAAAATAAGTGTTTATACAAGGTGCAGCAGAAATACCTCCCACATATACCTCCCCAAAATATCTACCACATAATAGTAAGACGTTAGTGGCAATGGTGTCTTCATCTAGCTAATGTCTTACCATTTTGTATCAGGTATTTCTAGAAAGTAGGTTGGAGGTATTTAGGCCGCATCCTCTATAAGTATACACACAGAAATATTTAAATTCCGACCAATTAATTCATAGCCTTTATTTTTTTTATCTGTTTTTTTTTTTTCTTTTTGGTCAAGTGAGTGGTTGGCTGATTTGACGATCCTTCTTCGCACATTATACTGTTGTTCATAAAACACTTAAGACAAAATAAAATAATTTAGGTCCCACTTGACTCATTTCATGTTCTAAGCCAGTCATGCGCAGAACTTATCGTGTCTCATCTGCATCTGCAACATAGAGCCCCTATCTGAACAATCCGACTTAGAAGAGAAAAATACGAAAAATTATAGTTCACAAATAATTTCCTGAAATCATTTGTACCTCACAATAATCTGAATTTTCTTTGGAGGTAGCTGATCGAGACCATCTGTCTCTACAAGACACAAACAAGCCAGCAGCACAAACAAATATCTGTATATATGTTGCAGCCCAAAGAGACATAGTGATAGCAGTGATATTTGATTCTCTTTTTAAACTGTTTTTCAAAATAAAAAATATGTGAATAAATGGAAAATAACTTATTTTCAAAACTTTGTATGACATTTGAAACACACCGTATTGAGCAGATTTTTTTTCTGAGTAAAAAGAAATAAATTACTTTGCATTTAGTGGCTGGAAAACCATTAAAGAATCATTTGAAAAAATAAAATTTGTTCTTTTTTAAATTTCTTATGGGAGAATATTTTTTCTATTTCTTCAAAAAACCTGTTCACTACAATTGACAACGCTTATAAAATATATCACTCAAAAAAAATAGAAATAAAAAAAAAATTTGAATTCATAAAAATACTGAAATATATAAAAAGAAAAAAAAAACAGAAGAGGAATTTTACTAATTCGCAGGTGAAGGTTATTTTTCAGTGTCAAAGCCATTAGTTTTTATCCGCTACATCCCTGAAGAATAAACGGAAACTCCAATTTTTTTTTACAGATATTTATCTTTTCCATAGTTCAAGTCTTTGAACGAAGTTCATTTTAAAATGTATTTTAACATTATATAAAAGTTATTTTCCCTCGAAATAAATTAATTGATATAAAATCGAGCTTTCACTGATCATTAACATATTGTAAATTTGAAAACTATCCACGTACACTATTTTAATAATATATGAGTCAAGCTTTGCGCTATCGTCTTTTAAGGTAAGAAACAAAAAAAAATCATCGATTTAAAATTACGGAAAATAGTATACTACACTTACGTAATAAAATGCTATTTAACGTGATATTTTGAAAATGGTATCGTACTGAACAGATAACTGTTAAATACTTTGTTAAATGTAATGTTCTGTTAACGTTGTTATTGAGTTAAAACTCGAATATCATATGTAGAGTTTTGAATTATTTATATAAATGTGATTTTCTTTTCAGGGTTTAATTTACGTAAGAATCTAAGCTTTTGAATTGTAAAATAAGGAAATACGAGTGCAGGTGTATTACTCATCAAAGCATATAGTCTTTATATTTACGAACAATTAATGCAAAAGACACAAAACCTATTCAGTATAAGATGAATAGATGAAGACCCAAAAATGTTCCAAAAATAATTATAGCTTTACAAAAGGTTTAGCAATAAAATCATTTTGGATATCTTCTAGATTAACATAAAATATTTCAAGAAACAGCATTTTTTCCTGTTTAGTCAGAGAATTAATAAGACAAAGTAGGCAAGATTTTTGTAGTTCAGAGCCAAATTTAAAACTGATCTTCGAGATTTGAGATTTCTTCAGACTTAGATGAGAAATGAAAATTTAAATGAACATGATTTCAAAAGACCAGCCACTCGAAACACAATATAAAAGATGAAGAATGGAAGAAGAAAAGAATGAAAATTATATCTTTAGAAATTAAGTGTGTTACGAAGATGGTAGGAACTGGCGGACATTTTCCCAATTTATTCAACTTCCACTTTGGACAAGGAATTTCGAGAACGTATCACGTCTATTAATGAATAATCCTATTTTTAATTGATCAATCTAAGATTCCAAAATATTATTCAAATATCATTTCCGAACTTGTTTATTTAATTAGAAATTTATTCGCTTCTTTGCAAACTTACTCTTTTCTAGTTTCTTTACTTTTGTTGTTGCTTTCTCAGAAAACAATTCTCGAAAAAAAAAAAAGAAAAGTGGTTTAGGTGAAATACTGTTCGTCAGATAAACAATAACGATTCCAGTTCATGACTATATATTTGCACATTAAACTTACATGCATAGAGTTACAATTAAAGGGCGCTCAGTGAGGATGTAAGTCGACACTAACGATCAGTGAAACGAATTTGTCAGTCGTTGTCCACACATGGTCAGGCATAGAGATTAAACTCAGATGTTTTTTAAATTGCCATTTAAAAGTTGAAATTAAAGTTACTAATTTACATGTATACGTATATACTGATTATACATATGACTGAATATTTTCTGTATCCGGACTATTGTATATTTGCATTCAGGTATTTAAAAACCCAGTTAAAAGTTCGTTTGCTTCGAGGCTAAAATCGTTTCGTATTTTCCCATCGGCTTCTGTGGTCAACCCAGTTAAAATAGCGGTTTAATAAATGCTTGGCCGGCAGTTTTGGTTCTATAGTAAGAACAAAAATCCTCACAATCACTTAATTTTCTGTCTGACGAAACTAAGCTTATTCAATATCAACTCAGGTAGTGCTGAAAAGTAAGGGGAGTTTAATCCCTAGATACAGTAGCCTATTTAACAGTTAGCCTACTGATATAATTCGTATCATTAATTTTAGTTTAAATTTGACTTCGTGAAAAAAAAGTTATCTTCGATATCCTATATTTAAATTCACAAGATTTTCCCTGAAGCAACCAAGGAACACATCGAGATTTAACTGGTGTGTAACGAAAGAAAAGTGAAACTAATTCAGAAAACACACGAAGTAAACTGCTTTCTCCATTTTCTCCTCTCTGATTTCAAAACGCCTGCGGTGTAAAGTACAGGTCAGTTGTTAATTTCCAAGTTTATGTATATAATTAATTCTATGTTGAAGAGTTGACTGAATTACCCACTTTCTAAAGCTCAGCATGTAAAAATATGCTTTATATCAAGAGTATTTATATAAAACAGTGTGAACTTATGTCTTATCACTGGATTTGATTATTCTAAAACGCAGTCGTCAGACACATGGCCTGATGATTCCGTTAATCATGAAGCATTATGTCACTATATCCAGTCTTGATACCTATAGTGTGCGATGGATAAATTATCACCATATTTTTAATTTTGCACATGAGATGCTTTACTGCTTGGTATTCGCGTCAGAAGCTTCAATACAAACATTTTACAATATTTGAGTGTCAGCCTGAGAACAGTGCATAGGGTTCAAAACGAGTTGGATAAGTCTAATGTTGATTACGAAGGTACGGCACTTATCGTTCTGATAAGAAAAGTTTTGCGACAAAATCTGCAAATCATCAGCTGGTCTAAAGAGGCACAATAAAGGACTTCATCAAGACAAAATAACCTTCAAAACTCTCAATACACCACTCATTGGTTATTTGTGTAAGAAAACTTCTAAGAGTGCAAGAGGGTTAAAGAGCCACTTGTGTGCACATGAAGATGGCAATGCATTGTTGGTTACAGTCATATCATAAACATGAAATGGCTGTATCTTGTTTTATAACTTAACTCTGTGTTATTTCTTTTACCATTTTACTACTTTTCTTTCTTCTGTATCCTTTGAAGATTTTTTTTAACTGCAAGTGTTTTATGACTTAACAGGGATAATTATTTAAAACCATATTTCATCTTTTTTATCGTTTTAAGATCCTTTTATTCTTATTGATAAAAAAAAATCTTCATTTTATACGTAAGAGATGGATGACTTCTGTGAAGAAGTGGCAATTATAATATCGTTTTTAAGGTATTCTATATATAGGATCAGTCAGGATGTGCATTGTGGTGCATTGGATATCGGCTCGGAACGAGAAATCGTGGAGACGAGTTCGAATTCCAGTCGAATTTATTGCATTCACTTACGCGCAAATACCCTTGGGAAAGGTATTAATCCGTCTATTCTTTACAGTTATGGGTTAAATAACAGGACAGATTGGGTTCTATATCCTTGGTCGGCAACCAGTCTACCGCAGAAAGCAATGGCAACCTACTGCGGGATAATCTTCTGCCCAGTTAGTCATGTCTTTTTCGAGACATGATCGCCCAAGCGTGTATCACGTATGGCACTTAACTGACTGACTGATATATAGGATGTTCGTTGTGGTGTAATAGATATCAGATCAGAATAAGAAATCAGAGGTCCGAGTTCGAATTACAGTCGAATTCGTTTCATTCGCTTGCGCACAAATACCCTTGGGAAAAGTATTCATCCATCGCTTTTTCCTCCAGCTATGGGTTGAATAGCAAGATATATTGTCGCAAAACTAACAGAGGGTGCTAGTTAGTCCAGGAAGGCTTTCAGTCTGAGAAGCATGATCTGTATTATTGTGGCGACGGTATCTTATGTGGCTGGTTAAACCAGCTTTACACAAGCAAATTCTGCTGTCGTAAGTTCGTTACTACTTGAAAACTAGAGACAGCAACTTAGCATCACCTTTCCTTAAAGCGCGTTTCAATTTTGCATGCTCAAACTTTTTTTCATCATAAATGTTACAACCATCATAAACAAGTTTCCGCAAGTTAGACTTATCAACTGTCTCCTTCTTCCAATTGTTTATCCAAAGATCTTTGAAACGCTTTTTCTGGTTGTGTGGAGGACATTTGCAGCCTATCAATTCACCATAAAACAACTGTTTTGGGAGGTAATCATTATCCATCCTTATAATTTGACCAGCCCAGCGAAATTTAGTTATATATATATATATATATATATATATAAAAGTACATTTTTAAATTCAAAACTTTTTATTAATATTCTTTCCTATATATATATATATATATATATATATATATATATATATAAAGAATTCTTTTTTATTTATTAATACGATATTTTTATTAAATCAATCTTTATGTTTAGCAGATAACCGTATATGTGTAGGCACTCTGTTTATTCTAAGCAATATTTATTTCGTCTATAGGCCTGCTCACTCTATAAATGCGCCGAAGGGCCTATTTTCTGGAGTACGCATAGCAGTAGACGAAATAAACACTGTTTGATAAATAAACGAATATCTACTAAAATAACGCTTAAATTAATTTCTGTCTCTCTGTCTGTCTCTCTATATATATTTCTCCAAGTGAATAAAGAACGAAGAAAATTTTAACAACGTTCAAAACATTGATTTAAAACAGTCCTTAATATATAAATAGAGCTATGGATATTTATTAAAAATTATAGTTTAGAACACAAATAATTTACTACAAAAGTGTACATTTTGTTTCGACATTGAAAGAACAATGTCTCATAATGTAGTAAATAATGATGGTCTATCATCATAATTATAATTTGTACACGTTCTAAACTATATATATATATATATATATATATATATATATATAAGAAGAAAATATAGGCAGAAACGTTATTTCATGGTAAATCGGAAGTTTGGGCCTATTTCAGGCGAACCATCATCAGCTTCAGTCTTTATTGTACAGAAGATTTTACACGAATCTTCTGTACAATAAAGACGGAAGCTGATGATGGTTCACCTGAAATAGGCCCAAACTTCCGATTTACTATGAAATAACGTGTCTGCCTAATTTTTTCTTATATTTGCTCTCTATATATTTATATACATATATATTTAGAGCTCTCTTAGAGAGTTATCCTACCACTGTATGTACAGTATACTCCTTTGGATTCTTCTCTATCTACACTGCATGCTTATATATATATATATATATATATATATATATATATATATATTCAGGCTGTTAAACGAAAATAAATAATATATTGTTTAATAAATAAACGAAGCATTCATTAAAAAATAAAGATTAAACTGTGATAAATCATCGCTGTTGATGTAGAGGGAGTCTACGAATTGATGAAATGTTCACGAAGTAATGCAACCGTTGTCAACAGTCAATGTCTTATGTTTTGCTGGCGTAGTGTAAGCAATCCAATATACTTATAATATCTTTCTTAACTTATACATTATCAACTAGAGTTTATCGATTTATCGCGTCTGCTTCAAAAAACCTTACCTATCAACCTGAAACGATTAAAAATGCCACTCATCAAACAACACCTTGCATTATCAATGCTTAACTTGCTCGGATGACATGCTACCGTCGATGCCTTGGTATTAATAGGGGCAACCTGGCGACACATCACCTTCCTATGGATCCTTAAAACTTCTAAACTTACCTGCTGGATATACGCTTGATGTGTTTGTGCCAATGTCGATTGTCTGTTATCACTGTCAACTCTTGTCCGATCTCATTGTTAGATATTGCGTTGTCTATGGTGGACGAATAATTCTTTTCATCAAGTATTTCGGGTACAGAAAGTATGTCCCATTATGCCATGATCGAATTCCTCTATTTCCGTTGACATCGAGATCAGCAGCTGCAGTATCGAGGTTCAGATAATAAAAACCTGGCCATTTCCATCAAGTCAAGGACAGTGGTAACATTTACCTTTGCAGAGCGCTACCCACTGACCTTGGGCACATCAGAATATATCTCGCACGAGTGGTCGCTGAAAAATTATCGGCTCAGGCCTTTTTCCAATGTCTGATCAAATTAACAAACCGGATACCTTTTAGGCGTTAAAGTTTCTTGGTAGGACCGAAAACCTAACTTATATATGTCTAATAATTGTTATGTATGTCTAATAACGAATTGAGATAATACTAATAACTATATATGTCTAATACCTTATATATGCAATACTTATATATGTTTAATAAAATATCAAATAACGAAAGTAGAAGCGATTACAACTGGTTGTGATTAGATTAACTTGAAGGCATCTTGTCTTTTGTTATAAACATTTCGTCAGCTTTTACGCAAATAAAATTTTTTTGACTCTGTATATTCTTCCTAATAGCGACTCTATTCAGGGAACATTTAGCAATAAGAATAAAATGATCAACTGAATTGTTGTTTAGCTTAATGCTATTAAACAAAGACACCAACGTCGTCGTTTGACAAATATCTTTTTAGAAATAAGATCTCGTTCATCGAAGACGTCTACTTTTATCAACTTGTTGGTGTATTTATTATTTCGAATGCGCAGTTAAACATTTTATCTGTAAATGTAGTATTAAAAAAAAGACACTTCCTAAGTGCCTTTTAAAGTATTTATTGCTCTTGAGATTTCGTATATTTTATTGAACTGCAACCTGTAAACTACGTGGATTTTTAAAATTTAGATTTTATTCACAAATCAGTTCAAATTAGTGAATGAAATATAATAAGCATTGATTTAGAAATATTTAAAAATATATTTTTTAAGTAATGATGTTATAGGCATTCATCCTCTATCCTAAAAAGCATTTAAAAGAAGATTTTGTGCAACGTATTACCTTCAGGAACAAAGTTAAAACCCACCTCTTTCAAACTCTGAAATCAAAGTGACACGATTTCAGAACTTATGAACCTATTCTAAAAGAAAGATGGATGATGGCCAAGGATCTCTCCAAACAGATCAGAGTTGTGGAGAATTACAGATCAGGATTGGGCTATAAAAGATATTCCATATCTGAAGATGCCACGGAGCACGATTAAAGTTATTATCAAAAACTGGAAAGGCCACAACATATCCGTCATGAGAGGAAACGGAGTAAGATCTTTATGCCTCTAGCGGAGAAATTGTGATTTGTACTACCATTCAGTAGTGAATAGTAAGTAGATATATGCATATGGCTAGTCTTTCGTATACAAAAATGCCTGTTAAATAGGGCAGCTGCTCAGACACATTTGTGTTTGTTCAACACCCACAAAGACCACCTGTGGTTTATACTGCAGCTATGCAGTATCTGAGGGGAAGCTCCTTATTTAGTGTGAAAATAGTCTGAACAAAGCCAGGACGCTCAAACCTTCAGTCACGATGACTTGTGACGTCGTGCTAGCACAACTATCGTCGCCTATCTAATTTCACTCACACGGATCAAAGATACCGCCACTGGAGTCATCTCCTTCAGACTGATAGCATCGCGAAGTCATCTTCCTGACTATGGTGAGAATCAAATTTGGGCGTTATAGTTAGAAAGCAAACGTTAAAAAAGAAAATTAGGAAACGGGGAGACATACAGACAGTAGATAGAACGAGTGAAAGGGAGAGGTGAGGATATTTGAAAGACGAAGAAAGAATAACGCAAAGAGAGATTGGGAGGGTGGAAGATACAGAAAAGTAAAGAAAAACAATTGGGAAGTAAGGAGAGAGAGAGAGAGAGAGAGAGAGAGAGAGTGAGAGAGGGAGAGAGAGGGGGAGAGAGAGGGGTGTAATAAGAGCCAAAGAAAATGTAAAAAAAAGAAAGTGGATTATGAAGAAAGAGAAGGTAGAGAAGCAAGAATAAATATGAAGTACGGCTGGAATTTAAAAAATACGTAATATATGTAAGCGCCACTTCAACATTTTTTTATCATTTCACCCCAAGCAAGGCAATAATGTCACTATGGCGCAATGAGTTACTGAATGTAAGAAAATTTAAAAAGAAACAAAAATCAAAGAACAGGAATCAAGAAAACAGATGGTAACAATTGTGTATGCATTTCATTTTTTGAAGATCAAAGTAAAGAAGAAACTTAGCATAAAAATTACATTTACATTTAGATAAATGATGAGACCTCGTCACCAGTCTAATAGTACGTTTAAATTCATAAAGTCTACGTACCAAAGAGTAAAGTTCACCAGAAAAAAAGAAGGTTTATTCAAACAATGAAGAATGAGAAAAAAGATAAAAGAATATGAAATGAGAGGAGGAGAGCCACGAAATACAAAGAAGAAAAACAGCGAAGAACTTTCAGATGCTCACTCACTCACTCATTCATTCATTCAAAATTTTTAAAGTAGTAAAAATAAAATTTTGTTTGAAAACTATTAAGTACTTAATTTGCTTGTTTATATTTTAGATACGTAAACAAGGCTAACGGGAAAAAATCGAAAGTACCACCTACCTATACACATTTTATAACAGGCTTATTGCACCTTGCTTTGCTGTAGACGCCGAAAGGCGGTTCAGCAAGATAAAAGGAATGCAGATACGATCTTTTACTAGTGGTACATTTACTTTGGATGTGCATTGAGGTGCAATGGATATCGACTCGGAACGGCAAATCGGGGAGCCGAGTTCGAAATCCAGTTGAATTCCTTGCATTCACATTGGGAAAGGTATTAACCTGTCTCTTTCCTTTAATTATTGGTTAAATAATAGGACAGATTAAATTCTACAGCCTTGGCTGGCAACCAATCTACCCTACTGCGGGATAATCTTCTGTCCAGTCAGTCATGTCTCTTTCAAGACATGATCGCCCAAAGTGTGAATCACGTATGACACTTAACTGACTGACATTTACTTTAATAAGAATTTCTGTTACCTAGACTGGTGGACATTACTTTCGCTTTTTAAAGAGAAACGAAAACGTCTATAGTAATGTACATGTAAACATGTTAATTTCCAACTGTAGAAGACGACCCTTGATGTCTCTCAACCTTCTTTCCTGGAAAACGACTATCAAGTTTTCGGAACATAAAATAATTTCAGTACGTTCCTTTACAAGTTTCCACCTGATATCAAAAGAATTGTTCGACATCAAGTGAAACTCATGAAAGGTTTAACAACATTTCCTGTTTGTTCTATTCAACAGAGGAGCTTTTTAAATTATATAAATAGATGATGATTATATAGATACATACATGATAACATATAGTTTTAAGATATGCTGTATCGATAGAATAACATCGTAACTCTACTATTTATACATATATAAATGAACATATTTCACAAGAATTACTAAATCAAATACACAACTAGAATAAAGAGTATGTAGAGTTAAAAGTTACAGTGCAATAAAATAGGGGAAGTTATGGAGAGCCATTAGCACCAATCTCGCTGGTAAATTATGGTCTGAAGATATACAAAAACTATCTTGATTCAAAAATATTTTTATTCTCTTTATTGTCTTTCTGAAGCACTGATGCTTGCCAATTATGTTTGTCAATGACCGAAAAGTCCGTAAGTGATGAGAATAATTTTAAATTGAACACAAATTCTTATTATTTCGAAATAATTTTCTCATCTTGGTTGATATATAGATGTCATTATAGGCATAATATCCCGGTCAAATACATTCTGACCATTATCTGGTATCTATTGCTTGAAAGCAATCTTCAGAGCATGTAGGTAGGACCGGAGCTCGACTATATAAATAACTAAGTTATGTACCAACACACATGGCCTGGAGGTTGTATACAAGCATGAAACAAACTGTCGTGGCTTGGTATTAAATTCAGTGTTCTCTTTTATATTTACATACGCTTTAACTGCGATATTAAGCACTTTTATCCATGAATATAGTATAGTTTAAATGTATAAGACAAAAAATAAAAAAGTTACTGAGACGGGTTTCATTCATTAGGACTTCATTGAGCTCGGTTAACCGGATCCAGTGAAGTTCTAACGGATGAAACACACCACAAGGAAACTTTTTCTATTTTGTTTTACCATTTCCTCAACACTGTTCTTAATATGTAAATTATATACATTAATCTAATCTAAACTTATTTATAAATGGAACTTTGTCTGTGTGTGTGTATCTGTGTGTCTATATCTTACCTATAGACTCCAAAACGGCTGAACAGATTTTCTTGAAAATTTACACAGTTGTACGATAAGCGTCTGCGAGCGTTCTTAGCTAGGTTTTGTGTCGAGATACCCCCGAGAAATATCGAAAATCGAAAAATCGGGTTATAGAAGGAAAGGTCCGATTTTAATCAAATTTGATACACTCATAGACAAAGACATAAGAAACGATATTCAGAAGTTTCAAGGTTGCAGTTCTTACAATAGTGCAGAAAATCGATTATATATATAAGGCAAGATGTTTGTGTGTGTGTCTGTTTATCTGCCTGTATGTCTGTATTTTTTCAGCCCTTTTATTTTAGTTTTTTCTTCGGGTTTGGCTCTAAGTAGGTATAATTGTAGTTCTTAGTCTCAGCCATGATACCTTTAACTCAGAGGACTTATTTAGCCTTCAAAATCCACTTTACGACGAAAGACGTATTTGATATCGATACCAGGAAATCAAAATTTGACTTACATCCATTCATTTTTCTTTCAGTCTACGGTTTCTCTTTAACTGGAAACAACTATTGCTTTTTAGTCTTTCGTGCCAACGTCCAAAGAGTCTGAGCACCAGGACCATTAAAGCTTTCATTACACCCGAGCAACGCCGGGCTATACTGCTAGTATTATATATCGCTCATTCAGTAATGAATTAGAGCACTAACTACTAGCGCATGATACATCATACGCTAAAAGTCTGCCTCCTTCTACCGAGCGCCCATAGCTCAGAGGTAGAATCGCCGACTGACGCCAATACGGTCGGGTTTCAATTCTGGGTAAAAGCAATCGGATGTCTAACCGTACTGATGAGCTGTGACACAGCGAAACACATCTGTCTGCGGATGGATGACTATATATATATATATATATATATATATATATACTGATTATTGCATGGGGAAAATGAAAGAACATTCAGAAAGTAGAATTTTTTAACTTCTCATTCGCAATGTTGGTTTTCACTTGGTACTGCTATGAAATAATCAGCTTCTACTTCCCCGTTTTCATAAATATGGTCTTGGCTTTGATATTTCAGATAACACAGCAAAGGACAATAACCATTTTTCGCAATGACTTTTTAATCTAAACTATAGCTTTTCAACCTCAAACTGAGAAAAATCTTACTATACTGCAATTTGACTTTTTGCCCGCGCTGCGACTGGTTTGATCTCTCCGCAGGCGCTTGGCGATGGTATGCGGTTAGTCGTTGCTGGGCGCTCTTTAACACTGCTACTTGCTGCTTAGCTGACAGACCGCTCCCTCTTTAGGAAACTCTTTCTTTTTTTGTAATCAGGGTTGGTTTAGAAGATGGTATAGGGAAGGAAGTTGGTGAGTCCTTACTTGGGGAAGTGAGAAGGCTATTTGATTTATGGGGGTAGGATGGATCATTTCCTTTTAAAGTAAGGGCGAATTGAGACAAAATGTTCCAGGGCTTACTCCCTCCTACTTTAGTCGGACATTTTTTTCTTTTTTACGTTCTTGTCTTTTTCTCTCTCCTCATCTTCCTTCACTTTTTAGTGAAGAGGATCTCGACGGGAGCATATCTTTCGCCACCATACCTTCAGGTTGTTGCGTCTACTCCTCATGTGATTGTTGCAGCTGTTTATAGCTGTTGTTGCAGTTGCTACTGCATGTGGGGTCCCTTCTCCTATTGATGTACCTGAGGTCGTTGCGGTTGATGTTTGTGTTGTTTCTTTTTACCGCTCTGCAGTACATCCTGCGGAGGTAGAGGGGTGGCAGCTTTTTGTTCCCTCCTCACGAGGCGTTGCCATTCATTGACGCTACCGCGGGCCTGGCCTGACTTGTTTGGCTCCACTGCTTCTTTGCAAGTTGTTGTTTGCTGGGTTTCCGAGATGTCGGCGCCGGGTTCATGTCAGGGCACACCTGTGTCAAATGACCTGCAGCTCAACAACTACATCAATAAGGATGACGGCCCTCCACCATTACTCGAATGTTTCAACCCCGACACGCTAATATATCGAGATGTCGCTGAAGCACTTGCAAGTCATTAAGATATACAGAAAAACTTCCTCAGTGGCAATACCTCTTTCACTTTTTGCTGACGAGACACCGCCTACTTGTTTATAATGAGCGGAAAAAGTCCCCAAATAGTACTCAGAAGTGTCGAATGGCATTCCATGAAGTGTTATTTTCGTCTTCCGAGTGCCCAATGTATTTCTTTTGTAGCCTCACCGATTTAGTGGTGAGGATACTTCTTGTTAGATTTCTGGCTTCCCCCACATTAGCCAGTAAGATATCCCACATGGCGTTTGGCTTACTGGCTAATACTTTAGAGGCTATATAAAGACTTCTCAGCGTATTCTCCATTATTGCCTTAATGACGCCGATCAATATTTGCGTTTTCACATCTGTAGTCAACAGGGAGATCGATCTGGTTGCAGCTGCTTCCAAGACCGGATGGAAGGGTTAATAGCTCGTTCCCTGCAATGTATTCTTTGAACACTTCTTTTGGGGTCTCATAATATTCGGGGCCCTTCTTGGGTATATCCGCTGCTCACACTAATAGTGAAACAGAGGAAAGTTGTTTCGTCTGCTGTAAAGACGCCTCTATAATGTTAGCGATCTTACACTCACACAACCACAACCAATAGCAAAAGTATTTCACACGTAACAATGCAGGCAAAAGCATTATAATGAACTATAAACACGGCGGGCAAAATTAAAACACTTACTTTTCACTTGATACCACAATCAAAGTTCAACAAATGAATAAGACAAACTTGCTCGACCATTACACCATGTCAAAGTGTCCGACTCTTTGAAAGCGGGTGGCTCGACCAAAGACGGCGACGTGTTTGCGTATGATACCTTTTAAAATTTATAAAAGTAAAAGATAAAATTTTTCACATGGTTTAGGCATACTTATGAGTGCCGTGTAGAAAATAGAGTAACGCATCTGTTCAGAAGGTTGTCTTCAGCACCGTGGCATTTGCCTGCAGATATAGTAACCTCGATAATACTTTCGGTCGTTGAAATGGGCCACCGGCTACTGGCAGCAGTTTCTGATGTTTGCCAGAAGCCGGTTGGAGGACATGATTTGTTTTGAAATTGTCGAAAAGAGAAAAACTCACCTTCTTATGCTTCTAGGCTCAACGCATTTATCAGTAGACCGTTTAAACGATTACAATCTTCTACCGGCAGCGACTCGAGGTGTTTCCCCGTGGCTGTTGTAGGACATCATTTTAACAAAGTGTCTTTTTCAACTGAAGTTGATTATTATCAAATTCAAGTTGACTATTCTCAAATTGAATTTTAAAATTAATGCATATTTTCCTACTCTCTTTTTCACAACAGGGGTCATGATTCTACGGAAATATGCCTTAGCAAAAGATTATTTTAGTATTAAATTTCTGAGTGGAATAAATCTCAATATAGATTTTTTTTCAAACATGGTTTAAATATGCGTACTTAGCTGAAACATTGTGAGTGTAACACACACACACACACACACATATATATATATATATATATAGAATAGAATCCTTGGTATTTGGTAAGGTAAATTCCACACTAGATTAAATCTAAAGATAACTCAATGTTAAAATTTATTGTTAAATTTAACAGAGTATTATAATCAAGAACAAATTTGGATATTTTTATAAATCCATAGATAATATTATATTTCGCGGCTCTCTTATCATATCACCACTCGTTATATATCAACCAAGATGAAATAGAATAAAAATTATGTTTCTATTCCATTTAAAATATTTCTGATTCTTAACAGTTATTATCCTAAGTAGCAAGTCTGGCTCCGCTGCTTCCTTGAAAGTTGATGCTTGATAGGATGGGTTCCGAGCTGTTGGTACCGGGTTTCTGTCAGGGTACGCCTTTGACAAATGACCTGCAGCTTCACAACACCAGCAATGAGGACGACGGACCTCCACAACTACTCGAATTTTTCATCCCCAACACGCTAATGTATCGAGATGTTGTTGAAGCAATTGCGGCTCATTGTTACATTCAGGAAGACATCCTTAGTTACAATGCCTGTTTTGCTTTTTGCTAACGTGACATCACCTACTTGCCCATAATGAGCAAAAACAGCCCCAAATGGTCCTCAGAAATGTTTAATAGCACTCCATGAAGAATCAATGCTTCAGACAAAGAATCGAAAGAATAGAATATATTTGAATCAGACAAAATCTTTTTATACAGTATCTTCAGACCACAGACTGCTAGCGAGTTTGGTGCTCAAGGCTCTGCACAACTTCCCGTAACTTGTTGCACTATAATCTTTAAGTTTATACCTTCATTGTTCTTGTTCTGCTTCCGATTCCATCATGAAATAGGTTACTCGTTTCAATATGTCCCGGAAATGTGAAATTAGTTAAGCTCTTTTTCCTCACTGTTTCTCAGATATTTCACTTGTCTCTTTCTCATTGCGAGTATGTTTCCATGTAGTTCTTCAGTTAAATGCCATACGTGATACACACTTTGGGCGATCATGTCTCGAAAGAGACATAACTGACTGAGCCGAAGATTATCCCGCAGTAGGTTGCCATTGCTTTCTGCGGTAGACTGGTTGCCAGCCAAGGCTATAATACCCAATCTACCCTGTTATTTAACCCATAACTAGAGGGAAGAGACGGATTAATACCTTTCCCAAGAGTATTTGTGCGTAAGTGAATGCCAGGAATTCAACTGCAAATTCGAACTCGGCACCTCAATTTGTCGTTCCGAGTCGATAAGCACTGCACCACAACGCACATCATTGTAGTTCTTATTTCTCCTAAAATTCATCGTTGCTTAATTTTTGTTGTCTGTTTTATTCTTAGTATTCGTCGGTAGAACCACATTTCTCTCGCTTCAAGCTTTTCCTTAATCTACGGGGAAAGTGTTAATGTTACGTGGCATTATCCACCATCCACAGCGACCCGAAAATAGCAAGCTTCTTGAAAGTATCCAGGCGAAAAAGACGAACAAAAGATGTTTCTTCTAATTTGAATCCCTTTAGTCTACAATCAACTATGCAGACACTTAAGACCAATCTCGTGGACGTGATAGTCAACATGAGGACGAAATACCTGACCTGAATTCGCAGTTGATTCCAAGTTGCATAAATGCTGTCATCAAGACTGAGGCCGAGGGCGCTTTTATTGAATAAGCATTTGGTCGGTCCAAATTTAAAATATATAGCATTTCTTGAAAATACTGAATTTATCATCTGCTGAATAGTATTCTTTTTCTTTATAGTTTATTGTGAATTATCTGGCGTGACATATATGAAAAGATACCCTAAAATATTAATTTTAGATTGAGATTATATATAAATGTACGATTTGCAGTGAATATATAAAAAATTTGTACATTTTCTAATATATATATATATATATATATATATATATATATATATATATATATATATTGATTAATTACTTAGTTTTTGATCATGATAAAATTAGACCAGTGCACATTTGTATTAAAAAGTGTTCATTATATTGCAGAACTTTTGAATATTCTTCATTTGTAAACGAGTTATTACACGACCTAGATTTCTACCATGTGGTGCCGTCAGGTGATTTGAAGATACCACATAGTAAAAGCCTAGGTCACGTAATAACTCGTTTACAAATGAAGAGTATATACATATATATATACACGCTAAAAAGTCTGCCTCCTTCTACCGGGCGCCCGTAGCTCAGAGGTAGAATCGCCGACTAATGCCAATTCAATTGGGTTTCACTCCTGGGTAAAAAGCAATCGGCTGTCTAACCGTACTGATGAGCTGTGATACAGCAAAACAGATCTGTCTGCGGATGACTATATATATACACGAATCCAGAATTAATCTTTTGGGTTATGTTTTCCTGTTTGAAATAACACAAATAAATAATGAAAAGCGTGAAGAAATAATTATTGGCACTCAGTATGTAATTGCTTCTTTTGAAAAAAGCATTTCTGTCGTTCTCAATGGTACATAGAAAATAATAGACATTCACCATCATTTACGCACCGATTTAAAAAAAAGAAATTTAGGAGGGCCCATTTTCACTTTTTTACACTCCTACAAAGGAATAAGGAAATGCTTTTGAGCTGACTGACTTCATAAAACCCGACCATATGATCAGACTTCTAAAAGTATTCTTCGTGGAACCGATGACTTTTCATCAACACCTCGTTGAATACTCACACGCGATAACGATTATACGAACCCGTATATAGAGAAAGAGGGAGATAGAGTTTCTTTGAATCCACGTTGAGAATGATTAATAATATAACCATACAAGAAAATATAACACAAAATGTGGGGACCATGATTCAGACGAAATTTCACGCATATACCATAACTTGGATTTAGTAAGTAAAACGTGTGTGTGTGTGTGTATGTGAGAGAGAGGGGGGCTGGAAGATGTAAAGAAATAAAACAGAAACAGAAAGCCAGGCACTTATTCTAAAAAAAAAAACCTAAGCAAATAAAATGTGTTGTATGTACTTTAAAAAACTGCAGATCATCAGGCAGTAGCATGTGTATATTTGCACTGAAGCTGATGAAATTTTTTTCACATAAAACCTACCTCTCCTTATCAGTAGGAATGTTTTTGCATGTTAACCCGTAGTCATCACTTGGGATAATAGAAGTTAGACATTAGGGGATATCGTTCTAGATCATTTTGCATTAACCCTGATCGCACCTGAAAGAATACCCGATGTCAAGTTTCCAACATGGTATTTTTACCAATGACAACTATTTGCTTAGGTCTTATTAGTAGGCCCTATAAAGTAAAACTTACGGATGCTCTCGAAAATGACATCCAAACAGTTGTTAACGAGGCAAAAACGGTTCGAGAATTTTACGCTTATAAAATTAAACTATTATCTTTTAGTCATTATAGAGAACTACTTTTGCTTTCAATAAACATGGCTGACGCTAATCTCCAAGAGCGCAACTATTTGTGCCCTCTTGGTCTTACGTTTTCTTCTGATATGAAGAAAAATATTATATTGAATCAATTGCTAGATCTCCTAGGAAAGTTGGTTCATACTGTGTTTGATAGACTATTTTTCTCGCCATAATCCCTCGTTGGGTACCCCTGCTTAATATGTTGAAATTCTCAAAAAGAAAAAAGAAAATCCAAAAAAATGGTCAATGTTGTCGGTCCTGACATGGCATTTTAACTTCCGTCGTGACCTGGTTTCCCTCTGTCTTTATTTATAAATATTCTCATAGTAAGAGTTTTAATGAGTTTTCCTCATCATTTTGACCATAATTATCTAAGCGTACAACTAGATGGGCAACTAGGTCTTATTTTATTGTTTATTCTAATAGTTTCTTTTCTTGTATTTCTCTCCTGCCCAATTATTTTCCGTTTTTTTTGTTTTCCTGCCGGCTAAGATCTTTAAAAATTTGCATGCAATATCAATCGCCACCTTCTGCCCTCCTGATCCTGTTCATTTATTATATTTTCTCCTCACTAAAGTCTTGTTTTTTTCACTCTTAATAAGTCCCTGAGCCTTAGCGGTATTATCGCTTTGCTTGGACCGAAAAGATTAATATAGATTTATATTCGCTTGTCACACATTGCAAAAGAGAGCAGTCACAGTTGTCATAGAAGGCCTTAAAATCTGATCCTGATCTATGTAAAGCGCTTTGTTCTGGACGATTTATTACTGTTTAATGGCTTTAAAAAACAAAAATACGAACAAAACAAAAATACGAACAAAACAAAAAAAAAAGAACAAAACAAAAAAAAAGAACAAAACAAAAAAAAAAGAACAAAACAAAAAAAAAAGAACAAAACAAAAAAAAAGAACAAAACAAAAAAAAAGAACAAAACAAAAAAAAGAACGCATACTAAAAAGCCGGATCAATAATCACTTTTCCACACATTACATAACTATTGTAATAAGATTGATATCATAGTTTGTTCAGTGATTAGATGAAGGAAGGCTTATTGCCACAATAACTGCTTTTCAATTACGAAAGAAAAAAAATGAACGAAAGATTTGATTCAATAAAAGTATATAAAAAAACAACATCTTTTGTCAAACAACAGGTAGTAACAGAAACAAATACATCATACATAATTCCATGCAAGATGTGAGGAAAATATTCTTCGGCCAAACAGGTAAAAAACGAAGTTTATTAAATATTAATAAGCACAGACCATATCGGTAGTAAGCTCAGTAATATGTTTATCTGAAAGAATATAATATAATCTTCAAAAGTTTTTCCCGCCGTGGCCGTGTCAGTTTCGTAGTTGATGAGAAAATCAAGAACAAACTTTTGTCTAACAATGCATTTATTCATTGATTTTCGTTCCATTGATTGATTCAAAGAAAAGTAATTTACCGGTTATATAGTAAACACAAGCACCCTCAATCGATGATACAGTTCACTCTCTCTTATATACATATAATTTTTGCCGGAATAAATGTACCAAATGAAGTGAATATTGTGTGGTCTGATGAAATGACCTAATTCAGCTTATTGAAATGAATTATAATTTATAACCAATTTAAATGACATGTTGAGTTTTCCTTTATAAATATCATATTGCTCTGGATAACATCCATTGAGCTCTCTATATAAATATGACAACTTAATACAAAATATTAAGTTGATCTTGTTGGATTATCCTGGCCGTTTACAAACATCTATACCGAGATACGTAAATTAATAAATATATATATATGAGGAGGGTATACATATGTATAGCATAATTATTCAGTTGTTGATAAAACAGTGCTAAATGTATAAACAGAGCTATATATATATGTATATACATATATATATTATCCTACGTAGATGACACGACTCTGAGTTTCATGCGTTAGGCAATCATCAGGTGCATATTTCAAACTGACAGTTTAACAGATTTGAATTTAAGTTCACACGATGTTCACGGGAATTAAATCTTATAAATTTAACAAGATTAAAAATTTAAATATTCTACGGTTACATGTGATAAAAATGTACAATTTAAAACTAAAATAATAAAATGCAGGAAGAAGAAAGCAAAGGGACGTAAATTATGAGTCTCCGGGTCATGCCATCGACGTAGGATAATATATATCCCAGAGGTAGAATCGCCGACTGACGTCAGTTCGGTCGGGTTTCAATCCTGGGTTAAAAGCAGTCTAACCGTACTGATGAGCTGTGATACAGCGAAACAGATCTCTCTGCGGATGACTATATATATATATATATATATATATATAAATGAAAATTTTCGATATTATTTTTATTAGTATCACTATTATTACTATTATCATTACTTTGAGGTTTTTAAATATTATTTTCTTTATTATTACTACCAATAAGTTTTATGTAATAATATAATAGTATTATTATTGTGATTAGAATTTATAAGAAAAACAATTAATTTTTTTCTAACGAAAATTTAACTCCTAATTTTAATTTTTACTGTCATGCATTTTAAAATAGACAACTAAAAATTAAAGTCAAAATATATTGACTTCCATGAGCTACTGTCATTGTAGATCTAGGCCAAGGCCGTCTTGTCGTCTAGATATGAGACAGACGTTAATATCTAACACTGTTAATCTAACTCCTCTGTTCTATCTTTTCTCTTTTTCTTCTCTTTTTTCTTTTTTACGTGACTCTTTACCTGGATATTTTAACCCATTCATTGTTGTATATAGTTGGTCTGAGGAGCGGTCTATAAGAAAGCCGCGAAATATATTACCAACAGGCTTATAAAATCATCTAACATATGTTCATTATTATAATACTCCGTTAAATCTTAAAATTGAGTTCTCATTGGATTAAATCCCCCGTGGAATTTACCTTACCAAGGACTCTACTATATATATATATATATATATGTGTGTGTGTGTATGTGTGTGTGTGTGTGTAAAAACGCTACTCCAGATGTTGAAAAACATTTTCCCTATATATGTATATATATATATATATATATATATATATATTGAAACACGAAAAATCGGGCAATTTAAAGTCTATCAAAGTAAGCATAATTTTGGCAGTAAAAGTACTCAAGAGATATCGAGAGTAATAGCAATTATTAATAACTGAAACAATACAGATTACGAAAATTTTAGTACTTATCCTTACCTATTAAAACATTCATACTGTTTGTTTTAATTAATAATGATTATTACTCTAGATGTCTATTGAACACTCTCATTGTCATAATTCTGCTTACCTTGATATAAGTTAAATTGCTCAATTTTATGTATTTCAATATATATATATATATATATATATACATATATATATATATTATCATGGGGAAATTGTGTTTCAATATCTGGAATAGATATATAGTGCAACGGATAAACTGTTGTTTAAATTGCGCTAAAATGAAAATAATACTGAGATATCATTTTAACAGATATATTTACCAATTTAGAAAAAATATCTTTAAATACTAAAGAGTAAATTTATTGAATAAAATTGTTATTGGCTTCAACTAAAGCTCCAGATGACTTATGACTCTTCTTGTTTAATTTGGTGAATGTTGTCATAATCCTTGCCTTCAGTTCAACTTTGGTGCTACAAAAAGTTTTGTTGATCTCACGTTCAACTGTACCAACACATAGTAATCAAATGATTAGAGTTTGGAGATTTAGGTGGCCAGAAGTAAGGAGTAATGTGGTCGCAGAAAATGTTTGACAGCCTTGAGTAGGTTCTCCTGCTTGCGTGACATGCTTCAAAGTCCTGTTACCAGTGTTAGCCAACAGGCACCCTCTTGACACATTGCGGTACTACCTCCCGAAGGTACTTGATGTAGGCTTTCATGTTGAATCTTAACCCCTGTCTGAAGAGAAATGGAGACATAACGTCACCATCGCTCGTGATCACTCCAAACACCCAGCCTTATCACAATTAAACTCATCCAACCTTTTCCAAATCCTCTGCAGTTCTCAGATTGAAAAAAAAAAAAAAAACAATAAAAAAAACACTAATATGATCATATTGAAGCTTCCGGCACGAATTTCAAGCAGTACAGCATTCCATTTCTAAATTTCTGGCGGAGTGAATTGTGCCATGGTGCTTTTTTTCCTCACAGACGGCGCCCAATTGACCATTATACTGTGCAGTTGATAAAATAAAAAAACAAACGTTCATAAAATTAAAAATATATAATGGCGACAATCTGCTGATCGTACACTGCAGATTTATATAATTATACTTTTTGGTTTGCATACATGTATTGAATGTTAGGTTTTGGGGATCTAATTAAATATGTAACAAGCATTCACCTAAGACAAATGTTTCAGGATAATCGAGCATGCAATATAATTCGTTTGTGCTATACTTACCTGTCACATGTTTGTGTCGGGTAGGGACCCAAATCATATCTCAGTTGCGTCTCTGTCCTCGAAGACAGAGTGCGGTTCAGTTGTAGTTCCGTCCGCGAGGACAGTGTTTCAACTGAAAAAAATTACACTGAACAGATAGTGTCCCGCGCCAGCGCCACCCCATTGCAGCAGAGGGTAGACTAGGTGGTCGTCACCGGGGCCAGCTCAACAGGCAGTTGAGGGGACTGGGGAACTTTTGTCCCTCTGCTCGTCCGTACGCGGTCGATTCCCCATCTTAAAAAAGACCTTGTGTCACACCTCGCTCCAGTAGGAGAGCAGGGTAAATATCTATACAAATGGGTTATAAAAACCTAAAATAACAGTATGTATCTATTTTCAGGATATTGAGGATGTATTCAACGAAATCCTCCACAATTATTCACTTTAAATACGTTTCAATCAATCAATATATATATATATATATATATATATATATATATATATATCTCCTTACTCTAAATATTTTAGTATATACCTGTGAGTAAACGGTGTATTTTTGAAGCGGTGTTACTTTCGTCTATCGGTAATGTTTTTCAAGAGAGTCCATAAATTGCCCTACAAAAGGGGACGCAGGTTTGAATTATTCCGGTGGATGTAATTCACACTGTTTATAAAACTGATTAAAATAATCTATTAATGCGTACACACACACACACACATATATATATATATATATATATATATATATAACATGTTACAGAACAAAAGTTTGGGGCCAATTACATAAAATTATTATACTTTTTTATTTTATTAATATGAGATAGTTTAGTGGGATGCTTTTATCAGCTGTGTCCGTGAGCCTTGAAGCTTTAAAAATAAGTTGTTGCTTTTAATAAGTGACGTGTAAGAAAAATAGCAGCTTTAAACACACTGAAGCCGAATAAGGGCCATGCTATAGTATCAAGCCAACAAATGATCTGAGATGATGAATTTATGATAATATGCAAATATGTAATTGCAAGAGTTGTTTCATGTTATATGTAGTGTAAGGTGCCTTGACTTGTCATTAAACATTAGATTACTTTTTAAGCTAAAATCATGCTTAAAATTGTTGATGAAACAAAATAAAAAAATGTGATTTTGAAGGTGAAGATGACGAATGAGAAATATCCAGGAGGTTTGGAATTTCGAGAAACACTGTTCAAACCATTAAAAAGAAAACGGAAAGGAACGGTGATGAAAGTCTATCCAAAATTAACAGCCTGACAACAACGAGTTGTGAATACTGTCTTAACAGTGACGATTTAGATGTTTCAGTACGCAGAGTATTCCGGAAAAAAAAAAACATAAATAGGTGTAGAGATGCAAAACAAAATATTGTTAACTCAAATACGACGCGAAAAAAGATTGAAGTAGTCAAAATGATATCTTATATGGGGATGTTGGAAAGTTCCAAAAAGTAATTTTAATAAATTCACAGTCGAGTTACATTTCCTGCAAGAGAATATCTAAGAAGGCCAGTTGGAGAAAGAAACAATCCAATATACAGAAAAAAGACGGTAAAATTTCGTGATAGACACGTAATGGTAGAAAAACATTGGTAAAATTTGATGGAAGCGTAAACAGCGAACACAACATTAATTTACCATGGTTTAATTTTCTGCCAGATTACGATGTTGGAGGATTTTTTGCATGACGGTGCTCTTTATCTCCCATAGAGTATTAATAAAAATGCTGTAATTTGTTTTCTTGCTTTCAAAAATCATAAAATATACTGAGAAAGGCGTACTGCTAAACACTCTCAATTTTGGTGTAAAATTATCAAAAATAATTAACCAATGTTCCGCAAACGTTTTTCAGGCCAGTATATAAGCAGCTCAGTTTAGTCTGGTAAAAGAATTAGTCCATTACATGAAATTTGAACAAATATAGACTCTCTTCAGGTGAATCAGCAACGTCTTTGTTTACAAAATCACTGTCAATGTAGTTCAATTATTGCAATGAATATTAGATACATCTATCCTGTTTTCTCGATTTAAAATGAAATTTTTATGGTTGTAATTGAAGACCTTAATCCTTACAATACTAGAGTGCTATGTTTAATTTACTTCAAAATGATTACTTACTGAAATATTTTATGATAAATAAAACAATAAAATACGATCTTCACAGGTATCTCCTTTATTTCTTAAAAATGAGTTGCTTACATATGCAACATTATCTGAAGTGTTTAAATGCTTTATATTAATATTTATAACTTTACAGCCAAGACTTTAAATGTTAGCTACTAGGCACTGCATTTTATGCAATAATTGGTGTATAGCCACATAAATTATTAACTTTTGCTATTCGAATAAGCAATTCAGCAAAACATTCAACATCTCCGTCTTTCTCTCATATATAAACTAGTTACGAGGGAGTTTGGTCGATAGTTAACTACTATAGTGGGTTGTATTCAAACTGTAACTAGCCCTGTGCTTATGTGATATGGACTTTATATATATATATATATATATATATATAAAATGAATGATTACAGCAACAATAACTGCATTGCCGAAAACCTATTGAGTCTTCATTCAAAAAGCAATGTCTGACTTAGTCTACCTATGCTCTATTTTTACCATAGAAAATAATACAATAGTAAAATATTATATGGGGTGTACCAAAAATCCTTTTAAAACCAGTCATTATTGCACATTTCATCTTTTAATAATATGACATACCGCAAGAGCACATACCTTTCTACTTATTATTTGCAATTAAAGGATGCCAATAAAACAACTACCATAAAACGGAAAATATTAAAAAATACCACAACTTGTAAATTTTTACATGGACCATGTTTTCTATGTTTACAGCAAAAATTACAAATTATCAATTCCCAAAATTGAACTTGCTAAATAAACAAAGCAAACTAACTTCCATCTGTCATCATCGTTTAAAATATTCCTTAAAGTATAGTTAATATTCTCTAATATAACTAGACAATCTATAATCTATTCTTTAGCATAAATTTATTCTCCTATCTTCTAATTATTCATTTGTTTCGGTTAATGGATAGATCACTAAGTCTACAACATATGTTTGACATGCAGTGTATTAAGAAAAAATTCAATCTTTGTCACTCGTTCACTTCTTTAAGTGAAAAATAACTTAAAGAAAATCCTGTAAACGTTTCCTGATGACACACAACAACTTTTCAGATTTGCTAAATGCAACATATGTATCATTCAATTTAGTTCATCACTGGCATAAAAAACGTCAGGATTTCAAGTCATTTCAAGTCTACACACTTTACCCTTACACTCAAATTCCTCCTATCCATCGTAACCTGGCTTTCTATTGGTTCATTGAGACAAACCCTCTCAAAAATCACCCCACTTAATTGTCTGGATATGTTTAAAATTGTGCTGTTTTGAAGCTTCTATATATAATGATTCCTAATGGAAAAATATTTCCCTGCCTGGCGAGATAGCACCGAAACACAATGGCTCTTGTGTTGTAGTAAACATGTTGTTATTATAAACTTATAATAAAAATATTACCTTATATAATGCTCTACTAAGTATCAGGAACTCCTAATGAAGTAAATCACTACAAACAGGGAACTGCCAACACATTAGTTTGTACTACTACTAAGATATATATAAAAAATGCTATAAAAATACTTCCTGTCTATTATCAAGGGAATAAAATAAAATTATAGAGTGAGTATGATTTTAGTTACAAATCTATTTCCCAGTGGCAAACGAGACCATCGATGGTGCGTCCGTAAACGTGGAATGTGATGCATAACGTTGTCACCACTGTTGAAAAGCATTACCAACTGTGTTCGCATCTACTGTCTAGTTTCCGTAAACCTTTAGTGAGCGTTGACGAATGATAATGAAATTTCTTCTGTGTACAAGAATTCAAAGCCACATTTCTACTTCTTGATCACATTCATGTCAAACACCGCAGATATCATTTAAAAATGATTAGCTTTTTTATTTGATGGATCCTTCAAAAAGCCCTTTTTTCTGTACGATTGTCATTGGCAAGGAAAATAGATTTAATTTGAGCAATTAAAGCAAATGAAATCGTAGCAAGTTCTAAGATAGCTTCAATATCTTAACGTAAATGATTTTTTATTACAATGAATTTTCTCTCTGTTTAGTTGAATTCAGTAAGAATTCCTTATTATGAATAAAATCTGGAACATATAAAAAGCATTTTCCGTCCCATGCTAGAGAGGACAACTGGTTCGTTTTCAATGACACATTGAAAAATGGATAGAAATTGATAACTTTGCTCCATGAAAAGATATTTTTTTAATATTTTATATGTAATGCAGCAAACATGCAGTTTATATGGAAATTCGTTCAAATGCAATTTATTTTCCAGAATTGTTCCTTTCAAACTTTTACTTTTTTTTATTCTATGCAACAATCATAGACATTTCAGCGATTTGAAAATATGAAAACAGTTCATAGAATCAAAATTAAAATCGTTCTTTATGACGAAATGCCCATTTTAGCTGACAGACAATATTTATAGAAAGTCATTAAAATGTGTTCGATTGAATAATGCCTCCATGACTATGCTAGAATGAAAGAAAGGTTGAAAACATTTGCATCTACTAATATAAACTCTTTATTTGTGTCTAAAATCTATGTTAAGATTCCTTTATTAAAATGTGGTGAATACCTAGAATTTCGTATTTTTTTTAGATAGTTTTATGACACTATTTGAAAGGCGCTAGTAAATTGAAGATAAGTGATAAAAACACTAATTTTTTGATAGACTAAAAAATTTACTGATGACTACATGAAAGAAAATAGAAAAGGGAATTAGTAATTTTTGTTTTCTAGAAATGTAAAACGAAGGTATCATCTGGTTTTAGTCAAGAATGAGATAAGTGAAGGCATATTCTAAAAAGCCTCCTAAGAAGAATAGATAAATATTTTTACGACTATTAAAAACAAGCGGCCGACATATATGGTATTTTTACGATAATCGAAAACGAGTGAACGGCTTAGATAATATTTTTACGGCCTTTAAATACAAGAGCGAACCCTGGACGCAAAATTCTGTTGACTTATAAAAATTTAACTTTTGAAAGCAGGTTTCTAAAGGAAAATAGTAAGAAAATAGTAATTTTTTCGTCAGTCGAAATGCAGTAAAACGTCTCAAATTAAGGAATTGTCTGTTTTATTTATTGGTAAAAAGGTCAAAAATGATAAATTCCAGGTGCGACTACACACAAGGGCACAATAATAAAGATTTTGGATTTTTAGAAAGCCGAAGAAACGCTCCCCGTCCCCCGGGCAGTGATGAGAGGCACTCACACAAAGTAGGAAGGAGACGGGTTTGATCACATGACCAAAAAAAAAAAAAAGCGGGATTGATTGGTTGTTTAGGAGAACGCTAGCATACTCAGAGCTAGTCATACTCCCACCTCGCTGGATGCGAGACTCCATGTCAGTCAGTCTGTTAAGTGCCATACGTGATACACGCTTGGGCAATCATGTCTCGAAAGAGACATGGCTGAATGGGTAGAGAATTATCCCGTAGTAGGTTGTCATTACTTTCTGGCTTAGACCGGTTGCCAGCCAAGGCTATAGAACTCAATTTGTCCTGTTATTTAACCCATAACTGGAAGGAAGAGATGGATTATATTTTGAACAGCGAAGTGGCAGATTCAGCGCGGGTTCGGCCGGTATTTTTCAACCTCCGTGACCGGGACAGCCATCTAATGCTAGAGAGGTAGAATCTACATCGGGCCAAGCCGACATTCATCGCACCAGGGCCGGGTCGATCATCTTCTGTTAGAAAGATTCAACATGAAAAGGTGAAGTCAGAGGCCCAGTGGAAACCAGACTAGAGAGACCCAGCAGAAATCACACACACAGGATGCAGACCACAGAAGAGTGTGTGCTAACCGGAGAGGCTGGGAAGACGACGACAAATTGTAGAGAGCGTGCAGAGAGAGAACAACGGCAAACCAAAAGAGATGTGCAGATAGATTTTGAGTGTTGTTTAACGGCAGATCACCCTCTGTAGGTTTTTTAATGTAAATAAAAAGGTGGGGTTTTAAGATTTTTGATTATAATGAAAAAGTTAATCATATTTTGGTGGTTTTGTATTTTTGAAAAGATCCTTCAAATTGCTTGTCTTTTACTGTTTTGACTGGTTTGCCTGAAACTGTTACAGTTTAAAAGAATGTGTTTAACTGTGAGGGGTCAGTCAGTTAAGTGCCATGCGTGATACACGCTTGGGCGATCATGTCTCTTTCGAGACATGACTGACTGGGCAAAAGATTATACCGCAGTAGGTTGCCATTGCTTTCTGCGGTAGACTGGTTGCCGACCAAGGCTATAGAACCCAATTTGTCCTGTTATTTAACTGGAAGGAATAGACGGATTAATACCTTTCCCAAGGGTATTTGCGCGTAAGTGAAAATGGTGTCTTACTTTTTAAGAGGTCTGAGTGGGTGATGTGGATGTGAGTAATGTGAAGTCTGGAAAGTATCACTTCTTTCTTTCTGTTTCTTCTATAACCTGCCTGATACTCACTGACGGTGTTGTGCATATAATGGAGCTTCTTATGTATTTGATCATCTCATGATTTCTGCTATTTGATATGTAGGAATTTCTTAAGAATTTGTTTAAGGTAAGTGTATGGGATTTTTATTTTGGATATGTCTGTCAGGAGTGCTTTTTGTTTTTTGCAGATTTGTCTGCCCTTTCATTTCCGTCCATACCAATATGGCTTGGTATCCAGCTGAGGTTGATACTATTATTTTTTGGAAAGAGTGTTCATTTTGTTTAGGAGTTTTGTGACGAGAGGGTTTGATGTATTTTTGTTCTGTCGTGCTAAGAGGGCTGATTTGGAATCTGAGTAGATAATAAAGTTGGAGGATTTGTGGTTAGCAATAATCTTCATGGCTTCTCCACTATAGATTGAGGATTTATTTAGAAAACGTTTTAGTGATTCTTGGTTTTGGAAGATAGCAGCACAACCAATTTTCTTTCCCTGTTTAGACCCAT
The DNA here is from genome assembly GCA_037127315.1 of Ascarosepion bandense. Lineage (NCBI taxonomy): Eukaryota > Metazoa > Mollusca > Cephalopoda > Sepiida > Sepiidae > Ascarosepion > Ascarosepion bandense. The sequence continues at coordinate 1,076,916 of JBBBDQ010001192.1, forward strand.
CTGTATAGATGTAGTGATGGTCTAGGAAGTTATTTTGTATGTTAAGGAATTTCTCTTGGAAAAAGATGGGGTGTGTTTTCGTTTTAGATAATTTGGTTAGTTCAAATTTTACTATAGGTCGGTCTAGTTGGTCTATAGTACTTCTTTTGGCTCTAAAGATTGTAGGTTTGAGGTTATTTGTTGTTTGGTGTTATTTGGGGTCTTCAGTTTCATTAGTTTGGGGTTAAGCGTCCTTCTTTAGAACTAGTTTAACAGGACCATTGGTTGTTAGGTTAGTTAAGCTTTTTTTAGCGATTCCATTAATACTTTGAGTTGTTTTATTAGGTTTATCATTTCATAATGGACCATTGCTTGGGTTTGATTTGGGTTGCTGGTGAGTTTGGTTATGTTTGAATACGTTGTTGCTTCTATGGAGTCTTTCAAAATTTTCCTTGCTTCTGGGTATGATATACTTTTTATGTGTTTTATTTCTGATAGTTTTTTCTTTTTTCCAAACTTCACACTCTTTTGATTCAGCTGCATGGTGTTGTTTACAGTTTGAGAAAGTCTGTGGTTTTTACAGTTCATGTGTGTTTCACTTCCTTCACACTTTTTACTGACTGGTGGCTTGGCGCACTTTTCTTCGTGGTGCGCAAATCTTTGTCAGTTGTGAATTTGAGATATATAAATTTACTTTTGTTACAGTATACCATATCTTCACCTTGGTAGGTGTTCTTGGAGTGTTGAAAGTGAGTGCGTGTTGTTTTGTATTATTTTTATTGTTTTTTTCTAATAGAGATTCTGCGGGCATTAATAACTCCTTGTGTTCGGAGGTTGGTTTTTATCTCATCTTGGATGCAAAGAGAGAGAGAGAGAGAGATCGGAATTTATCACTACACATTCTGATGAGTTCAAGCAATTATGGGGGTACTTTTTATTTTCAGATTGTGAAATGTTTTTTACTTTAATAGTAGGTCTGAGTATGTTTTTGTTACTATTTTAGTACAGTAAATGAAGGGAAGAGAGTCTCGTCGAAATCATTTTCAGAATCAGTTTCAACTTGTAGACGCATGAGGGTTTTTAATTTTTCACTTTTTTATTTTTGAATCCATAGGAGTTTTTAATCACTGACTGTGATCTCCACTTAATGGGAAATATCAAGGGCGAAACTCATTCGGTTTGGCAAATCAGGGCTGCACAGTCAGTATATTTACATTGAGAAAAAGAAACCAATAATTTGAAATCATTAGATTTTCATTCCCAAGATGAATATTTGCCGAGTGTTTTATTTATAAGGGAAAATATAAATCCCTCATCAGCATGATTGACCCTACAGCGACTGCTTTCTGATTCGGAATTTTATAAATTGCAAAACTCTGAAACCGATTTATCCGTTCGGGCCTATCTGACTGCCCGTCTAGCCTAGTAAGAGCAAAACTACAGTGTTGCAGGTCATGTGACCACTTAGGTAACCAGGTCACAGACTGCTCAGCCACTAGGATTCCGTTCTAAAAGACTCACGGGTAGTCACCGACGGCCAACAGGTGGTCTCATTGGGTTTTACCCTTCTACAGAGGTGCAGTTGACGTATTCTACTGCCCAGCCGACAGGGCGAGTGCAGACAAAGAACGACGGCAGACTAGAAGACAGTGTGTGCAGACCAGAGAGACCCGGCAGAATTGTGACACACAAGTGAGATTCCATGGCAGACGTGAAGAGACACAGACCGGAGAAGAGATACCGGAGAGACGATGACAAAGTGAAGATTCAAAGTGCAAAGAGTGTGGAGAGAACGCAGTCAAGACAGCGACTGGTGTAGACCAGAATCCTAGAGGTAGACCGGAGAAGTGAGACAAAACCACTGCTTCGCCTAAACTGATTTAATTTGCCGCCCCGAAGAAGAACCTCCGACTTAAAAACCTTGTTCAAGAAGTCTTGTTAAAAACCCAAGACAACAAGCTGTTTCACAATAATCGGGAAGTTTTGATGGTTATTGCATGGAGAATATAAACAAGTTTGAGCCATCAATAACTGTACTAACAACTTTGCATCCAGGAATTGTATATAAATACTTTTCTTTTATCAATTTTTTTTCCGTGTAACTTTATTCTGACCGGACCAAACCAAGCCATCGATTCCGGATGATCATTCGGATCAAGCCAGTATTGTGATCAGTCAACACAACGTGGGTGAGACAAGGTTACGGCTCAAGCGATAACCTTAATACTCAGCCAAGCGGACAGAGTTTGAGTATGAACCGGCCGCGGGTTGGACGTCATAGTTTAAAATATGTGCGCTATTAAGTTAGAAGTTCTATGAAACATGGTGAAACACTTTAAAAGTACTACTGCAACTAGTAGCTATCAACAAATAATGGCCTGGATTCAATAATAAGAAATCGTTTGTCAGAAAATTTTAACAGTAGATATTAAAAACACTATCTCTTTATCAATATCTCTTTTACCGAGAGAGTATTGCTATTGCAAGCCAATGTTTGTTATATATATACATATCTATAACAATAGACAAAATAAAGTTAATTCAAATTAAAAAAAAAAGATTTCTGCTATTCCTTGCAACACTTTCTAAAAAGATTTCTTGGTGTAAACTAAGTACTTCCACTCATTTTCGATACCTAACTTTTAAATTGAATTTTAAAAAATAAAATGTTTTCTCGAAACTTTTATTGTAGTTTTAATTGAAAGCTTAATGATTTAATGTACTATTTCCAGTAAGCAAAATACTCTGGTGCATTTCAAACCGACATTATATTATCTGAAATCTAAACTTTTGAGATTTAAAAACAATTTTCGGTTATTTTTGAGCGATCGACACATTTGTAAACAAAAATTAATAATCGATTTTAAAAATCTTGCAACACTTGTGACGTTATTTTTAGAAAATTAGCAAATTTATAGTTAAATTAATCAGATTTACACAAATAAATCTTATTTATAGTATGAAATTTAGAATAAAATTATTTCTTAATCATGGAACGTTGATCATTCTGATTTTTGTCGTAAAGGATTGACGGGTGATGACAGCCAGATGACGGATAAGCTAAGTATAGTTGACCAGAATTGACATAAGTCAATCTTTCTGTAGGATGAAAAACCGTGAAACTTGTAGGCGCTTTTAATGAAACACAGAAATTACTCACAAAAATGCTTCAAATATACAAAAAAGAAAAAAATTCTTCACTAAATAATTTAATAACCTAACCACCGCAAGACTTTTTAGAATTTAAAAATTATAACTAAAAAGAAAAATTAAAACAATTCTTTTAAAATTTCAGTAGCCATCGAAATGTTTTCTTCAGTCTATAATGGCCTTGATATATACTATTTTGAAAAGCAATTAATAGCTTCTTTAATTAAGTAATATAATCTTATTGCATTTTTTATTTTAATATTTAGAACAGATCTTAGAAAAAAGGCTAAATGTTTGAAAAAATTACAGATGATTTACATTCTCGAAAGAGTTCTGCGTTTAACTAATAAAACAAATTTTTGCTACAAATTTTAATTAAAAATATTTTTCCATGATTTTCTAAAAATACTGATTTAAAAAATAATTTATTTCTGAATATATCCAGAAAGTTTCATTAAAATCCAACAGTTATTTGGTTATTGCAAGAATTTCCAAATTAATGTGATTTTCACCCGTGAAAAAAACAAAAAACGAGTAAGATAATATTACATTATCCACTGTAAACTTCGGTAACGATTTGATTATCTGCTAATGAAAATCAAAACAAGAATATTTACTAAAATTTTGAACGTATTAGAAAGGATTAAAAAAATAAAAATAAACAATTTAAAAATAATTTGATCTCACCTCTTAATAAACATTTTGATGGAAAATTTTTTTTTAGTTATATTATGCTGTTTTTCAGTAAATTAGTGGAGGTACTTAGAAACTTAAAGTGTGGTCTTAACTTAATAAGCTTAGGGGATTTTTATGTGTGAAATTCTGCCTTAAAATTTTTTTCAAATATAAATTCAGTGTTGACTGAAATACAGTTCTGTTCAAAATTTATCGGAAAATTTAAAATATTGCCGTTGTTGTTTCAAAAATGTAGTATTTGTTTACCCAGTAGTGTGACAATGAAATTACTTCGTTAACCGCTTGTTAAAGTTGAATACTCATCTGGAGAATTTATGCTTTAATTGGGTCATTCATTATTTCAAAAATAAACTGACTAAAATAATATTTCATGTTTTAAAGTTATTGGAGAATTTCAAAGATAAAATTCTAACGATGATATTTAAAAAAAATTTATTCATTCAGTATTGTGAATGAACTGAACTAAAATTGTATTAACCATGCGTTAACTTCAAAACTAAATAAAATTATGTATGTTTGTCTTATTTCTTTGAAAAAATATTTTAAATGAAAATTGTTTTCATTTTAAATATTTTTTATCCAGTTTTTAAGGACTGGAATTGGCAATGGAGAATTTTAAGCGTAAAATTCAGCCATTCATTGTTAAAATTATTTTAAATGAAAATTCAGCACTTATTTAAATAATTTTATTTTTGTGGAAAAAAATAATGTCTGTTAGACTGGAGTTACTCTCAGAAAATTTCAATTATAAGTTTTTTTGTATCTTTTTTCGTAATTGTAAATTATGAATAAATGTTTTCTTTTTTTTCGTTTAGTGGTTGTCTTGTGTTTTTGCATCTATTTATGTCTTCCTATTTCTACTAACTTTTCGTGTCTTTGGATTTAGAAAAAATAAAATATTACACATGATTTCTATTGGTCTGTGTATTCGAGAAATACGTCCACCTTTTTATGGGAAATCCCGATTTGATCCTTTGTTCTTTCATTTCTGATGAAAAATAAATCACTTTATCTTTCCCTTCCCCCCTCTCTCTCTATATATATATATATATAGAGAGAGAGAGAGAGAGAGAACGCAAGAAACTCGGTCCCGATGAGTAAATACATCATAACGGTAACCTCACGAAACTTCCAAGTCGGCATGAACCTGCTCAGTTAATGTGACAAAGTCTTTGCACTAAATCTCTCTCTCTCTCTCTATATATATATATATATACTAAACTTCCTACATTTTTAAACAACAATTTTTTTAAAGAACGGTGTTCCCTAATTACCAAGACACTACTGTATCATACAGTTCCTGCGAAACGAATGTTAGTATAAATCCATCAATTCTATAAATATAATTTTAACTCAAAAATAATAAAGAACACGGAACATAGAATATGTTTTATAAATCATAAATATAACATCTTTGACATTTATACGACACTAAACGGATTCTAGAACATCTTCGTATTTTTATTTTCCATTTGAAACTCGTTCCTCGTTCACTGAATTTTTCTAACCATTAATTTATTGAATCCTAATAAGAAATAAATAGCAACTTGGATATGTTTTGAATTATTAAAAAAAATGAAAAGGTAGAATATACCATAAGTGGAATGAAAAAAATTCGAATGCTGAATGACGGAAAGGCTAAGAAATAGATTCCTTTTAATTTTACAGAACAGCAACTGAATATTTTAGCATGAAAGTCTATGGAATGTGAAAAAAAATCGAAACGAATATAGAGCAATGTCAATTTTAAATTTAGTCTTTACAACCAGATATTGAATGAAATTCGATTCTTAGCTTAAAAAATATAATTAAACATAGCTAGTGTCTTTATTAACCATTGAAACAACAAAAAGCAGACATGACGTCATTCAATTTTCATTAATAAGAGGCCTTGCCTTATTACATGGTTGGTTGGAGAAATTTGTAATCAAATCAATACGCTGTGTTCAATTAAAATGTGGAATAAAATATTTAATGATATAAAAAAAAAATGAAAAGGATAAAAAATAAGAAAATATTTTTTATTTTTGCAGACGCTATTTTTATCTGCGCTTGACATGCGCAATGAAGAAAATACATGCATTTCCGGTTCAGCTTTATTAAAAATGAGATTTGGATTTGTCTTTATTTAAACAGTTCTAAAATAATTAAGTGAAAGGAAAGGTAGGACATGAAAACAATTGAAGGGAGTTTTAAACGAAAGCAAACAAGAAACAATAATTAGAAGAAGAAAAAAGTAGCTCCCCAGGGAACATTATAAATGATCAAAGACTTAAATGAATTTAATTAAAGTACTTGAAATTTCTTCGACCGTTCTGATGAGCCCTGATAACATTCCATTTATAATGAATAATTTCAGCACACTTTAAAATACAATTTACTGGGTTTTGATTGTTGGTTGTATTAAAAGGAGTGGAGAGACTCAGATTCGCCTTTATGAAAAACAATTCTACTGTTGAAAGAAAAATAGTCACCAAATCTCTATTTTGTTTTACAGTAGTGTTCATTTTGTACAAGTCTAAAAAGTCGTTCAAATTATGCCGATATGTGCGGAAGATAACGTTGAATCCTAGACTTGAACAGATTAAGATTGCAGTGATTAATAAAGGAGACACTTGAGAGTCGGTTCCATAAGGCAGCTGTCCGTGAAAGAAGCTGCTCGAGCGGAGCCTGCATCTCACAAGGTGAATATGAAGGAAATGAAAATGGTTCGCTACAGTGTGTGTGACATGGCAGGTCTTAGCCATGAAGGTGTGGTGATACGGAGCAAGCGAGGGACCGGATGTTTGCCCTCAGAGATCCAGAAAGCAAACTGGTCTTTGCGCATCTGGGCTCCACGCAGAAGTTCCGGAGGTAAACCAAAAATAAATATCAAATTCCTTTTACGGACCTGTAGCGGAACTCTGGATCCTGATTGGTCATCAAATCGCAAAATTCAAAATACGTCAGAGAAACGGGTTTTCCGCAGCTAAAGAAAAATCGTTTTTTGAGCCACTCCGCATGACTATTCAATATTTAAGGATGGTCTTTAACCGGTCACGGTCTGTTAGAGGAGGCGGGTTGCCGAGACACATCAAAGATGTAACTCTCAACTTCAAGTGACTCGGACATTGTCCTCTCTCTTTCTTTCTCCTTCTCTATATCACTGCTACAAACAACTTTATCATTGAACACAAACTCTCCTCATAAGTTCTTACTAAGGTTTATAAGTGAACATTAATTTCTACAACTCTTGTTGTTACTTCTTTTAATAATGAATACTATTTTACATTCAAAGTGTATATTTTATTATTTTATCTTCTACGTTAATCCACACATTCCAACTGCCGACAACCAACCTTCTCATAAAAACCCTTCTGATAAATATTATTCAACATAAATCCTGTAAGCTGTAGGGAGTTCTGTTAAGAAAGACACAAGGCCGAACAAAAAGATTAACCAGCTCCCTACACTTCAAAAGACTGGTGCAACTAAGTAATGTAGTTCACCTGAACGGTCACCATGGAAGAAGAGCAGAAGGCGGCTTGTTGCAGAGTGGAGAAACAATTTGTTTCCTACAAGGACGTGGAGAGGATTTTGGACTCTATCGAGAGTGAAATCTGAAGACTGGGCGTCTCCTGTTCTCCATTTTCAGACAGATCTTGCTCTTGTAAAGGGAGAGGATAGCTATCCCTTTAAATTAATTTTTCAATCCAGTATGTTATCTGAGATTGTATAAACAGTAATAATGTTTCTACTAATATCATCATAATTTAATGAACCCGAATAAAATTTAAGAATGTTCAGTTCGCCATTTACTACTGATATATCCCGAAAAGGGAGATATATATTATTCTGTTTTGGCAAATGTAACCGGGTAGGACAATCTAGCAAATAGCTGTAATGGACCGGTACTCGACGTAGTCGTAGGCTTACGCAATAGGCGTAGTCCTAGTTTGTATTTATGGCTGACACCAGCCAATCATATTACTGTGAGGGGGAACCAAGATGTATGCATATTCATTACATCAACTATTATATTTACCGCCTTCGTGAAGATGTGCAAGTAAAATAACAGTGATTCAGTACGGAAAATGGATTCGGCAAGCCAAGTTCGAATTCCCGCCTAGTTTGTTGTGCCCTTACACACTGCTGACCTTCGTAAAGGCAGTAATCCTTCTATTCTCTCCAAGTTATTGGTTAAAAAGCAGAGTAGACGGGGACCCCTGGCCTTGGGTGGTGTCCAGAGAAAGATAACTGTAAACTCAAAACTGTACAGAAGTCAGCGGGAAATCATCCCTTTTCCAAGAAATCATTGCAATGCACATATATTAAAGAAAAGGAAAATGTGGAGAGCCATAAGCGTCCACACCGTAAAGTGACATAGCATTTAGAAATATCCTTATTATTACACATGCTTTTAAAATCATATGTTGATTTCATTTTTGCTATATATCATATGTTATTTGAATAGGTTGATTTCGATATGTACTGTTAAACAAAACAAAGATCAGAAGCTATTTGAACCAGATTCATTTGCAATGCTTTTTGGCGGATTAACTTATATTAATGAGTTTGAGTTTAACCGATTTAAAGAATTTTTCTTTTCAAAAACTCAGACTACTCGATATTAGATTATTTGTGCTTAGAATTACAGTGTTTAAAAAAAGAAACATCTGCTATTTATCATGGGCGGATAATTAATTTTGTGTGTCTTAAAAGGCTCTCATGTAAGCAAAAGAATCGATAGATTCATTTTGCTTGCATCGATTTCATTTGATGTAATTCCTTTTTACCAATCTGTTTGTCCTTTTAGAATTGCATGAATAGATTTTTTCCTCGGTCAGCAGCGACACATGATTTGGTTTCGCGTATCAGTGTGCGGTCTCAGTCATTAAGATTAATTGTTTGCTAATCAAAGCTAACATTTAAATCCAAACCTTTATCGTGACTGCTCGTACCAAATTCACATGGATGTACGTAACCTTAACCGGTGCTCTGTCATCTCATCTCGTTTTCATCTGTGAGGAAATTTTTCAGCCACCAATATCGTATCGGAAGATTGATATTGCATAACGGTTTCAGTAGTATGTTTTGGTTACTAGTGGAATTTTTCTATCTCTTAATATTTTGTTTAAATTTTGGAAGGCATCATTCAACATTTCAGTGCACCTTCGGATGTTTTCACTTTTAGTCGTCCAAGACAGATTTTTGTACGTGTTTGATTCTGGCGTATCTAACTCAGAGTTTGCATCTCAGTTTGTTACTCTTGCTTATAACCATACATTCTGTCTTACAATTGATGAACAATATTTTATTTCTTGTTTTCCTATACAAACTTTTCTAGGAATTGCTGCAGTTTTATTTCCATATCTGCCATCATAAGAGTACCATCTGTATACCTGTATTGTTAGGACTGTATCCGTCAAGAATAAATCTCTGCACAGCTTTTATCTATCTGAAAATCGTCTCACTCTATAGGTTAACTAGCAGTATAGCCCGGCGGTGGTCGGGTGTAATGAAAGCTTTAAAACTAATCTGTAGTCCTGGAGCTCAGACTCAGCCTAAAGAATATTTGTGTGAGGTTTGGTGAGAATCGGATAAAAATTTGTATAAAGGACATACAGACAGATAAACAGACACACACAAACATCTTGCCTTATATATATATATATATATATAAAATCGATTTTCTGCACTATTGTAAGAACTGCAACCTTGAAACTTCTGAATATCGTTTCTTATGTCTTTGTCTATGAGTGTGTCAAATTTATTTAAAATCGGACCACTCCTTCTATAACGCGATTTTTTCGATTATCGATATTTATCGGGAGTATCTAGACACAAAACCTAGTTAAGAACACTCGCAGACGCTTATAGTACAACCGTGTGAATTTTCAAGAAAATCGGTTCAGCCGTTTAGGAGTTTATAGGTAACGGACACACAGACACGCACAAAGTTCCATTTATAAATAAGTTTAGATGGATGTGCGTTGTGGTGCAGTGGATATCGACTCGGAACGACAAATCGGGTTGCTGAGTTCGAATTCCGGTTGGATTCCTTGCATTCGCTTACGCACAAATATCCTTGGGAAAGGTATTAATCCATTTCTTCCTTCCAGTTATGGATTAAATAATAGGACAGAGTGGGTTCTATAGCCTTGGCTGGCAACCAGTCTACCACAGAAAGCAATGGCAACCTACTGCGGGATAATCTTCTGCTAAGTCAGTCATGTCTATTTCGAGACATGATCACCCAAAGCGTGTATCACGTATAGCACTTAACTGACTGACTGTAGGTTGAATATATTCAGTGAGAAAATATTTGTAATTGTTGTCTTTTTGTTTAGGATCGTTTCTGTTTTTGTGTACTTTTTTTTAAAAATCAGCCTGCAGACTTTGTTTGTTCCTAATAAGTGTCCTGTATTATTCTGATATTTTTGTAAATAAATTTACCTCAACAAGTGTGGATAATAGACTAAGAGTCTTTTCGCCGTTTTTAAATTGATACAATGTAAAAGAAAACTTGCATATATCATGTTCACAAAGAAGTATGAAATAATTCGATAGCAAACATGCCAAATAAAATGTTTTTCTATATTTCTGATGTACTGATGTCCTCAAGGACACATGGCCCAGGGGATATAGACGTTGGTTAGTTCCAGTGACTTGAACTAAAGAGATGTGAGTTCAATACCAGGCTACAGCAGTGGCGAACAAATAACTTAGTTAATTTAAAAGGAGATAACTATATGGCAACCAGAAGTCGCATCGAACATGGAATGAGAATGATATATTCAAACGGTCGTAATAAAGTTTTCGGTTCGAAATTCCTAGCACTTGAAGAAGGCCAGAGCTTACAACTGTCGAAGCGTCGTAATAATGGCAATATAAATGAGAACAATCGTCTAAAAATGTAAATAGTGCAAATAAAATGTCATCAGAAGAAGTGCTAACAAATAAATTAATCTATGTTCTTAACAAAAATGTATCGTCATATATTTTTTGTGCAGGTTTTAACTTCCTTACGGTTTATGAGTTTTTAAAATCTTAAATATACTAATAACGATACTATTTCGAACTGTTTGATCGAGTAAAGCCCGTTGATATTAGTGAAATCATATTTCTTTGAAAATTGTGGACTGGTGCTATATAATCACAAGGAAATGTATCAAATAACGGAAGCCACACCACGTGAGAATTATCAACAGCATCAAATGAATACCACTCAACTCGAAGAGAAGATAAGGACGTAAGATATTAAAATTCTACACCACTTCAAATAATATTATAGAAAGGAAACCTCTACCAATGCTGGAAAGAGCATTAACAGCGACTTGAGAAAGCTATTTCCCTGAAAAATTTGTTTTAAGAGAAATATTTTTAAAATTTTAACCGAAAACAGTACTGGCTGTTCGGCTAATGTGACCATTGTTTGGCTGATATGAGGTAACGATCACAATCACTAGTGCTAAACACCACGGCAAGATCACCTGACATAACCCAACCCTTTCCAGGCTAGTTTGAATTCAGTGTTTAGTTTATGCTACTTGTTGTGGAGTAGTTTTCACACTGAAAGTTATAATCGTGCTATGTCGGTTGCTAATCAACCTAACGTACTCAAAATGTTAGGAACTTGCTAATCTTCCACTGTAAGCTGACTCCTTAGTATTCGGCTAACTGCCGACTAATATCAACTGCCTAGTAGTTTTACTGAACTCTAAAGAACTCTCTAGAACTTCTAAGAATTCCTATGAATTTCCCAAGAACTTCTCGAGTTAACTTCCTGTTAACTCTTATTGATATAAGCGGGAGAGTCCATTATCTGAGGAATAGGTGTGTTTCACCAAAATACTACTCTATTTACCCACAAATAGCTTGAAGGTGGGGAAAGATATGAATAAATATCTTTCCTTATAGTATTTGCAAGAAGGTGATTTTAACGAACTCAAATCAATGATTTCATTCAATTCCAAGACATCTGTTACACCACCGTGTATGGACATAATAAAAATAGATTAAAAATCCACTAACCCCCAAAAATTAAATAAGACTCCGAAATTCACACGCATAGCCTTCGTGTATACATCCGGGATAATTTCGCGATAACCATTGAATTGTTTCTCAAGGTCCCTGACTACACTTTCATGTGCTTTCGTCTTGAGTTACTAAACTCTGTTAGCTATCTCGTTCCTTTATCGCACCCCACCTTCATAAAACTTCAGTATTTTAGACATAATAGCTGACAGGCACTTTCTCTTCAATCATCTGCGACCATCTTTGTTTTTGGTGTATTTAATGCTCACCATGACACATGGGTAAAACATTCTAAAACATACTGGCTGCTTGTATTCAAACATTAAATTTTTCTATTGTTCAATCCCTTACTCAAATTGTGGTTTAATTTGAAAAAATATAAATGCAATTTTAATTGCTATCTATTGTTCTCCTGATCACACTTTTCTCTTTCTACTCACTATTAATGTTTCTGTTCCTAATTCTTCTATTACCTATTTATTAAACATTAATATTTCGAGATTAAAATCTCATATTCAGAATGGCAGAGAAGCTTTTGTCTGTCCGTATTTCTTCAAAGCCTATCTATGAATGGCTGTTCAGGGCTGTCCACTACTGCTGTACTTGTGTGTGTATATGTGTGTGCATTATAGCTGCTATATGTGTGTATGTACATGTGTGTATTCTAGTTCGGGTCTTTATGGTCTGATGATATCAGTCTGCTTGTATGTGTGGTTTATTTTAGTGTGATCTGATAGTTCACTTGACTTTTTGACCGGGCTGAAGAGTATTATTACACAATGTTTCAAGCAAATTACAAAACTTTACTATATATATATATATATATATATATATATATAACATGTTTCGTTTTTATTTTATTATTATTTTTCGAGTAAATAAAATTAGTGTTATTTTTTTCCATTTTCAATGCGATAAATTAAAGAAATCTCTGAAGGAGAAAATCTTGTCTCTATCACATTTGGCAAAATGAAAACGTAGAGATGTGTTTTTGTTGAGACGTTTTACCAATGAAGCCAACAACTCCTGTGTTCTCAATCTCACGTTTTATGTAATCGATTAATATCAAGGGAGGTAATGCCAAATAAATCTTGGCAGAATTTCAAACATTTCTTCTCCTCTTCGACGCGAGCCAAATTGCTTCTTGCATAACATTTTCTGCGTAGACCAAATTCATATCTCTGACTATTTGTAAGCAATAGCAACAGAAATTCATTGAAGTAATATTTCATGGCAGGGTCTTAATGTTGCTGTGTCTGCTATAATCTGGAGTAGATTTCTGTTGCATAAATGTGTGGTGCGTTATATTTGTTAACATTTTTGGCAATCTTGGGTGATATGCCTTTGGTTTCTCTGAGTGACTGCAAGTTTAATATGTTTGTTAAGTCGTACAGCATGAAGTTAAAGGGCTGAAATTGGACGTAGAAATATTGTGTTGTTCCAGTTTTCAAAATAGATAGGGCCTATAATCATAAAAAATCATTCAAAAGCTGACATCGCCCATCAACAGCAGTGGGAAATTATCCATCCCACTACACTGTACCATCAGTGAATGCAGACTTATGTGTCATTGATGTTGAGTCGGGCTTCAATTACGCATAGATATAAATGTATTGAATAAAACCTTTTCCCCTGCTACCGGAGAGAATGATTTAATTCTTATCAATTATTTAAAGTAAGTGTTAATTCCGGAAGAATTTTCCGTCAGTCCGACTTAAAACAATTAAAATTCATTGAAAAAAATGTTATGAAACATTTAACTGTAAGAAAGTTTGTATTTAAAAACTGACTTTTTAAACGTCTAATGCAAACATTAAATTTAGCCTGAGCTTGAATTCAAGCCATTATTGCTTCAATAACACACGCATTTCCGTGTTTGATTATGTTTAATTTTGATCGGCTTTCACAGTAATTTTGTTTGTTTGGTTTTGTTTTACGGCGTATCAACCCATCTTGGGTCATTTAACACCGAATCGAATTATTAAAAATCGATCAAAAAGTTAAGAACAATTTCAAGATGTTTGTATATTTAACAAATTAATGTATATAACAGACTTATATATTTAGACAAATTCATACATTTAACACATTTTAAATTAATAAAATATTTAAAAACAATTATATATTTAATTTGGCTGTTTAAATTTCATGGCATACCAACCACTACGGGTTATCTGAAGCCAAATTCAGCCTACATACATTATATGTATATATATTACATATACAAAATTTGCAAACGCACATTCAGTAGATCCAAGTTTTGGAATATATAGCAAGTTGGTAGAAATACATATATCTATGTGTGCGTGTGTGTTTGTGTGTGTGGGATAGTACTCAACCAGTCATATTTTTAGTACATTCCTATTTCTTTTAAGAATTCGAGTATCCTGCTTGGTCTCATTTCCATAAATAGTTTTTTCCAAACGACTTGTTTGGTAATACCTCTTTTGCGCTCTATTTACGTTTGTACACTATAAAAGTATATGTTTGACACTTAATCTTTTTTGACAGCTGGTACATATTGGGAATTCTGTGCCTTCCAGTAAATGATGGTGTGTGATGTAGGTATGGCCTATGTGAAGGCAGGTCAGTAAAAGCTCTTCTCTTCTATTTCTGTATTGAATGTTCCATTCTCCAGTAGTTTCACAGTAATAATATTTAAAAATATAATAGAAATTGAACGGAAGCCACAGTTACCAATGAAATAATTTAATAAATATTATATAAAAGAAGGGAAGCTGAACGAATATTACAAAATGTTACAAAGACTGATAACAAGGAAGAAGTTCTAAAATTTCAACATAACGGAATAAAATTGATATTTTATAGTTCATATCACAAAAAGGAAGATGGGCTTATCCTCTTTATTATAACAAAGAACATTATATATCTCCCTCCTGTCACGTTATTGAGAGCAACAATAGTGAGGCAGTGTCGGCACAGTTCATTAGAGAGACAATAGCGAGGCAGCGTTGGCTGAGTTCATTCCTTTACTATCAGTTATTAAACTTTATTATCAGTTATGAAATATTCTGCCACTTGTTTGCGCTATAATAGTGCCTTACTATTTTATTTTTTGCAATAATTATGTCGTCTATTAGTAATGAATATACATATATACTTTCTATTATTACACACACACACACACACACACACACACACACACACATATATATATATAAAACAATAAAACATGTGAAAAACTAAAACTATTACAAAATTGTATATTTTTTCCGACATCATCTGGTAGTTAACACTAATGGTGTTATATATATATATATATATATATATATATATATATATATAGATAGATAGATAGATAGATAGATAAGTAGTATCCTTGGTAATTTGGTAAGATAAATTCTACGGGAGATTGTAATCCCATGAGAACTTAATGTTAGAATTTAACAAATTATTATAATGTAAAAAAATTGTAAGAATTTACAAATTCATAGGTGATAATTTATTTTGAGAATATTTTAAAGAGATAAATCTAGCCAATTCATTTTTGTAAAAAAAACAACTTTGGTCTGACGAGAGTAATACCTTTTAAAAAGAAATTAGGATTTTTATAAAAAATGTTTTATAAAGGATGATCATCTCTGTAAATTTTTACAATATATATATATATATATATATATATATATATATATATATCCTGTCACGCTCATAGATTGGGATTATTTGTTGTTTTTTCTTATGTCTTCATGTAAGATAATCAGTAGAAGGTACATCAATATATATGTTGCCGTCATCTTAGACGGCATATTGATATAACTATTTTACCGTTATTTTTGACGGCATGGGCTCACTCGTTAAAGCATAAAAGCTCAAAAGAATTTGAATAATTCGTGATTTTTAAAAAAAATGCATTTGATTACTAAACGTAGTAAGCAATTTAATGATTTAGTTTACATTGTATTAAGGTTTACTTCAGTTTCTATCCCTAAATGATATGAAACTAATGTCAATTAAAAGAGACAGCATTCACATGCAGAACTAAACACATGACATCTGCATTCACATGCAGAACTAAACACATGACATCTGCATTCACATGCAGAACTAAACACATGACATCTGCATTCACATGCAGAACTAAACACATGACATCATGTTAGATTCTAAAATTCAGATCAGCAATACGTCTTAGAATTTAAAAGAATTCACTTTGCTAAGAGACGGCCAAAACTTTAGAAAGATAAAACTCATTGCAGGTATTACTAAATCATTTGTTATTTCCGAATGTCTCCTTTTAATTTTTAAAAACTTAAGGAACTTTTACTATGAAAGCTTTAACACTGATCTGAAATATCACTGTGATTTGAATGATACTGAATTTTTAAAAAATCATTTCACACCAAGCAAGGCAGTACTGCCACTGGTGAGAAGGGGGCTGCATACGAAGAGAGTGAATGGTTACATAGGAGAAGAGCAAAAAGAAAGGGGATCCAGTTACAAGGGGTCTCAGAGAATGTCTAAAAAAAGGATGGGAATACTGGTGTGAAGAGAGATGCGTGAGAGTAGAGTGAAAAGGAAGAAGAACTACATAGCGAGGGTGTTGCGGAAAGGATAAAAGAAGAATGGAAGGCAAGAGGATAAGAGATAGCAATTGACATTGCATTTAAACCCTTAGAGATTGTAGCCATCAGCGAGGCAAGTATACGGAAGGGAGTTCTACAGGCGATAAGTGCGAAAAAAGAAGCTGATAGAGTAAAAGTGAGTCTGAATTTGGTTGTTTTGACCGTAAAATGGTGGGACTTTGTTGCCAGTTTGGTTGCTTGAGTAAATTCTTGCAAGGGGGGTTACCAGAGAGCTAAGCTCATCACAGAAGAAGCCATGAAAATATTTGTAGAAAAGACAGAGGGAAGCCACATCCTGTCGGTTAGAAAGTAACTGGAGTTAAGCTGCTAGGTTGGGATCAATTAAATTGCAGATCTTTTTCTGGATCATGTTGAGTACCCTGAGATAAATAGTAGGTGCCCGACCAGATATGACGACATTATTCAATGCATGGGTGGATGGCTGATCTGTATGTGTAAGATGGATTCAGGCGAGAAAATTTCTACAGTGACCCAAGCTACCTAGCAGTAGATTTAGCTATTGATTCAATGTAGTCGTTCCACTTTAGATCGGCAGAGAGAGAGAGAGAGAGAGAGAGAGAGAGAGAGAGAGAGAGGCCGATGAAGCGCTGTGTATTGCTTTCTTTCAGGGAGACAAGTTGGATCTATGCTGATGGGGGTAGTTGTATAATAGCAAACATTTTTAGCAGCAGTTTTTAAAATATAATTTTCTTTTTAGGGAATTTTAATGAGAGTTAATGTACTTAATATATTTATATCATTTGATTTTGATGAGAGTTATCTACTATATAAATGTAAATGTGTCGTTATACTCGTTTCGATAAACCCTCCGAGAACATACACGGAAGGAAAAAATTTCAGCTCAATCTGGGTCATTTTCGGAAAGTGAGCCGGACAGAGATATATCAGTGTCCAACGTCCCTGGAATATTTCATCTGTTGTATATTTTTTATCATGGTACCTAATTTTTAGCAACTAAAACGCAATATTTGGAAAAGTAAGCACTAATCATCAGCTACTGAGTACAACGAAAGAAAATGATGAAGCACATCTAAATTTGAAACACAGTTGTTATCGCGTCTATTTAAAAACTGTTAAACGAAGAAACGCAACAATTCATCATTGGCCACTGCAACTCCAGTGACAGCAAAAGCATTATGAGGTATGAGTAGAACGTCTAAGTATTACAACAGACATTTTCTGAAGATTATTAATATTTTACAATATTATTCTGAAATTTTCTTTACTGTATAAACTGGGTAAACAGCTGTGCTAATCACTGGTGGAATTCTGCATGTTTCAAAAGGTCAGTTACTATGAAAAGCATTTTTTATATGGTTAACTTATTCCGGAGTTTTTTTTTTTTGCTAGTAGCTTTATTTTTGATGCGAATAGGCTTACATGATATTTCCCAGTTAGCCTTAACTACTTGTCCTTACATGTGGAGAATTATTTTTGTCTTCCGTGAGAAGTTGTTGCTATTTACTGTGCTTCATATCGAGAATGCTTTAAGGCCATTCCTATTTATGATAGTTCATTTCCAATAAGTTTGTTTTTTTAATTAATCTGTTTAATTTTACAGGTTTATTTTTTATCTTCTTATTCAAGACTACATTTCTTCTCTTTTTCGTGAATTCTCTTGTTGATTTTTAGTGTCCTGCTATTACTGTTTACGTTTGTTTTTGCTATATCTGCTAATTACCTCCTCAATTATTGTTAGCAATTTGTTATTCATCTTTTATTTTCATCATTCTACAAAGCATGTAATTCCTAATCAGCAATTAGGCCACTTTAATTGACTTTTAACCTCAATGCTTTTTTCTTAAAAAGATTTTTTTTAGTTTAAGTCTAGGGAAAAATTGAAAATTTTGTGTTTACCAAAATTTCTATAAAATCTGTCAATCAAATCGAAACATTTCACTTACTTTTTTATTTATTTACAGCTATTTGTAGATTCTTGTCATTAACTCAATATTTGGCTGTCTACCTATTTGACATGTATAATTAAGCATTAATTTCAATTTCAATTTTTTTTTTTACTTTCTGTCGTGATCGAGTTATGTTAGACAATGTCCATTTATGCGTCCATTTATATTTTCCTCGTTTGTGGAAATCATCAATTTAAAATTACTCTTTAATTTCTTTTAAAGTTTGTAATTTTATTCTGCTTTAAATCCATATGACTGATCATGATGTTTGCAGAACGTGACGAGCACAGCAGGCTTTGAGTGTGGAACATGATTGATAACAAAGTAATGTCAATGACTAACCGGTTTATAACTGCTGGATAACGCATGGATTTTCTCGATTAGTTTAATTGACAACAAATTTGACTACAATAGAATTGTCTCATGTTAGCATCATGTTACGCGCACGTTTATTCCTCACAGGATTTCTCTGTAGTTTTTTTTTAAAAATAGAAACAGAAAACCAAAAGCGTTATGCATAGAAATAGTAAAATAATATTTTTCAAAGTGAGGCAAGAAATACCGAAACAAAATTAACATTAAAAACAAAAAGCGTACTGGACTGCTATATAATATCTGTTCTCCTATGTAACAGTGAATAATGGAAAGATAAATTTAGCAACGACTATACAACAACCGGGAGTTTTTTTTTCAAAGAGGCCACTTGTCTTGAAAACCTTTTGGGACTTAAGATCACTTCAGACCTCAAGTTAACCTAATATATACAATCTATAGCTAAAAATGCTGAAAAAAATATTAGTTCCCAGTTTCACCTCAGTGCATACATTATATATGCTACACCATTATAAGATTTAGATCAAACCAAAAATGAAATACTGCTACCATACCTGCGCTGGCGCTGCTCAGTCTTCAATTTCTAGTCTTGATAGAATCCAAAAGCGTCTACATGTGGGTGATAAGTTGTTTTCCACCTCACATCTTCCCCATAGACAAAATGTTGCAAGCACCAAGCTATTTTAACGCTAGTTTCATGAAAAATATCAGAAAGATCTGTATTCCTTTGTACCCCCAAGTTAAGACCTGTTACTCTATGTACTGTGAGGTGACCTATCCTCATAACCTTCGTCTTTTTTTTTTAGTGAAGATTAAGCTTCTTTCCAAGATCTGCTGCTTTGTGGAACAGAATCTCAGGAGAAGGAGGAGGCGGCTTTCCCAACGACTACTAACTTAACCTTTTCAAGTCTAGGGTTAACTGTTATCTTTCACTCACACCCGCAGAAATTACGCCCCTTAATCTTACCACACAACAAACATCGTGGAAAGAAACTGTGAAAAATATTTAAAAGAGAACAGGTACTATAAAGAAACTGTTGTTAACATTCAGAAAGGAACAGTTGATATAAACAGGAAGAAAGTTGTAGTGGAGTAGTTTTCGCACTGAATGTTGTAATCGTGCTATGTCGAACTCAAATAGAACTTTGAAGAAGTCCTATGAACTTCTCAAGGACTCCGAAGAAGTTTCCTCGTTATCTTCCTGTTAACTATTATTAATATAAGGGGAAGAGTCCATTATCTGAGGAATAAGTGTGTTTCCCAATATGGATGGAGAATTTAACTCTCAGAAGACTCGTCGAAAGCAAGAGAAAACAGCGAGTAACTTACGTAAGTTTGAAAATATAGATAGATGAACAGATATCACAAAAACAAAGAGAAGGAAATATTGATGAAAACAACAACAACAAAAAAAGAAAACAGTGGAGAACCATAAACACCCTTACTCTGAAAGGAAAATGGATGTAGAGAAAGAAAGTTCACCGAACGCAATATTACAAAACTTGCCGATATGAAATTTCACTTCATATAATAAAAAAGAATGTTCAGACGATATATTAATAAAACTTTTAAAACGTTCGCATGCCGAACACTGACACCTACGTAACCCTCCCTCTCATACACACACACACATATATATATATAGGAGAGAGAGAAAGATTATATATATATATATATATATATAATGTAAACATGATTGTTTTGCAAGTGACATTCACTATTTTGTTGAATATAAAAATCCTCTTCCATCATTTTCACTAGACAACAATTTGAAAATACTCGAATATTCTTTGGTGCGTAACACATGGCTAACCTTGTCAATTGCTACAGATATTGTTTTCAAAAAATATGTTGACAGCATATTAAATTATTACTGAAAGTAAATAAAAATAAAAACGTTATCATTTGACTTTGAATTAAACACATTTTGTTCTATTCTAAAAATGGATGTCATACATAATTTCTGCAGAAAACCATTACTCGTCATTGTAAAAAATGCTATAGTGAATATTTGTCATTACATTTTTGCATGCAATCATTGATTCCAATGTCTGGACTTTATTTAGAGCATTGTTATTTGTTCTTACTGGTCACTTAAATTTGGCTTTTAAAATGTTAGGTTATGTTTTCTTAAACATATCGTAATGAATGTTTTTGAATTTCGTCTCATGAATAACAACAAATAATAATCATATTCTTGGTCAATGAAAGATACAATAACCAAAAGTAGTTAAAGTATTTAAACTTTTGCTTAAAAAAAAATGACACTTTGTACGTCATTATTCTATTCGGGGAAAAGTTAAGGTGATAATCAATTTAGAATTCTAGAGTAGCAGGTGCTTTTTATTTACGTATAAATTTTTTTAGTTTCCGGCATGAGGAATTGTGACACAGCTGAGAAAGGAATATGAACATGATTTTAGTCCACTATATTTACACTATAAAGTTAGTTTTCATTTATACACCAAGAGAGACATGAGCTGAAATTAGAAACATTTGTCTGATAACACTATGGACAGAAAATGTCAAGGAAAAAATCTTCAGGAAAATAGGAACATGGAAACGTATACTTACAATCAGAAATTAATGGTTGAAATAACTGGGACACAACGAAAACAGAATTGTACATTCACAGGACATGTTGAAGATAATTAAGGAAAATAGTAAGGTGACCCACCTGATTAATTTGAAAACAAGTAAAAGAGGAATGTTAAACGGTTAAAGAAGTCATTGGTTGCTAACCAAAGCTAGAGAGCCCAGTCAGCCTTGCTATTAGCCCTTATGGAGGTTGGACCGAGAAAATGAATTCATACTTTTTAATTTGTGCGAAAGTGAACGCAACTGTTTTTGTTGGAATTTGAACTCAACATGCCAATTCTATGTATGAACAACTGCTACGCTATGGGCATATCCACAGCTGATATATTGGGTTGTCTTTTTGTTTATGATTATTCTTTCTTCTTAAAGTTAACAATTACTCTTTTTATCTTGTTTTCCATTGCTATATACTGTGGCATCTACGTATCTTATTTTGTTGGAATTATGTCCATATAAACAAATCTTTATCGCTTTCTCTTAAGATCATGCCACTGTACATATTAAATACAGTGTTGACAAAAGGTGTCGGATCACTCTCTGGATTTTGATTTTTTGGTTGGTTGTTTTGTTTTTATGGCATATCAACCTCGGCGGGTCATTTATTGCCAACTAAATTTTTATTTATTTATTGCTGGTAATACCTTTTTTCTTTCAACAATTTATTGTTGTTTTTATATAAATTTTGTGTCTAGTAATACTTTTTTCTTTTCGAGTATCAAGATTCTTTGGGAATTGTCTTTTAAATACAGGGTCCACATGTCCTATCCTGTTATTTAACCCATAACTGGAGGGAAGGGACGGATTAATACCTTTCCCAAGGGTACCAGTGCTTAAGTGAATGCAGGGTATTCAACTGGAATTCGAACTCGGCTCACCGATTTCTCTTTCCGAGCTGATATCCACAGCACTGCAACGCATATCCGTCACTATACCCTGACAGTACCTGGTAATCCCAAGCGGCACCCATCTAAGTACTAACCAGGCTCAACGTTGCTTAACTTCGGTGATCGAGCGAGAACTGGTGTGTTCAACGTGATATGGCCGTAAGCCCTGGATTTTGAAGAATAGCCAAAAAAAATTGAAGTTTGCGTGCCTCTTTCAGTAGTAATTTATTAGCCCCCTTCAGGATAGAGAGGCTTTCTCTTCGTAAAGGGGTTTGTCATATATTGAATAATAATGAAATTATAACCTAGTACCTTAAGTTTCCTTAAAGTTTTATCTCTTTTTGCCTATTCTACCTTACTGGTTTATGATAATCTTAAGGTTGGCACATTATAAATTGGAAATAACCACCTCTCTTAAAAAGTGGACGCTATACACTAATAGTTTTAAGATAGAAGCTTATTAGGAGTTTGTTGAACTAAAGGTATTAAACTTACTAATTATTAACTCCGGTAAATTACCACATAACTTTGGCCTGCAGTTTAAATCCGTTGAGAACATTTTTATTTCTATTTTTGTGCATTCACTGAACTTATGTTCTAATAACAGAAAGTGTTGTTCCCCGTTATAGTTACGGTTTATTTCCCATATAAATCAAGTTTTCCAGGCATTTGAAGTAGGTCTTTGCGCCGTATCTTCAATGGTTTCTTGTAATCTATGAAACAGGTATAGGTCTTTCTGTATTTTAATAATGATAACATTTCTTGTTCTATATTATCCTTTCCCCGTTATAAGTGTAATTCTACTACCGGCTGTATTCATTAGAATCCTAATAATTTAATCTTAGACAGTGTTGATCTTACCTCAGATTTTAATACAATAGGCCGTTCTACATTCTTTATGCAAAGGTAACAGGAACACATAAATTATATAAGTATTTTTTGTCCAGGAAAATTTGTGCCTATTTAAAATGAATGTTTCTTCGAGATATTGAAATAAAATCTTTGTAACCGAATTCACCTGTGTGAAAGAACAAACTGAAGTAGATATTGAATATAGAGTTTTCGTGTAAAGAATTTTCAACTAAATAAAACAAAATTCCTGAAAAACATGCAAAAATGGCGTCACGTTTTCATATTGCTTTTTCAGGACTCAAGAGCACGTTTGGCCTCAGGTACTGTACATACATGTTTGACCCTTAATTATTGATCAAAATGCCTTCGTTTAAGTTGACTTTTATGTACAGATGTCTCTTAAAACTTTTTTCTAATTACAAAACTCATCCAAATAAATGAAAAGAATGTCTAACTGTACATTTGGAAGAAATGCCATGTTCCTTCAGGACGTAGACGATTATTGATCTCCAGACTTTTTTTTATTAAATGCAAACGGATATGTATTCTTGGCAAAGATAGCGTTTTTGTTTTGTTGTCTTCTCTACGGTTTTGAATTAAGTTTAGTCGTTCTGGTTTGGCTGACACTTAAGTATAAAGAGTCAAGTCTACACAACTATTTAATTTATAGATTAGTGGAGGCGAGAAGAGATGGATTCCTGCCTTTTCTAAGGTATTTGTGCGAAAGGGAATGTAAGAGACTCGGCGGAAAATTGAATTCGGCTCACTGATTCAACGTCCATGACTAAGGAAGCTGTGAAAATGATAATGTATAGAGTATCCCCATGAAATAATACCTTAACGCACTAATTTATTTTCAAGATACTGAAATGATTAGTGAAGTATGGATACTCATAACCACTTCAGAGGTATTAAGTATTAACTTTTACTTTCAGACGTTATTTCGAGTATATCGCATGCACCCACAAATATCTATAATTCTACATTGGTTTAAAAATGTCTTAATGCACTGATTATTTTTAACATTTTAATTAAAAAATTATATTATCAAAAATGAATTATTAAAGTAAATGTTAGAATCACAATGTATTCTCGTAACTGTAAGAGTGTGGTATAAATTTGGTATTAATATGAAGCGTTATTCTATTTAACTTTTCAAACTGTTTATCATGCATATATTGCAATGTTAATAGCAACCGTTTCTTTATAAGGAAACATTTAACGTCCATTGACCGAGGAACCAGTAATAATGGTGGTTAAAATTTATGAAATCTTTATGAAATAATCTTTCAGAAAAATAAGTTACTCGCGTCCAGTATCTGCTATCCTTATTTCCAGTACTAACCGGGTAGGGGTTCGTTTCTCCTTTGTGTTAGTGTTGGATGACAACATCTTGTTTATGTCATTTTTCTTCAATGCTTAATATGCTATCCTTTTATTTGTTGCTGCTGTTGATAATCCTTAATTAAGTCTGTTGTTGCCATATAGCAGATTTTATTTGTTTGTGATTCTGTAATGCTAGTCCCCAATGATCAAAGAAAAATGGTCTTTGCTAAAACTCTCTTGGTTCACTCGCCGAAAAAGACATTTTTCACCATTGATCTTAGAAAGCGGTTGTATACGGCTGTAAGTATAGATTTAGTGACTATGTTTATTTAGATATATTTTCTCGATCATTAAAATTTAGATAAAATAATACAAAGGAATCAAAAGAAAAAAATCTATTTCTGTTTCTGGGACATAAAAGCTTATTTTTTAGTTTCGTTTTCAGTGAGGACCAGTTATTCGATTAATTATAACTTAAAAATTTTATGGCTTTGCTTTTTGAATTTTCTAATGAATCTTAATTCTTAAGTTTCTTGCGAGCTCTACGACTAAAATACCTGTAGAAATTCCTCTGTTGCACCATTAAATATTTGAGCTTAACAGCATTAACCAAATATTGCAACAAAAATCATAAACATGAGTGCAAGTTATTATTTAAAAAAGAGAGCGGGCACGAATGAAAAAATTGAAATTGATAAGTTTTTTCATTTCACTGAAGCAGACATTAAACAAATGAGAGCATTATTACCTCCTGTCTTTCCTTTCTTACTGAAAACATACAGCGTCTGATCTGACTTTCATTTTTCTTTGCAATCAAAATGGAATAGTCCATTTATTTATGAGGTATTAGCAGAATGTAACGTACTAACTAAGGTCTTCCAGGTTTGGGGGTTGGGTGCAGGGCTAACAACCCTGCCCCGTAAAAAACAGTTCGTTACAGAAACAGCAACAAAAAGTTGCTGACCTATGCACCATCTGAATGTGATGGGTAAAAGAACGTACTAACTAAAGCAAAATTAGAATATGACTGATCGGAATGAAACAGGCACAATACGTATTTTAAGGATCACTTACTTAGGGATCTATCAGTTTCTGTTCTGTTGTAAAAAATTAGATCAATTCAAATGTCTCATGAGCAGGACCATTTTTATTATAGAAGAATAGGATCAGGAGGAGGCACTTATGTTTGCTCTAGTAGCTGAGGCGACCAATGGAATTTTTAAAATACCCACTAAAAATACGGCCTTGAGTAGTGTCAAGTGTTTATATTAATTCCACCTTATTTTCACTGCTGCATAATAGTATTGTTGCCTGGCTGTGCTGTCTTCTGCTGCGTATTTAGACGCTGACGGCGTTTTCTCATAAGCACCTCCGTTTTGGTTTCAATCGTATACTCTGACGTACATTTTCTTCTAAGTGCTCTGTTTCTTTAGGACATAAGCGATCATGGCTTTCTACATTTTTCTATTTTTGTAGCTTTCATTAAATTTGCCTTTTCGCTGTCTCCACTAATCCTTGTTCTACCATTCATTAACACAAGCTCGTTAGAAAGGTTATACGCTATTCATTGGTGCTAAATTTAAATCCATTTTAATCTCTCCTTTTCAAAAATATATTTGTTTTTTTTCTTTTGATCAGAGAATCGCAGATGAAAATGTAATTTTTTGCGTTAAATCGTGAAGTACCCAACATCGGATTGATTTACGGACGAAAAAACTTGCAAATGTTTCACAAATGTGATACGTGGAGTATCTCTGAAATGTCCCGTGTCATTTGACCTATTATACTTTGAATCTGAGTTTTGATTCGGTTATCGGCAGCGACCACAGGTTTGAAGGAAGCTTCTCAACTTTCAGCTGAACATTTGTACTTCTGAACTAAGTGAACCACTTAGAGTACTCCTAAATAGTAAACCATCTCCATCAGTGGCACGTATAACTTTTTACAAGTCGTACAGTTTTTTTCTTTATGACATATAAAAGAACATCAAATGAAAATGTAAAATAAACTGCCTTTAATAATGTTGATTTAATAAAGTGAGTACTGTCTTTTATTTTTATGCAGTGAGATCTTTGTTGATTTTTCTTATAATGTTATACGGCCGGAAACTTTACGCCACAACTGGATACTTACCTGAAACCGTCCCAAAGAGGTCGAATATAACACAAGGTCGATTTTTAACGTGAAAACTTCGAGTACTTAAGCTTCGAGCCAAAACTGTATTCGTTTTATGTGGCATTAAAAGTGTTTTGATACAAATTTTTATTGCCAGATGAGCATTGATTTACCATTATGGAACGCCTGCTAAATTATTTAATTCATCAATGACACTGTCATTATTTCTAAGATTGTCAATAGACATTTTCTTAAAAACAGATTCAACGATGTTAATTGATTTTCAGTGACGTATTTTTGAAAAGATGGTTTTAGTCGAGAGTTTGATTTATAGATTTGGTTTATGGCATATCAACCTCAGTGGATTATTTAATGCCGACGTTCATGGAGTATTGATCTTTTAACCAATATTGAAATATCTCTGCTTGGCCTATTCTTTATTTTTGATATATTTAGTTTGTGCTAAATTTCATAACCCTTTAAAGATAATGTCGGTTACTTCGAGAAAAGTATCCTGCATGCTGAATATATTTGGATAATCTGTTAGGAGTTGTTTGATTTCTTTATAGTATGGTTGAACACGTCTACAGTTCCATTGATGATTGTGTTCCGTTTGTCCATTGGAGGGGTAATTATTTAATTTTAGTGAGTTGATCTTTAGGATGACTGTCTTTGGTTTTTGTTATCTATTTCCATGTATTCTATACTTTGTATACTATTTGTTTTCTTTGTTTGTGAAATTGTTCTTCGACAAGTATGTGTGTTCTTGATTATTAGAGTTCTTTTCATTTTTTCTGATTATTCTTTTGTGGGTTTTTATCATGTTTTTATGCTTCTAATTTTTTTTCTGCTTTTTGGGGTTCGATTTGTATTGAGATTTGATTAGTTTTTGTTTTGTCAGTTTTCTGCTCGTGGAATTTTTAATTTGAGAAATTTTGACCGTTTTGTGGTTGAGAGGTTGTTGTCAGGAAGTTTTGGGTTGGATTTAGATTGTGGTTAGTTTTGGTTCAGCGGTATGGGTTTTTATAACTTTACAATTAGTTTTAATATTTTTAACAAGTGTTTTAATTTCTGAATAAGAAGTCTTAGTTCTTGTGTTTCATCTAATTTGTTTGATATTAGGTCTTTATAGGTATAACGATGTTTCTTTGGTAATTTTTGAATATGAGGGTTTATTTCGATGCCTTTCCTTGTTTCTTAGTAGATAAGTTTTTACTCTGCTGTTAAAAATCTCTAATATAGAGTCTCGCATTCAGCAGAGATGGGCATGGCATGCTCTGGATATATTAACGTTCCTCCCAAACAACCAATCAGAGACTTCTGATTTTGGTCACCTGATTAAACCCATCTCCTTCCTGCTTTGTGTGAGTGGCGCTCAACACTGCTCGAGGGACGTTGAGCGTTTCTTCAACTTTCCCGAAATCTCACCGGGGCTTTTCTCATAGGTCATTTGATCAATCCCGTTTCATTCCTGCTTTGTGTGAGGCATGGTCTAAATTTTCTTTTTATTTTCTTTTGGAAATATGTCTGTTTTCAAAAGTCAGTTCTTATCAGTCGACCGAATTTTGTGCCCAGCAGTCGTTCTTGTAGTCAAGGGACATGATTTTTTTTTTTTTATCTCAGCCGGTTGCTCGTTTTCGATGATCGTAAAAAGATTATCTATGTCGGTTGGTTGTTTTTAATATTTGTAAAAATATTTATCTATTTTTAGGTCTTTTAGAATATGCCTTATTTTAGTCTTGACAAAAGCCAGATGGTACCTTTCTTCTACACATTTCTTGCAGACGAAGAAAAATTCAATTACTAATTCTCTTTTCTATTTTCTTTTGTCTGGTCATTGGTATATCTTCCGTCTGTTCTTTTCTCTTCTAGTTTTTTCAATTTACTAACGCCATTCCAATAGTGACACAGATATCTATAATTGCATCGTCTTTTTTAAATAGATATTTCTTAAGGTTTGTAATGCTTTGTTTTTGATAGTTATTGTTTTTAATTTCTTCCAGTGTAAACATTGAAAATCCAGTGCTTCTCACTACACCCATGGAGGATTTTAAATATTAGTTTGGGTAGACCCTATCCTTTATATAATGATATCTGGCCATCTTTAGTAGAATTTCAGCATCATGTATTCCTTTGACTTCTATTAGTAATGTATTATTTTAGTATTTTTTTCACTGTTTTTTGAAGTTATCTGTGATAATTTTTCTATCACAAAATGTAACAATTTCGTTATTAGTTTGTCTCCTACTGGTTCTATTACAATAAATTTCCAAAATATTTGTTTGAATTGTTTTTTTTTTGAGTGTGCAGCCTCATGGGATCTTTGTGCTCATACTTTATTATTATTATTATTATTAATATTATTCATCCTACCTACCCACACCGAAGTCACATGAAGGAGATGACGAGGGGGAAAATCCCACTCGTCTCATTCCTCCAGGGCTACATGACTGATATACTCAAACACGGGGGGAATTTCAAGCACCTGTTATATCCGGCATCATCCACCCAAGTGTGGACTTTCCTCAGAGGTTGAAACAGCCATATCAGATTCCTGTGTTCAGTCTGATTGACCATACAGCCACCGCTTATTTAATGTTTGATATGGCAGCTGTAAACGAATTTTGTTTGTTTTGTTAGTCTGACTTAGAGATTGATGTGATCAGCTGGTTGATTGGATCGGGCCTCTTCAACCGGCCGCTTAGCTCAAGGAAGAGCCAAAGAGTCCAACTCCTTAAACTCTCAACCACAAAGATCCCGTCCTAAAGCATGACGGATTGCCACGCACGGCAAAAAGATGGCTTCTTTAGAGAACTTTCACTCCCTACAGAGGTGCAGTCGGCGTATTCTGAAACCCCGCCAACAGAGCGGTCAAAACCGGTTGGACCTGAAGAAAACAAGCCCATTAAAACGTACGTGCAACGAAAAGCAGAACAGCAACGTCTAAGCAGAACAGCTTCGTAAGCTTGTAGACGCCATAGTTCACAGGAGAGTCTAAGTAAATCGGTGATGAAATGTTATTGATATAAATCAGTGTTTATGCTTCTAAATGTTAACTCGCTATTATTCTCTTATATGGCGTATCTCTTTAACTGCTCAGGGAAAAATGTTGTCTTACTCATTATCAATGTTGTTAATAACATTTTACACGACTGTTTTAATATTAAAATAGATTTTAAATATTTATATATAAGTTCAATAAAATAGGATAAGAGAGAAAAGAGTAAATAGAAAATGTATAATTTTCTTCTGATCTTTTCAGCTTTTTAAATAGAAATGAAAAAAAAAGCAGAAAAATATCCTTCTATTTTATATTTACTTTGGATGATACAGTCCTGATAAATCGCATACAATGCTCTTTGAATAACAATATTTTTTCTTTAAATTCTAAGGAACCTTTAAAACTGATTGTAAAACGGAGTTGCTAGTATTTAGAAAAGAGTGTTAGGTTTCCTGTTTTTCCCTCGCCTTTCATCCATTTCTCCCTTTTCGTACCCCGTCATACCTAGATATTTCTTTTCTACAAGAAGCTACGAACCTGGACACGTGATACTGTGAAGGTGGTGAGCGATTTAGTTGCTTAGAAGGCGCTGGATTTGAACGAAGCTAAGTCAAGCTTTTAAATATCTCTCTATCTATCTTCAACGTGACTCCATCAAATACTTTGTTGAATCGCAGAGACACCCCCAGAACGGTTTTCACACATCTTTCTTAAGAACTGCCATTGGTTGGTTCTAATGGCCTAAGGCCAAAACAAAGCCAAACGAAATAGACAGCGTCAGTTCTTTTCACACCCTCTTCAATCGGACAATGGAGGAAGGAAAGTGTGTGAAACGTGCCATCATCTATTCCCACTTAAAAATATCGTTGTGCGTGTCGGCTAACAAAGACTCGCAAATTTAGGTTTCGATCAAAACAGTAAAAGATCGATAATCAGATGTAACATGATAGAGAAGGTGGGATCAATTTTCTCTGGTTGTTTTCTTAAAATTATTTTATTTGGTGACTGAATTCAAGTAATTGACTGATATCAGATTAGATATGTTCGCGTTTACTCCTCATACAGCGAGAGATGAAAGTGTAGTTTAAGTAATAGAAAAAATTATGCGCATGTGTGATTAAAATACAAATATACACAAAAGAAAGATTAAGTTGGTCTGCTTAATTAAAATAATCCAGAATTTATAAAGACGAGAAAATGTTTCACACAATTCAAATCCAACGATAAAATTCTAAACCTTGTTCAGGACTTAATGATATTTTGTTTCTCATTTATGAACTGGTGTATTGATAGGTAGCACATGTAACTTGAAGAGAGAATAAAGACTTAATCAAGACATTCACGTTCTACATTATCACAAAAAAGTCAATGAAGGAAGCCCCCTCTATCAATACTGAAGAGAGCATTAACATCGACAGGAATTGCAAAAGCTAGTTTCCAGAAAATTTCTTTTGAAGATAAAGATTTTATTAAATTTAACCGACATGTCCAAATGTTCATGTCGATGAATAATGAATGTTTCCTGATCAGGAAACGGTTAATATCATCATTACCATGGATACTTTCAGGATCTTAAAACACTTTCTGAGACGCGTGCAAAAAATGTATAAGTCAATGACTCACTAAGAAAATGATAAAAAAAAACCTTCTTTTTTTTAACATTGTTCTTAATTTAAAGGAAATTTAGCCGAAAATCTGATTTTCTTTTGACGTCGAAATTTGATTAAATCTACAGAGCTTTTCTAGTCTGTAAAGGAAATTCGTTTAAAACGTTTCACTGGCTTTAATTTAGATAAGAAAAAATTAGGATAAAAGAAATACTTGTGAAAAAATAAATAATGACCAAATAGGCTCATATAATACTAGCATACGTAACGAATAACAAATCAAGTGGCGATCGATCGATCGAAGGAAAATGAAAGGTAAATTTAAATGCATACATTTGATATTCTGCCAGTTTGTGCTATCGTAGTTCAAGTAGTAGAGAATCTGTGACGAAAAAGCTCCCAAAGCCAAAGTAATAATTTTTCTATTTGTATTTTAATAGACTTATACACAATATCTGAGTACGTTACGATAAAAACAAGTTAAGTGAAGATGAAAAAATACGAGTAAATATGATGATTGACAATGCTTCATCTATTTTAGTTTAATATTATGGAAGATACAGTTATACTTATATTCATACTTAAAAAAATGATAGAAGCCAGATATAGTTTTAAACGTATATCTATAGCGGAAGCGTTCTCAATATCGGAGTGGGCGTTTATTGATATAGACAATCCAGACATCTTATATGTTTCCACGATTTCTTTCTCTTTTGTGTGTGTATTATACACACATACATACATAAACACACGAACACACACACACACACACATATATATATATATTACTTATACAAATATTAATTTTGGTGAATACACGTGCTTGAGTTGACACCGTTTTTTAATAGGGGTTTCGATAGACTGTCACTTTTGACGTAAAAATTGTAAGAGGAAATCATGTATTTCCCCCACAATATAATCTTTTTCAAACTTAAAGTGGATCGCTATTCTGATTATTTAAATTGAACACACACATAATTTTGTCTTCCCACATCCATAAATGACAAACGTATTGTTTCTTATATTCAAATAAAAATCATTTCACAACAATGAGCAAACATTGTCTGATTACGAGAAACACTGAAATTTTTGTGTCGCAAATTATATATATATATGATTAATGTGGAGAAGTTTGTCACTTAACTAAGCAGAGTCATTCCTACTTCGAAGTTTCGTGAAAGCACCATTATGATGTTTTCACTTCTCAGCGCTTTTTTATCTGCTGTTTTTTCCCGGTTTTATTGTTATTTATTTGAAGCTTGGTGAAATGTAATATTTTGTATGTGAAAGGTTGGGAAGCTGAGAATAATCTGACTCGTGAAGGTAGTTACAATATCAAGATAATTCTGACGAAAAACAAAGTTACAAAAAAGTCCATGACGTTTTTAATTAGAAAAACAAAGGTAAGCAGAAAGTCTGACATACCGTTAGCCCTTCAATTAATCCCCATCGATATTCAGAACCTTTAACCAACGTGGCTCCAGCTGCGCAATTCTCTGGTGGTAAAATTCAGGTGTCGTGAACGAAAAGAAATCTGGGAGTACCTGCCGTAAGTTTTCCTCGTTAGCGAACATTTTTCCACAAAGTCGTTGGTCTAGAGTATGGACGAGGTGGTAATCTGTTATTGAAAGGTCCGGATTTAAGTTGGATGGCACAATATCTCTGAGCCAGGTCGCCGTATGGTATCCCTGGCCACCTTCATCATATGAAACCTGGCATTGTCAAGCAAGAACAATCTACCCTTGCGATTATTTATGCTGGGTTCTTCTGCTTCAGAGACTGTTGCACACATTCTAACTGCTGCGAGGAGAGGTCTGCAGTGATGGTTTGGGCCGTTGTTAACCGCTCATAGTGCATCACTTGTCGACTACTTTACTAGATACAGAGCAGGACCTTGCATTGGTATAGAGGCGGTTGTGTGCTATCAGGCACAGGGTTCCGTAGTTTCAAACAATGTTTGACACGTTCTTGATTGTCATACTTGAAACACACTACGTGTCACTTTACTTTATATCAATGGTGAACATCCTTTCAAATACGAGTAACAACGAGAAACAGGCTGTCACTCACTGTTGCTCATTGACTCCCGACAGTGTAAGCGGTGCCTACTTGCTCAATTTTTCTTATGTGGTGCAGGTGAAGTAAGTATCATCAAAAACTTGGAAGTGTTCGGCAAGTTACCTGTTGTCCACTATAGCCGCATCTAGGGCCTCATTATCCAGGCCTTGTGGTCGGCCACTGAGGGATTAATCACAAAGGGACAGATCTCCTGACTCGACCTTCTGGAATCAATGAGTGGCGGTTCGTTCACTCACAGCAGTATCTCTTAAAGGCTAGACTTATTTGGTGATTTGATGCGGCTAATCACACCGGAAATAAAGAAAACAACACCCAATGGGCTTCTTCAACATCACCGTGTTTCATCGCTTCTGCTCGAGCGATTACTGATGTATTTATCCAACTCCCCTGAATTGTTTAAGAGCAATGTCTACAACCCCTCTTTTCCGGCACGTGGCACTCTTGTTCGTGAAGCAGTGATCACTTCTTCCCTCACGACATAAAAACGGCAAGGACTATTTTTGGTTACCTGATATTACAATGTAAAGTTTACTATCACATCATAAGCATTTTTCGTACACGCAGTCCATCTGAAAACGAATGAAGGTTACATTTGTTAAAAACTAATTACTTACCAAACCTCCAATCGATCTCATCCTCATTGAACCTGTTAGGGCGTTGATGCTAGCTACGGTAAAGTATCCTTGAAGGGCTTCGGTCAGTTGGTCATCAGTACAACTAGTATCATTTTTTGTTTTCCACCATTCTTTAGTAAAACTCCCGCTTAACATCCACACATGTCGCTTTCCAAAAAGCTTCAATTTGTAGGCCTGAAAAAAATACCATTATTAATAATTTTTATTGCTTGAGCAAGCATGACTGTCAATAAAAATATCTAAAAATTTTGTCGGAACAAAAACCGAAATTATAATCAAGCATTAAATCATGAATAATAAAAATAGCCGGGGTTTCTTGATGGCATTTCTCAGATCAATGAAGATTACTTGGTGCTTTAATTCTCCCCTCATAGAAACATGTGGTTGCATGCTATCAAGAGTAGGAAGTACGCTATAACCTAGCTGATTGGTAAAGGAAGATTCCTTCTTTCCATAAAGACATTAAGAAATTAAACCAGATTACCAGAATTAATTCACAGAAGACTAGACAATGTTCATATTGACTCACGATAGTGCATCTTATATAGATGTAGATATTGTGTCTTTCAAAATATATTTACATACTGCTATCATATAGCTTTGGAAAGTCATTATAATGAGATAATGTAAATATAAGAGTGGACACAATATCAAGAGTCAATGAGTAGATGTACCTACATCACAACGTATTCAGTCAGTTAAGTGCCATACGTGATACACGCTTTGGGCGATCATGTCTCGAAATAGTCATAGCTGGGCAAAAGGTTATCCCGCAGTAGGTTGCAATTGCTTTCTGCGGTAGAGTGGTCCCCAGCCAAGGCTAAAGAACCCAATCTGTCCTATTATTTAACTCATAACTGAAGGGAAGAAACGGATTAATACCTTTCACAAGGGTATTTGCGCGTAAGTGAATGCATGGAATTCGAACTCGGTACCCCGATCTCTCGTTCCGAGTCGATATCCACTGTACCGCAACGCACATCCAACCTTTGAGACATGGCCTAAAATTGATTTCAAGCATGAAACGGACATCCGCAATTCAGTGTCCATTCATCTGTGTGTGTGTGTGTGTGTGTGTGTGTGTGTGTATATAGAGAGAGAGAGATTGAAATTTGAGTGTTGCTGGCAAAAAAACGGTGATTTTTCAATCCATCTCTCATAATTGTATTGTGCATGAAACTCATGATGTGGTACGTGTGAGGAAGAATATATATATATATATATATATATATATATATATATTATTACTTTAGAACATGTACTAACTACTATAAAATTGCACATTTTGTTTCAACATTGAAAGAACAATGTCTCATTTCATAGTTAATAATAATAGTAATAATTTTTTTTATTGAAAATTAAAAAAAACACCACTTTCTTTTATTTTTGGAAATCTTTTTGTACGAGGTAAAAAGATATTAAAAAAGAGGGGGAAAAGAAAAAAGATACAAAAGATGAGAAAATAAGATGAGAAATCAAGAAAAGGAAAAGAAAGAGGAAAAGGAATGGTACAGAGGAAATAGAGAAGTAAAGACAAAAATAAGTAAGAAAATATTGAACAGAAGAAGCTAATGAAACACCTAAGAGAGAAATTTTACATATAGGCAGGAAGTAGATTGTAGACAGATATTGATATCGGTTACATAGTGTCTCGGCTCAAATCTTTTGGCACTGAAAGAAATTTACTTCTGTGAAGGAAAAGGAAATAAACAAAAGGAGTAGAAAGTGAAGAGAAAAATAAAGAATAAAAAGAGAGGAAATGTATAGATGGAAGAAAGGAGAGATACAAAGAAACGGCTAAGAAAGAAAAATTTTAAGTTTTCGCCGGAAGCAAGCAGATACAGACATCGGTTGCATTGTTTCAAACTAAATCCTTTGGCATTAAAAAAAAAATGATGAAATTACATACACAAACAGAGAAATTATTCATAAAACGTGAATTAGAGGAAATTTAAAAACATAACACGAAGATATTTAGTAGAGCTAATATAATAAATTGGAGAAATAAAATAAAAAGAAATTAAAATTAAAAATTAAAACAGTAAATTGATCACAATTTGCAATAGAAAATAAAGATAAATTAAGAAAATAGATCATATAGTTCAAGTAAATTAATATATATTATATTTCATATGTAAATTCAGTATTTTGCATTTGGGTAATGGCCATTTCTATTGGTTCTTAGAACCCGCTTTATTCAATCCCAGCCAGTTGTAAAATAAAAAATTCTAATGTAACCGGAAATAAAGGTTAGTTAAGAAAGGAAGAGGCTAAGAAAGGGGAAGAGGGAGAATATTAGCAAGCTAAATATAAGAGTCGAAGGAAGGCAGCTTACCCGGGAGATCAAGGATAGCCGGGAGGAATAAACTTAAGGATATCACATATATGAAATAAAATTCTAACCGGTATTAATAAATTTAGGCTAAGATTTAAATAACGATTAACTTGGAAAGAAGTGTATAGTTAATACGTTATAAAGGGAGTTTAATTCTATGACGATACTTGCTAATCATATCGTTACGTTGATTAAGTAGTAAAATATTTTAATATACTAAATTTATATATAAACTGTATTTTCTATCCATGTTTGAGCAAATAGTAGACTTCTGGATTACGTCAAATTGACAGACCTATTCATCAAGAGATTTAATAAAAGGAATGAGTTCTTCAAAGTACACACACACCCGTATATGTTTGCATAAGTTTATTAAAAATAAGAGACAAGACATATCAATTACATTTTAAAATTATTTTTTGGGGTGGGGCTTGGCGGATTAATTTCCCTATCTTTTAACTAAAAGTGTGAACAAACTGTCTGCAGTACAGTGAAATTGTATATCAAATTTTTATAACTATGATCATTAATTGGTTACTTGAAATTTTTACATCTATTTTATATCATGTGTACATCTTGTTTTGAATGTTAAATGTTAGTGATGTGACATGAACATGACACGGTCTGAAAGTTATAAATCTTTTAGTTGTTGAACAGATCATACAAAAAAATTCCAGATTTTAAAAATAAGATCCAAAGTAGGTCTCTACGCTGACGACACCACCATTTACTCTCGCCTCGATAAGAAACATGTCGAAGCTGACAAAGGAAATCATGTTGCTGCTTTTGATAAGAACCTCCAGTCACTAGTGGAGTGGGGTAAGAAATGGCTCGCAAATTTTAATGCTTCGAAAACGAAGCTGCTATCCTTTAACCACCATAGACAATCTCTCCTACCACCCATCAGCATAAATCACAAAAGCAATACACTGCGCCTCCTCAGTCTCACTCTCTCAGCCGACCGCAAGTGGAACAACGAATTTATAGCTAAATCTACTGCTAGGAACGTCGGGTCACTGTTGGACCAGGAAGTTTTTTTTCTCGTCTGAATCTATCTTGCAAATATACAAACCTACAATATGCATTGAATACTACTGTCATATCTGGTCGGGCGCCCTGCTATTCATCTTAGAGTTCTCGACAAAATCCAAAGAAGAATCTGCAATGTAGTCGATCCCGACCTGTCAGCTCGGCTCTAGTCACTTTCTCACCGAGAAGATGTGGCTTATCTCTGTCTCTTCTACAAATACTTTCACGGCTTCCGACGAGCTTAGCTCCCTGGTACTCCTCTGGACGTATTTACTCGAGCTACGAGACTAGCAACTACACCCCACCCTTTTACAGTAAAAAAAAAACAAAACAAAAAAAACAAAAAAAAATAGTGTTACCGCAACTTCTACACTATCAGTTTCTTTTCAGGCCCCCCCCCCCGTGGAACTCCCTTCCATATACTTGCTTCCCTGATAGCTACAATCGCCAAGAGTTTAAATGCGACATCAACTGTCATCTCTCATCTCCTTGACTCCCATCCTTGCCCCAACACTCTCTTATCGTGTTCTTCTCCCTTTTCAATCTACTCTCACGCAACCCTCTTTTCATCAGTGTTCCCATCCTTCTTTTACCCATTCTCCGACACTTACTGTGACCTGCTCCCTCTTCTCTTCACACTCCTATTATGCAGTCCTCTGCACACCAGTGGAAGTACTGTCTTGCTTGGAGTAAGAGGATTATAAGAAAATTCATTTACTATATTTGTTTTTGTCATTCCGCTTACTGTTAGGTACACATAATCTGTATTTTTGTGAGCTACAGAACCTAACTACAACTTACTTCTTTGATAAATTCACCGAAATATGAAACCCATTTGTTTAACTCAGATAAAAGACGACATAACTTTCGTGATGAACTTAAGATAAGCCACTTATCCGATTTTAAAATATTTCTTTTATTACAGTCTCAGCAGGAAATATTGAACTATGTCGATAAAGGTATTTATCTTTCTTAAGTGAATTATAGGCGTATTTGCAATTTATTTTTACGGAATGAAAACCTCAGTGAAAAAAATATTAAATGTCTCAGTAAAAAAATGAAATAAAAAGTAAAATTGTTTTTAAAATACTTTTTCTACATGATTAAAGTTTTATGGGATGTAAAATAACTTAATATTTGCATATTTTTAGAAAATATGATTAGTAGTTTTCCTTCCTTTGGAGAAACATCCGTTAAGTTATTCTTTGATTGAACTATACAATAGAAAAATAAAGAAAAACAGATCTCTCTCTCTCTCTTTCTCTTTCTCTCTCTCTATATATATGTGTGAGAGAGAGAGAGAGAGAGAGAGAGAGAGAGAGAGTGTATACATTAAAGAGATGGTTAGTAGTTTGGAATAAGAGGTCGGTGAAATACCATTGAGAAAGGTATGAATCCATCTCATCTCCATGACCTAGCTATGGGTAAATGACAGGACGGATTGCATATTATTTGCACCAGTTCTGTATTCTTCTAAAAAGCGTGAATGGTACTGCCCAAGCTTTGACAACTCCGGTTCTAAGATTTGAGCTGTTTTACCTAATATATATATATATATATATATATATATATATATATATATATATATATTAATGCATGTTTCATTAAATATTATAGACAAGTTTTGTATTTTTATTTTATGTTTTTCATATTCTCTGATAAGCTTAATAGCATTATCATTAAATGAAGAGAGAAAATTACAATATTGATAGATAATTTAAAATTTTTTTTTTCACTCTCGCTTGGTTATGAGCTGTGATGCGACATTCGCTTCCAGCGTCTTAAATGCACGAGTTTAATGTTGCTTGGAAATCTTCCATGTAAACAAAAACAGTTTGTCATTATGATTTGTCCGTGTGTAAATATATAATGTAATTTGACATATTTGAAAGTGGCTTATGTAAGCCGAAAGCTTAAATTGTATTTTTTAAATAATTATGTATCAATGTTGTAATTTTCTTTCTTCATTTAATTATAATGCTATTAAGCTTAATTAATTTAATTATAATTATAATTTAATTTAATTATAATGATATTAAGCTTGTCAGAGAATATAAAACAAAAAAATTTACATAAAATAAATAAACAAAACTTGTCTATATTATTTAATGAAACATGCATTAATAAAAATACTTCCTAAATACACACAATATATTATATTATAAGAAGCAATCGTCCCTTTATGCATGTTGCGTTGAATATGGCAAACAAGGAAAATTCTGTACTATTTTATTCAGTTTTTTGTGTCCTTAGAATGTTTTTTTTTTAAAACAATGTCTGGAGGAACTGGACAAAGAAATTTTTTTAGCGATACAAGAATAATTAAATAAAGGGACTTACTAAATATTCTTTGTCAATCATATTCAACGAGACACACATACACACGCAAAAAGCAGCTGTTGAGGGTCTGGTAGATGGGAATTATTTTTTGTTTATTTTGTTTCTAGGTTTAAAGACCTATCAATCCTTATGAGATCATTTAAGATTTTTAATGGTTTTGGGTAAGGTGATATTATTTTTACAGAATTTTGGAAGATGTCTTGCTTTTTAAACTTTTCCATTGCTTTCAAGTTGTATAACTTTTTAAATTTTTCAACTGGTGAGAGTCGGATCTATTTTTGATCTTCGGATCTTTACTTAGATTATATTTTGTTGTATAGTTTGATCTTTTTGAGGAAGGTTAAAATAGTGTTAGAGTTTATATTTTCGAAAAGATCTTTCATGTTGTTAACATTGGAGAGGGATTGCCGGATATATGTAAAGTCACTGCAGTGGAGTAGAACATGTTTTACTGTATAGGGTTCTTGACATGCAATGCATTCGGGAGGTTCTTCTTTTTTTAAGAGATAAGAGTGGGTTATGTGTGTATATCCTATTCTTTTTTGCGTGATTTATTGAGTTCTGGTAGTTGTTTCTTTAGGATGGGTTTGATTTTAAATAATTTGTTGTTTTGACAGTTGTTCGAGGTTTCTTGCCATTTCTTTAAAATATAGTTCTTGATTAAGGGTTTATAGTCAGTGTATGGAACCTTTATGTTACTTGTGTCACGTTTTAGGGAGTTTCTTTTGCAGCCACATCGGCTTTATCGTTTCCGTGAAATCCAGAGTGACTGGAAATCTAACAGAAAATGATAAATGTGTTTTGTGAAATCACATGTATTCTATATAAAAGTTTGATGAGCAAAGGATTGTTTAATTTTTGGTTCTTTATTGCTTCAATCACTGCTAAGGAATCCGAGAATATAATAACTTTGTTTGAGGTAAGTTTAGGGATGAGATCCATAGTTAAGTCAATGGCAATAACTTCTGCACTAAATATTGATGAATTGTCAGGTAATCTTTTTTGTAGAACAGTACTTTTACAGATAGCAGCACATTCTACTTTGTTATTGACTTTGGAGCCATCGGTATATATGTGAGTAATTTGGTTATTGATTCAATATATAATTTAGTTTTTCTATATAATGTAAGGGATGTGTGTCAGCTTTTATGTGATCAGCCAGTTCTGAAATGACTTTGGATTGTTCCAGAAGCCAGGGTGGATGTTCGAAGACATTGAATGAATGTATACTAGTTTAATCTATCGAACTATCATTAATTGGTTTTATTTTTTCCATGTGAAGGCCAAAATGTTTTATATCATTTTCTTTTTTGTCAAACAGATGTTTATAGTTTGGGTTAAATGTGAATTGATAGGCAGGATTTGATGGGTTAGCTTTACGTTTTGAATAATACTGCAGTGCTAATTTTTCACGTCTCAATTTTAATGGAGCCTCTTGCGCTTCTACATATAGGCTTTCTATGAGAGATGTTTTAAATGCACCAAGGGCAAGTCTTGGACCTGCGTGGTGGATGGGATCAAGATTTTTTAGGTTGGATTTTCTAGCCATACCATATATAAAACAACCGTAATCCAGTTTGGATCTTATTAGAGATCTGTATATTTTTAGGAGTGATATGCAATCTGCACCCCATTCTGTATTAGCTATAACCCGCATAAGTTGTAGTGTTTTAAAACATTTTTGTTTTAAGTATTTCAAATGGGGAATGAATGTAAGTTTTCTATCAAAAATTATTTCCAGAAATTTGTGTTGGTCTGTTTTTTCAATTTCTGTTCCTTCTAATTTGAGTGTTGGGTCATTGTGCATTTTTCTTTGGTTACAAAAATTCACACACTTGGTTTTGGTTGAGGAGAATTTGAAACTATTTTCGATGGTCCATTGGTTTACTTTATTTATGCATATCTGCAGTTGGCGTTCTGAGGTATGCATATTTTTGGATCTATGGCAAATCAGGAGATCATCCAAATATAAGGAGCCATTACCTTCGTTGTTCAGGCAGTCGTTGATTGTTATATTAAAAAGGGTAACCGACAAGATGCATCCTTGTGGAACTCATTCTTCTTGTATTTTGAATCTGAGAGAGTAGATCCAATTCTTACTTTGAAGCTTCTGTTGAATAAAAAATCTTATCAGCAAGGGTAGTCTACCTTTTAGACCCAGATTGAATAAGTCTTTCATAATTCTTTGCCTCCATGTGGTCTCGTAATCCTTCTCTAAGTCAAAGAAAATGGCTATTGCATGTTCTTTTTTGATGAAAGCCTCTCTGATGAATGTTTCTAAGCGGATTATATTAGCAATTGTCCCTCTTTTACTTCGAAAGCCACTCTGTAAATTGGAAATTAAGTTATTGCTTTCCAGGCATCACTTTAGTCTTTATTTTATTATTCTTTCGAACGTTTTGCATAAGCAACTTGTTAGCGTTATGGGTTGAAAGTTTTTTTTGGTCTGATTTGTCTTTTTCCGGGTTTGCTATGGGAATTACGATGACCTGTTTCCAGCTCTTTGGCAGTTTTCCCTTGAACTATATTTTGTTAACGATGTCTAACAAATATTTTATGGAATGGTGGGGGAGTTTTAAGAATTCATGATGAATTTCGTCAGGGCCGGTAGCAGTATTGTGCGATTCATTTATGGCATTTCTAAGTTCATTCATTGTAAGAGGCTGATTATGATCTTCTTTGTTATTAGAATTAAAATTTGGTTTATGTTTCGTTTTTTCTGTGTCCTGCTTAATTTTTTGGAAAGGTTGTCTGTAGTTTTTGTTAGAAGAATTGTTTTTAAAGTTTTCCGCGAGTAGGTTTGTTATATCTTTTGTCTTTGTTATTTTTTCGTTATTTAGAGTGAGGTGATTTAGAGGAGGAGATACAGTCTTTCCGGCAATTTTCCTTATCATGTTTCAAACTTTTTTTGGTTTCGTGTTATAATTTATTTTATTTACATAGTATTTCCAGGATTCCCTTTTGTTTTCCTTGATCACTCTACGTGCTACTGCTCTGTTTTGATTGAAAAGGTCTAGATTATGAGTTGTAGGTTGAGAATTAAATTTCCGTAGTGCTGCTTTTCTTAATCTGATAGCTTTTTTGCATTCGTCATTGAACCATGGTCTTTGTTGTTTGTTTGATCAATTGCTTTTTGGTATGCATACCTTTGCAATGGCTGTTGATGTTTCTGTGAAGTATTCACTGGATTTGCTGTTGTCTTCTTTGTCTGAAAGCTTTTGGTAGCATTTCTTTTATATTCCCTCCAATTTGCTTTATTTAGCTTCCATCGAGCCGGGTGGTTTTCAATTTCTTTTGAGCATGTCAGAACAACTGGGAAATGGTCACTACCCCGTGAGTCGTCTAGAACTTTCCAACCATAGTCCATAAGCGTAGAGGGATCAGAAAAGGATAGGTCTAGCACTGAGTAAGTGCATGATGCTGGATGTAAATAGGTGTTGGACTTGTTATTTAGTAGGCATAAGTCATTGAGATTAATGATTTTCTGTAGATTTTTGTCTTTTATCTGAGTTTTAAATCCCATATAATATTGTGGCAATTAAAGTCACCTAGTAATAAAAATTGTATTGGAAGTTGTTCAATTATATTGTTTAGTTCATATTCATTTATGGGATCTTGAGGAGGGATGTAAATGGAGCAAATGTTAATGGTTTTGTGTATAGTGACTTTTGCAGCAATAGCTTGTATATTGGACTTTAATTGTATTTTAATTTGGGGGATATCATTTCTAATTAAAATCGATACTACCCCGATGCCTTCTGTATGAGGTTATGTATATAATTATATTGTGTATATTTTTTTTTTTATTTTATCTTCAGCTTTTAAAAAGGTTTCTTGTAGACAGATGATAGTGGGGTGATAAGAAGAAATAGATCATTTATGTTTGGTTTTACACCCCGGCAGTTCCGTTGTGAGATTATATAATGAGATTTTAAGAGAGTTTACTTGTCTATATTTTATTTTGTAATAGAGGTGTCCATTACTTCTATGCTTTCTCTCTTATTTGCATTTTGATTCTTATGTTTTGCTCCTTGAATTTCTTTTGGTTCTGCTTGTTTATTAGGAGATGTTCCTTTGTTTTTTTTTCCTTTGGTTCATTTGTTGTTCTTTGTCTGGAAGCAGACCGTTCCTGTGTTTGAGATGAACTGGTTATTTTGGTTTGGTTTTGTATGACCTTTTTGAGATTTTCTGTCTTCATCGTCTTTCCTGTCTCTCTATTTCCATCAGTTCATATCTGTTTTCCTTTCCCATTAGAACAATTTCAGTTTTCGGTTTGTAGTGTTGATTCTTTGAAAGTGGATTAATTTTTGGAGACAAAGAGTTATTAACTTTGGTAGTGATGATGGGGAGAATTGGTGTTTGTTGTTGTTTGGATTGTAACTTTCTTTCGATTGTAGAACCTTCGGTTTTCTTGATCTGGAATTGCGGCTTTTCTTTTAGATCTGGTTCATATCGGATCTAGGTGTCAATTTGGTCAAATCTTTCTTTCGTATCTCCAATAGAGATCTT
Source organism: Ascarosepion bandense (assembly GCA_037127315.1). Taxonomy (NCBI): domain Eukaryota; kingdom Metazoa; phylum Mollusca; class Cephalopoda; order Sepiida; family Sepiidae; genus Ascarosepion; species Ascarosepion bandense. Next base: position 1,120,911 of record JBBBDQ010001192.1, read on the forward strand.
AGTTCTTTCACCACTTCTGAGAGATTGTTTTGTTTCTTGTCCTTGCATTGTGTCGTTTGACGTTCTAGCTATATTTGCATATGTTGGTGCACTCAGTGAGTGCTCGACTATCCTTCTTGCCTCCGGGTATGGGTATATTATGGGTATGTTTAATTTCGGATACTTTTTTCTTCTTTCCAGACTTCACATTTTTTTTAGTCTGCTGCGTGGTTTAAGGTACAGTTTGCACATTTTAAAGGGCGTACACTGTTAATGTGATCACCAGTTTCTCCACAAACTTTACATCTTGGTGATCTGAAACATCTCTCTTTGTGTGGTGTCCGAACTTTTGACAGTTGTGACATTTCAGAGGGTTTATATACCTCTACTTTTTCTATCAAGTATTCAATTTTTATTTCGGTAGAAGGTTTTGGGGTGTTAACATAGAGAATTTAAGTGTTTGTTGGAGTCATTTAATTGTTTTTTATCATTATTCTTTGAGCATCTGTGACCTTTTGTTTCCTTAGATTGTTTTTTATTTCCTCTAGCGTGCAGAGAGAGAGAGAGAGATCTGAGCTTTTCCCCACACCCTTTGACGAGTTCAAGGAGTTGTGTGAGTAGGCTTTTATTTTCAGATTATAAAACAGGTTTTGCTTCAGTAACTTATTTGCTGAAGTTTTATTTGTAACTTCTACTAACATGGTTTTATTCCTTAGTTTTTTTAATTGTCGATTTGTTTGTTAAAGATCTCATTGTTTTTTCGAAATGAAGGGGGGAAAAACTGGTGATTGGAGTGTTTGACTCCAAAATGTCAATGTGATTGACTCCAAGACAATGAATCTCGGAAACTGCTTTTGTTCAAATTCGTTGTCTGACTGGTTCGGAAGCTAGGCTCTCCGAGCTGTATTCGGTATGGGGCCTTTTATTTTTATTTGATGTCATGAGTTTTATTTTTTTAAATTTCCCATTCCTTGCTCCCCGCCTTCCTCGGAGCCCAACAGTAGGAGATATTAGTAGGGAGACCCATTCGCCCTATTATCCCAGGGATACAAAAAAGGTATACTCACACTAGTAAGAGGCAGTTAGCATTTCTGGTTTCTCTTTGTTTTTCAGGCCCATTTTTGATGAAAAATTCAGATTAAAAACCTTCTGTGTAACAGTCTTTCCTTATTAGTATATTGACCCTTGCCACCGCCTTCTAATACTTACACGTGGTCTATTTCTTGTTTGTAGTTGGGTATCAGTCAGTTTTAGTGACACATCTATTGAGTTATGTTGTTTGAGATAGATGATTTTATGCGGGTAAGTATTAGGGCTTGACGTGACTAGCCGATTGATCGGATCGGGCCTCTCCGACCGCCCGTCTAGCCAGGTAAGGGCCAAAGTGATGTGTTGCAGAAACATGGCCTCTTTGCATCCGGGTCATGACCAGTTCAACCACCAGGATCCCGTCCCCAGACATCACGGATCGCCACCCACGGCCAACGAGTGGCCCCATTGAAGGACTTTTACCCTTAGCAGAGGTGCAGTTGACGTATTCTGAAGCCCCGCCAGTAAGGCTAAAGAAATGTTTTTTTAAACTGTTCTCGTATACCTTTATGACTGAAATTCTCACTCGGTATTCTATAATTGAATGTGAATGCAGCGTGATGGTAACCGTCGCTAAAGATAAAATCTCCGAATCGAGTTCAAATTCCGGCCTAGTTTGCTGCGTTTAGATTTGCACTAATGCTTTTGAAAAAAGCATGAACCCATTTCTTCTTTTTTCTTGACTGTCTAAGAGTTAGACAGCAAAGTAGAGTTTGGCACCAAGCCTTGGTTGCAGTTATTCCTCTGACTTCAAAACCGTGGAGAAGAAGGCAAAAGAGAAACTGTCTTTAAGAAGTCATAGCAATTTATAAATAATAGGATTAATATTCTAAATTCATTTATCACTTCTTAGTTTCTATTTTCGCTCTTCTCGTTTGTGGAACTTCTTAGTTTAAAAGCATCGTCAATTGCTATCTTCAATCTACTTGATACCCATCCATTATTCTTTCTTCGACATGCCCTGTATCTTGTTTTTCTCTCATTGTAACCCCCTGCGCACCATTAGCGGTTCTGTCTTACCTGGGGTAAAATGATTATAAAAAAGCTATGATAAACTACGACCTAAAGGGAGATGGCATTTAGAAAAAAGTAGGCCTTCACGTAGAACAAAGTTTGTATGATATTATCAGAGATTGTTACTGTTCTAGTAGGTTCTATCCTCCTCAAAAGCTTCACATTTTAATCTTGCTCTAGTGAAATGAATAGCATTGATACTTTAGTGTTGATTTTCACTCATCGCCGCTCGTGTATAAGTTAGGCTAAGTAAAGACTAAGTAAACACCGATATGTATTTGTCGTAGTAAATGTTTATAATTTATGTCTCATAAAACCTCGTGATGCATTGCTATGAAATTCAATCCTTACTGGGAGATCCAATATTATTGTCTTTAAATATCGAGACATACACTGTCATACTATATATATAATACAAAGATAATTGGATAGCACAGACAAAGAAATATAGGAATGGAAGCACAGATAAATAAAAATGTACAATAAAGAAAATGGATTCAGAGAAAAAATAAAAAATGAATAACACGAATGGGGAGAGAGAGAGAGAGAGAGAGAACAATTTAACGGAAGATAGAAAAGGAAAATCTAATGCAAAAGACAAAATGAATATCAATACAGAAAAAATATAAATGAAATATAGTAAATTTATTTTTATGAAATAAGGAAATAAAAAGAAAGATCAAATTATGTTAGATAAACAAAGTAATTAAAGAAAAAAAAAGAGTTAATGGTTGATGTAAATACAACGGAAGATGTATGTGAGAATATGAAATATACTGATTAAAATAGCGAAAATGAAAAAGAAAGCAACAATAGAAAATGATATAAAAGAAAATATGTAAGAAAAAGCAGGAAGATAAACCCAACCAAAACAAGTCCAAAAATGATGCAAGAAATGAAGTAAGTTAAACTTAAGACCTTATAGATATATACTAAGATAAAAATCTATCGAAGATTGACCTCACAAGGCGAACGAATAGGCAGGAAAGCAAAATTGGAGAACACTTATTGTAAAGTAAACGCCACAGAATGAAATATCTTTTATTAAAGAAAGAAATTTATAATAGATAAACTCGAAAGATTGATTAAAAAGAAAAGCGAGAACGACAGTAAATAATACCTACATTATAATAAGTTTACATGAGAAATCTTTACAATGCAGTTACAAAATTAATATCCATATATCTATGTCATGAGAACAATCTATAATCTAAAAAAATAAATATGAATAAAATATAACGTTTTTACCCGCCAAGTTTAAACAATAGCAAATACCAGATTCATTAGGTCATCATTTTTAATACACAGAAATGAGTCATATTCTTTTCTCGATGTAGTGGGCTCTTCTGGTGACGGAGAAAGATGTTACACAATATTTGTTAAGATTCGAAGTTTTCTATTCAACCAAGAAACCCTTTCCAAAATATTCCTATGTTTTGTCATCGTTTTGAATTCGGTTGATTTACGATCTTTTTTCTAAACCTTCCTATATTCCCCAGATAACTCCGGATCATTTGAACGACTACTTAGTCAGGTATATAGCTTTTTCACAATTCTATTTTATGTGTGTGTGTAGTTAGAGTGATACAAGAAAATGTTTCATCTTGAATGAAAGTGTAATTTCCGATTCAGTTGCATCGTCACTCTTAGAATCATTTAAAATTAACTTTGATTATGTATAACTTAATTGGCATTCTCAGTAACAGCGATAATTTCAAATCTATGAACTGCTAAATACAGAGTCATTTTCGAAAGTTTTCTTGAAAAATGACAATAGACAAAGAAGAATCCTTGATATCTCTGCATACTTCTGTCAGCCATACTCGTATATACGTCATTGCATTTCGTCATTATTAATAAAATAATTAACCTCACAAATTTGCATGCAATAATAAAATCTATTAGTAGGAAGTACTAGATATCGAGTAGAGGCCATCGATATTAGCATTTCAGATCAAAGTAAGAAATAATTGTGTGGGAATGAATCATTGGGAATTGTGCAAATGACTTGAGTTTGCATAACCAGTTTGTCAGAGAACAGTAAATTTATCGATATTTGAAAGACGGAATTTCAAACAGATCTTCTTGTCTAAGTTAGAAGTTCTAATTCTAGAAGTTAGAATAACGAGAAACAAATTTCAAATATAGTGAATACCGAAGACAGAGTATAATAACAAATAGAATGGAATACTGGAAAAATATGTGAATTTTTATATTGAATTGATAAATAGAATATGAAATCAATGGTTGCATCTATCATTATAGGCAGACTCGAAAGCTCGCCAAAAGTCCTTCGCTGTGTTTGCAAATTATACCAATCCGATGAAGACTTTAAATCATTCATACAATAATATTACTAGAGTCTTCTAGGACACTGAAGAGATTTTCGGAGTAGTAGGTTGAGTTACTCTTATTGAAGTTTTGGTGAGAGCCAATCGAAATAAGTTACCCCCAACAAAAAAAATATAATCACGCTGATGTCCTACTGTTGACTGATACACATTCAAAACGGCGCCATTACGATTAAATTAATGTTGTTGTTTGTATATAAAATATTAAAAAAACATTTAAAATTGTTTGTTTCTTCAGTCTGAGAATGGAAATTATTTTTGGATTTGATAGAAAGGAATCTGGGAAAATTTGCAAAAATATTGTTAGCATGACATAATCATGAAATGAAATAGTATTATAAATAATAATATAAACGAAAAATCTGGAATAAAGACAAAAAGATAGGAAGGAGAGAGAGAGATAGAGAAAATGGATTCTGTATAATAATGGCGGTGGCTCAGAATAAATCTCTATAAAAAACTATATTTGGGCAAAAAGAACTGTTATTTTTTGTATTTTTTCTAAGAAAAATTCTACAGAATCTTGAAATACTAACAAATTGAGAAACTGAAGCAGCTTGAAAACCAGATCAATTCTTTGGAAGGGAAAGAACAATGTTATAACCTCCAGAAATTTAAATGCAAAGTTAATACTCATCTACTAACCACTGGCCTCTAGCTCTCTCCCCTCCCCTGTATAACCTTCCATTTCTCTCCACCTATGTATCTGTCATCGCACCTTCTTTCTCGGCTTTCTATTGTTCCTTTCTAACTAGCTTGTACTCCTCACTCTTTTCTAATTAATCTTTTTACATTTATGTAACCCCCTGCACATCAGTGGCGTTTCCGCCTTGCTCGGGGTGAAATGATTAAAAAAAAAAAAAAGTTATCGCTGTTTTAGGACTTTGTAGTAAAATTTAAAGTGAAAGAAATGTCTGGATTTTAAAAAAGTAACTACAGCACAATTGGCTACGTAAATAATAACTGAAACACTGGGAACGGTCTCGTAGAAGAGTTTGCAACAGTCAAAAATCCAGAGAAGAACTGAAATAATTTTTACCCCGATTCTCTTGTTACCTCGCAAACAATTAAAAAGTAACATACTAATATATCTTGTAGTATCGACAACAGAACGACAACAACCTACTCCCGCGGAATTAGGAAAAAGCTGCTCCCTTTAAAATTCCTGGCTATGGTTATCAACTACAACAAATGAAGAAAACCCAGACAGTACAGAACTTAAAACTTTGTGACTAAAACAACTAAGATAAAGAGACTTCTATCGCGTCACATGTCTTCTCAGAACTTGTGTGAACAGGCTTTCCAGAATATCCTATCCATGGTAATTCAAGGCAACGTTTACCTCCTTAACATCCTAACATCCTTAATGTAAAAATGCAGAGCATTTTTACATTAAGTTGATTAATCACCTTCTATGTTTCTTTTCAGTGTCAAATTCTCCAAGTCCTAATTTCTCATTATATAATTTTAACTTGTTTTGGTTCTAAGTACAAAAGTCTATATTGTTCTCATTTTCTTTCAAAGTTTCTCGTTGCTCACATGTTCCGTCCATGTTATTCTCAGCATAGTTCTGTAGGGTCACATCTCTCTTGCGTCAAGTCTTGTCTTCCTCTTTGAGGAAGCTAGCTAGCATTCACTGCCTTGTAGGAGTATTAATATTACATAGCTGTTCAGCGCTCTTTTGTTTCTACTGAAATTTTGTTCTCGCTTAAACTTCTTTTCGCCTTTGTAAAGCATCTTTACTTATTTCAATACACCTTCAGGTTTCTGTGACACAATTTCCGTATAGTTTATATATATATATATATATACATATATATAAATATATATATGTGTGTGTGTGTGTGTGTGTGTGTGTGTGTGTGTGTGTGTGTGTGTGTTTAATAATCTAGGAATAACTGAAACGATGCTGACAGCGAATCCTTAGAAGTCTTTGAGAATAATTACATGGGCTCTGGTGAAAATACAAGTTACTTCACCTGCGTTCTCAGAAACCTGTGATCTAACACAATTATTGTAACTCTTATCGTGCCAAAACAACTACAATGTCAAGATCTAACATGATACTTCTGTGGAGATAAAGATGAAAATATCTGTTATATGATAAGCGATAGTGGAAAATTCGCAGAGAAGGAAAATAAAAATATACAACACTAGGTAAGAACGGAGATCAGTTGTGGTTTATCCATGAGGCTCAATAACATACACAGTGTAAGATTGTATTATGCAAGTCAATGTTTTCGAAATAAAATTGACATTAATTAATCGATGTCGGACAAATTTTCAGGATATATTTATAAGAAAAATATACCATGTGATTTTCAGATTACAGGCTTTTAAAGAAATTATTTAAACATCTGATTTGGTTGCGTGAGATTTTATTACAGAACTGGAGTCTCGTTACTCATAGTACAAGTACATATTTATAATAACGACTGATATATATTTTTAAGATTTATAATGTTTCTTCCGAAATATGTCATGTAGAAATATTTATATCATATAACAGTTCAGTACTCTTTTCTGTGTTTCTAACAAAATTTTAATGTTTCCTAATACTTTGCTTAGCAAAGTATTAGGAAACATTAAAACTCAGAAGTGAACAAAGATATTGTAAAATTATTGACTGATGTGAAAACAATTTTTGAAATAAAGTAAATTTTGAATAAAAATAATATAAAATATCGTTTCAAGACGGCACAAATATGATTTAATATAATTAAAAAGGTAGTAAGTAAGAAAATATTTGAAGAAACTAGTGTTGAGAATGTAAACAGAAAAAAGCTTTAAATATTATAAACATTAGACATAAAAACAGCGAAAAAAATTCTGTAAAGAGAAAGATGGGCAAAAACTTAGCAGCAATTTATAGTGATGAATATAAATCTATATTAGATGAACCTGTTGGCTGGGCGATAGTGTAGGTCCTTCAAAGAAACAGTCCACACGAATTAGAAAACAGCACCTAGTTGAAGGAATTATTTTAGGATAATATCAGTCAGTTAAGTGCCATACGTGAAACACGCTTGGGCGATCATGTCTCGAAAGAGACATGACTGACTGGACAGAAGATTATCCCGCAGTAGGTTGCCATTGCTTTCTGCAGTAGACTGGTTGCCAGCCAAGGCTATAGAACCCAATCTGTCCTGTTATTTAACCCATAACTGGAAGGAAGAGACTGATTAATACTTTTCCCAAGGGTATTTGCGCGTAAGTGAATGCAATGAATTCAACTGGAATTCGAACTCGGCTGTCCGATTTATCGTTTCGAGCCGATATCCACTACACCACAATAGGCAGTAAAATTATAGATCCCTTTAAGATTGATCAAATTAAAAAATTTGAAGAATTTTCTGCTTTGTTTATAATTTTTTAGACATTTTTTTTTTGATAGTGCAGGTTGAGATTTAATTTAAAAAGTATATTCATGAAAGCCTCTTTGGCATTCTGCAAAACTGAATTTTCCGCAATATCCAAGCCATGGATTGAACGTACGACTACCAGTTTAATCCTTGAGACCGATAATATGTGTAATAATATACCCGTGTTCACTAAAAGAAGCGAACAAGTGATACAAAAGACGATAGATTAGAGAACATTAACTGATGATAGATATCTGCTGAGTATTACAAATGAAACGAGAACAATCTGAACTTGTAGATAGATTAAAGGATTCGGCTAAATTTCCAAGAAAGTTACGTCGTACGATAGTACCTGAAGGTGAAATATTGTATAACAATAAGACAAACATTGTATAAAAACCAAAGTTGATCTGAATAAAAAAAGCATACAGCTTTAATTCTTCATTTGAATAATTCCAACACAAGGTTAAAGAATCCTAACAAAAGTTGCGACTCTGAAATCAGGTGCATTGGGATAAAGAAAAGTGCCTTCCAAAAGCTAAGCAAAGTATTAGGAAACATGAAAATTTTGTTAGAAACCCAGAAAAGAGTACTGAACTGTTACATGATATAAATATTCCTACATGACAGTAAATGCCGGACAATCTCCTGACAAATAAAGAAGAGACTTGGAGTAACAGAAATGTGGTTCTACAGAAAGATACTGAGAATACTATGAACTAAACACGTGAGCAACGACGAAGTTTTAGAGAAACTGGAAGCAAAACAGACACTAATATTTAACACCAAAAAGAGGGTTGAAATTTATATGGCACATGAAAGAGAAATTTGAAAATTTAATTCCCACAGGACAAACTGAAGGTAAGAGGAAAAGAGGTAAACAGCGCATAACCTGCATCATGAGCTTGAGCAATGGATGAGAAACAGGGTTTAAGAGAAATGACAAAAAGATAACACAGGATAGGAAATTGTAGCGAGCCATGATTGACAATGTACTGACAGGACACAGCATATATAAAGAATCTATAGTAACGTGTAAAGTAATAAAATAATCCCTCATTCAGGTATATGAAATACTAGCAGTACAGCTTTAAAACTAATCCATGGTCCTGGACCTCAGACTCAGCCTAAACAATATTTTTGTGAAGTTTGGTGAGAATCGGATAAAAATTGTGGATTTGTATAAAGAACATACAGACAGATAAACAGAGACACACAAACATCTTGCCTTTTATATATATATTATCGGTTTTCTGCACTATTGTAAGAAGTGCAATCTTGCAACTTCTGAATATCGTTTCTTATGACTTTGTCTATGAGTGTATCAAATTTGATTAAAATCGGACCACTCCTTCTATAACCCGATTTTTTCTATCATCGATTTTCGATATTTATCGGGGATACCTCAGCACAAAATTTAGCTAAGAACACTCGCAGACGCTTATAGTACAACTGTGTAAATTTTCAGGAAAATCGGTTCAGCCGTTTCGGAGTCTATAGGTAACGGACACACACACACACACACACACACACAGTTCCATTTATAAATAAGGTTAGATTGCATGTTAATCAAATTTCTCTTTCTATGGTTTATATCGTTCAGATGTGTTATTTTTTTATAAATGAAAATTCATGTTGAACCTTTTATAATAAAACCTTAGACCAACCTCGAAACAATATTTCTATTAAGGATAAATATCCTAAGTTGAAATCTCAAGATACAACTATCTAAATATACTATAAAAGGTTTAACTTCATTTAAATCATCCGGGATTTTTATTGTGCAAACAGTGTAAGTACGAAAGAGAAGATGCCCATGAGAATTGAAAAACTAAAATTTAAGTAGAGAATGATTTTGAAATTACCATCGGGGCTAGATGTGCTCCCTGTAAACAAGAAGAAAAAGTCTCAGCGGAATTCTCTATTCAATAAAAGTGAAAGCGAATGAACAACTGGAAAAATAGGTGGACATTACCAGCGATAAATAAAGAAGTTGTGGAATAAAAATGGTGAATATATCGACCGTGAGTGAAATAATTGAAACCGTCTGGAAGAGCTTTACAAATCTTCAAGGAGGGAGAGAATGAACAATATTATTAAAATCAACAAAGATTCAAGATAATTTTCGCGCCTTGAAAAGAGTTTGTGTCACCTGATCTCCGGTTAGATATATTAGTAAAAATTCACGGTGGATGTAATAATTATTAATATATACGAATAATTTCCCTAATAAGTGAAAATTAGAATTGATAGCAGAAGGTGCGGAAGTGTTTAGATTATTCAACCATTTATCATCGTTCGACAGAAAAGATACTGGATAATTACGACCTTTGTTAAAACTGAACACTCCTCAGACATCAATCTTGGTGACATTACTTTTAGCAGTAATTTAAAAATTAGTTTCAGTGTTCGAATTATATCTCCTGTTATCATGTGTTTCTTTAAATTTGTCGTTCTGAATTCCCCGATGTTTAACAAAGATATTAACAAACAGTATTTTACATTTTTGCATAACGTGTTTCAATTACGTCTTAGCGAGCATAACCTTCTTCTTCTTATAATAATAATAATAATAATAATAATAATAATAATTTTGTACGTTCGTGCCGGCAAAGAAACAATGTATCAAAATGACGTTTTCTTTTTTCACATTAACACCGCTACTATTTCAACGACCTACACTCCTTGGTAATGTTTATCGATTTAAAAAAGATGAATTGTAATAAACCTAAACATATTTTTTAATCATTTAACCTCTAGCCAGACAATACTGCCACTGGTGCGCAGGGGGCTACATAAGAGGAGATCGAAGACAGAGGAACAGAAGAGGAACCGGTTACAGCGTGTCAGATAATGGGCAAGGGAAGGATGGAAATACTGGTGTGAAGAGAGCGGCGTGAGAGTAGAGTGAAAAAAGGGTAAGGAACAAAATTCAGCGGGTGTTGGGGAAAGGATAAGAGAAGTATGGGAATCAAGGGATAAGAGATGGCGATTGATGTTGCATTTAAACTCTTGAAGATTGTAGCTATAAGGGAAGCAAGCATACAGAAAAGTTCCACAGGCGGAAAGTGCGTTAAAAGAAGCTAGTAGAGTAGAAGTGCAGACTGCATTTAATTGTTTTGACTGTAAAAGAGTGGTACCTTTTTGCCAGTTTGATTGCTCGAGTAAATTCTTATAGAGGGGTCATATATGGTCAGGAGCACCCGCTGTTCATCTCAGTGTTCTTGACAGGCTCCAAAGGAGAATCAGTAATGTGATAGGTACCGACTTGGCTGCTCGACTCCAGCCACTTTCTCACCGACGGGATGTGACTTCCCTCTGTCTGTTCTATAAACATTTTCATGGCTTCTGCTCCAACGAACTTAAGTCGCTGGTGCACCTGCCACAGGTGTTTACTCATGCAACCAGACTGGCAACTGGGTCCCACCCATTCACAGATAAACCAAATGCAGACGACAATTCTACTCCATCAGTCTTTTCTCTCACTTCCCGCCTGTGGAATACGCTTCCATATTCTTGCTTTCCTGGCAGCTACAACTTCCAGGAATTTAAATGCAATGTCAATACTCATCTCTTAACCACTTGACTCTAGTTGTTTTTACATCTGTGTATCTTTTCCTTTCTATCTACCTTTGCAACAGTCATCCCACTTGTATTTCCATAGTTCTCTTGCTCCTTTCATTCTGGATCGTCTTTCTCTTTACACTCCTCCTATCTAATCTTTTTACTCTTATGTAGCCCTCTCCCCTGCACATCAGTGGTTCTACTACCTTGCTCGGGGTGAAACGATTAAAAAAAAAATTCTGACTGAGGCGGAATAAATAGTGGTGTCGTCAATTTAATTGCCTACTTGGGATTTGATCACATCAGTGAGATCGTTGATGAAGATCAGAACGAGTGTTGGGCATATGAGGGTGCCGTGAGGACACCCGCTTTCGTGAGATAGCATCTGGAGGCGTGCCCGTTCAAGTCTACCACCATTAAGCAGTTTGGCAGGAAAACTTCCTGGCCTGACACAGTGACCGAACCTTCCTAGCAGTAGATTTAGCTATTGATTCAATGTAGTCGTTCTAATGGTTGGTTGATAGAGTGAGGCTAAGGAGGCACAGTGTATTACTTTCGAGGAGACTAGCTAGATCCATGTTAATGGGGGACAGCATGTTAATGGTTGACGGATAGCAGCTTCGTTTTGGAAGCATTAAAGTTTACGAGCCATTTCTTACCCAAGTCCACCACAGATTGGAGGTCCTTCTCAAGATCAGCAGCGGTGTTATTTTTGTCTGTCTTGGCAGATTTCTGACTGAGGCGGGAGTAAATGGTGGTGTCGTCAGCGTAAATGCCAACTTGGGATTTGATCACATCAGAGCGATGGTTGATGAAGATCAGAAAGGGTGTAGATGATAGACTCTGGAGGTGTTCAAGACAACCTTCATTATGCGGTTTGCTAGAAACGATTAGATCAAACCAAGCAAGCGTTCAGTGATACCACAGATTGTGCAAAACCCTGTCAAATGCTGTGGAGATATCTAGAGCAACAGATCGAGCTTCGCCGTTCTTATCGAGGCCCTGGTGTATGTACTCGGTGATATGTTGAACTATTTCAGCATTGAGGATAGCCTCGAACACTTTGCCGAAAATTGGTAGTAGTCTGATAGGGCGATAATTAGAGGGGTCTGAGGGTTCTCCTGAGTTCTTAAATACAGGAACCACAAAAGAGGACTTCTGACAGGCAGGAAAACAGGAAGCAGAGAGTAATTATAGAGTTTAGAGAAGAGTTTAGGGGCATATTTCTTCAAGACAATGACCGGGATTCCGTCGCCTCTGCTTGCCTTATGGGGTTCAAGTTTTGAAATTATCTTAGAGATCAGGTAGGGGTTATGTAAACAACCCTTCAGTTGAGTCTCAGTTCTAAGAGGTAAGTCGGGTGCGGATACTCTACACGAGTCAAATGTTGAGTTGGAGAAAAATCTGCAAGCAAAGTACTCGTCCTTGTCTGCAGTGGCTGTGAGGACCTCAAATACTAAACAATTAAATATAGTTGGCTCATGTATTTTAATAATTTAGAAAAAAATTATAAACTCATAAATAAAAAATCGTTTTCATATTTATTTTTTTATAAACTAATTAATGATAGATATTACATTAACTTATTTTTTTAGATGTTGTAAATATAAAATTAATCTATTAGTGTTTAATAGTTTTGTTATAAATCTCAAGAACAAAAAATTATTAATTTACTTTCATAATATGTTTAAGTTTTAGTTCAATTCTAATCATCGCTTTTTAAAACCATAAACATTAGCGAGAAGTGAAGGTAGTTAAAATAATAGCGATGTCAAGGGAAAAACTGTTCTTTTGACACCCTATTTTGTTTCAGGCAGAACTGTTAAAATTTGCTTATCATTATTATATTTATTAAGTTTCACTACCTAAAACGTAATTGAAAATTGTCATGCAAACAAATCTGTCGCCTAATAATAGAGAAATTCAATGTTCCGGTCAACTACAAATCGAGCTGAAAGAAAGTGAAAAGACATTTAAGAAAATTGATGAAGTTGTATAAGAAAAAGATGCCAGATGAACTGGAAATTAAAAGGAGTTGGAAGAAAGAGTTGGAACCACCCCATAATGTCAGTGCTAGAGCATTGAGAAGACTTACTCTAAGTTAATCTCAGCTGTAAGCCACTGTTACTACTGATGTAAGTAGTAAATCAGGCATAATAATAATAATAATAATAATAATAATAATAATAATAATAATAATAATAATAAAACAAGATTTTTCAAACTGATACAAAGAGATTTTACAGGGAAATAGGTAAAAAAAGAATTGAAGTGACAGTTCCCCCCAGAATGGAAAAAGTCACACAGTTCTGGGAAAAGATATGGGCTTGCCCTAAAGAACATAGCAAGGAAGTACATTGGATTGCGCAAGAGATAGAACGAATGAAAAATAAACCAGATCAGACATGGTCTGGAATTACAGAAGATGATGTTAAATTTGCACTAAAAAAAGCACACAATTGGAAATTCCCAGGTATAGATAAAATTCCTAACTTTTGGCTATATTATTTAAATACAGCACATAAAAACTAGCCAAAGAACTTCAAGAAATGGTTGACGATCCCACTAAAATTCCTGCATGGATGACCAAAGGAATTACATTTCTACCCAAGAATGGTGACACAAACAACCCGAAAAACTACAGACCAATTACATGTCTTCCGACAACATATAAACTATTAACATCTATATTAACAAAACAGACATATTTATTCTTAGAAAGAAATGACATGATACCGCTTGAACAAAAAGGGTGCAAACGTGGCTGTTATGAATGTAAAGACCAATTGCTAATTAACAAAATGATCCTGGAAAACTGCTACAGTACAAAGAAAAATCTTAGTACTGCCTGGATAGATTATCGAAAGGCATTCGATAGTGTGCCACATTCCTGGATTTTAAAGACTTTAAATATATACAAGATATCGTCCGTCATCATCACTTTCATCAAACAGTGCATGTCTATATGGAAAACAACCCTTTACCTCAATCATATAAATGGAACCTATAAGTCTGATGAAATAAACATCAAAAGAGGTATATTTCAAGGTGATTCTTTATCTCCCTTACTATTCTGCATATAATTAATAGCACTAACCAGTCAACTTAATAAGACAGAATGTGGTTATAAAATAGGCCAAAAGAAAATAAGCCATCTATTTTACATGGATGACTTAAAGTTATATGCTAAGAATGATATTGAGCTGGAAGGTCTTCTGCAAACTGTAAAATGCTTCAGCGAAGACATTGGAATGAAATTTAATTTGAATAAATGTGCTAAAGCTACAGTTTTACGTGGATCAATACAAGAAACATCCTCAATTAGCTTAGACCCTGCTGTAACAATAAAAGAATTGAAACCAGAAGAAGCTTATAAATACCTAGGTGTAAATGAGAGCGAAAACATTCACCATAAAAAAATGAAAGAAATAGTGCGTAAAGAGTACTATAGAAGGCTACGAATGATATTAAAAACTGAATTAAATTCACAGAACAGAGTTATGGCCATTAATAGCCTTGCAATCCCAGTTGTCCAATATAGCTTTAACATCTTAAACTGGACTCTAAACGACATCAGGCGAATGGATGCTAAAACAAGAAAGCTTCTTTCTAAGCATAAGATGCATCATCCAAAGGCTGATGTAGACCGTCTATACATACCCCGTAAAGAAGGTGGAAGAGGTCTTATTCAGCTGGAATTGTCATACAAGACAACAACTATTGGCTTACTAACATACATAGAAACAACAAAGGATTGAATGATACAATTAGTAAGGCAACATGAAGAAAGAAAGAAAAAAATATTCAATAATAAAAGAAGGCAGTAAATACAAACAAGATTTACAGTTAGTAGATTCTGTAGAAAAGCAAAACAGAAGCCAAGAACCAACTATTGCGGCAAAAAATATGAAAATGAAAGCCAAAGATAAAGCTCTTGAACAGATGAAACTGAAGGCTTTATTCTTGCAGCACAAGACCAAAGTCTTTTCACTAGAAACTTTCAGGCAAATATTATGCATAATAATATGGATCCAAAATGCAGGTTTTGTGATAAACACCAAGAAACAATAGACCACCTAATCTCAGGCTGTTCTGTGCTTGCCCCAAATGAATATAAAAATCGCCACGATAGAGTTGGGCAATATTTACATTGGGCAATGTGCAAACATTATGGAAAAGCTGTAAACAAACACTGGTATGAACATCACCCAGCACCGGTTACAGAAATAGAAGATGTAACCATTCTATGGGATTACACCATCTACATAGACAGAAAAATTGAAGCAAACAGGCCAGACATTATTGTTAAAAACCAGAAGGAGAAAACTTGTCTATTAATTGATATGGCTTGTCCAGCGGATTGTAACATAGCAATCAAGGAATTTGAAAAACTGTCAAAATATAAAGACCTGGAAATTGAAATAGAAAAAATGTGGAAATTGAAAACAAGAGTTGTGCCAGTGATAGTAGGTGCACTTGGAATGATAAAAAATGGAACAAAACAACACATTGAAAGAATCCCTGGAAACCCCAGCTTAAGAGATATACAAAAATTGTCTTATTAAGTACAGCCCACACACTAAGGAAAACTTTATCTATGTAATGCTAGGGATGATAGGGAAGATAGAAAAACATGAAATGGAGCCATAACAACACGCCACTACCTGCCTTAGGTCTCCCCGCAGACTTGGTTGGTAGTGAGACCAAAGCAGAAATCGAAATATGATGAAAAATGACATAATAATAATAACTAGCAGTATAACCCAGCGTTGCTCAGGTGTAATGAAAGTTTTAAAACTAATGCATCATCCTGGAGCTCAGACTCTTCGGACGTTGGCACGAAAAACGTAGGTTGTTAAAAGATTTATCTCGAAGCCTTAGAACTTACTAAAATGAATGGATGCAAGTCAAATTTTAATTTCTGGTATCGATATAAAATAAGTTTTCCTTCGCAAACTGAATTTTGAAGGCTAAGTAAGCCCTCTGAGTAGATGTATCATGGCTGAGACTAAGAACTATAATTATACCTACTTAGAGCAAAACTCGAAGCAAAAACCAAAATAAAAAGGCTGAAAACCTGATTTTGACAAGACGCGATAGGATATCAGTGTATCAATTTCCAATATCGGTGTCAAATAAGTAATCCAAGAATAAACTAACCTAAGTAAGTCCACGAAAACTTATCGTACCCATCGGGAGTAAAATTTGAGAAAATGAGCCATATTGATGGCTGGATATTTTGGAGTTTTTGATCAGATTTGATAGAATATCGGGGGTACCGATTTCCGATATCGAGGAAAACGAGTTATCTGAGATCTACTAATGTTTAAGACTAAAAAACTATAATTTTACCAAGTTAGAGCAAATTCTGTAGCAAGAACCACGATAAACAAACTGAAATCCTGATATTGATCAGACCTGATCGGATATCGGGGTATCGATTTCCGATATCGGGGGGAAATCGGAATAAATAAATAGCCCATGACCTGACTGGGAACTAGTATTTGTGTGAAGTTTGGTGAGAATCATTTAAAAATTGTGGATTTGTATAAGGACAGACAGACAGATATCTTGTCTTATCTTATATATAGATAATAATAATAAAAATGAAAAAAAAGGAACTAATCCCAAAGGCAGATTCTGTGATGAATATGCAGAAACAATCATCTTGTACCAGGTTTCACAGTATTAGCATCCATAGAATACAAAACACATGACGTGGTGGTCAATATTTGTACTAAAAAAACTGCATCTTTTTGGGGAAAGAAACTGCAAGAAATTGGTATAAACACTACCCAAATCTGGTTACAGTTGTGGATTTGTAACAATTTTGTGACTTTTCAATACACGCAAAGAGAACAATCTAAGTTAATTGCCAAGGTACAGTTATCAAAGACCACGAAAACAGAATGTGCTTTGTTACTCATATAACATTTCCTGTAGACTGTAATGTAGATTGACAGATCTTCAAAACGCTATCAAAACACAAGGGTTTTAAAGTGGAATTCTAAAGGCAATGCGACAAAAGGAGGCATCATTAATAATAGATTTATTGAAGGGAAATTCTGTTAATCCATGCCTTAAAAAAGTTCTCACAAGCACAGCTCTCACCTTACGAAGAGATTTATCTAAATAACATGTGTGTGGTTTTACGTTGTACGATTTTTACATAAATGTGCAGTGAAAAATATGTCAGTTTTGTCCTTAGGTTTCTGGATGACACACGGAAAAGAAATGAGTCTTCTTTTATGTGCCTTTTCCTTTCAGGACGTAGGCGATCATGACTTTCCACGTCTCCCTATCTCTGGTAGCTCTTAGTACGATTTCTCCTGTTACACCACGCAACTTCCGTTCTGTCATCCACCTGATCAGGCCCTTCAAGTATGTTATCTGCTGCTTTCCCCTGTCTCTTTTCACTCCCTCTCTGGCCTGTTAGTATCAAGTTCTCGAAGCCCTCCTTTCACATTGCATATCCCAGGAACTTTAGCTGTCTTTTCCTGATGCTCAGTATTAATTTCCTTTTCGATACAACAGAAATTGAAAAGGACAGCATACTAAACTGTGAAAGTACCCTGTAGGTACATTTTGAATATCACAGGTTTTCATCGTAATTGATTAGAAGTGTTAACATGTACAAATGTAGTTTAAAGGACCAGGATCACCTGCAATACATATCCAATTCATTACCACATATTTCTGTCAGTTGCCTGTCTTTAACTAGTTTGTCGTGTCTTTTTTGGTACTGATCATCTTTGCATCTCTGTTCATGAGCATGAATAGGAACATCCTGACCGGGAGTCAAGATCATTGTGTTTTTCTTTAAAATCTGAAAGATGGTGCAGATCTAAATACTTAGAAACATTCTCAATCATAGGCTATCATTGCAGAATGGGTTACCCGACTTGAAGGTATTTTTAATTAGTTATAGCAGCAGTGCATAACCTGTTATCAAAACCGATCAGTCTATCATGAATATTTGACTGTAATACATATGCAGATGTGCCTTTTTCTGAATAGTTATCATGATGTCTATATATTGGGATTTGCATTTATGCTACTCTTTGACTTATTAATAATAATAATAATAATATTAATTTGATGGAGAAATTATCATAAAACAAATTGAAGCTGCTGCGAGTGTCAAATATAAATTGCATGAGAGACATATAAAGATTATATGATCTCTGCGCCATGTAAATGTCATCACATTTGCCAGTGTTGAAATATACATTTCAGGAGGCAAGAAAATGATTATGTTGCGTAATATCCGAAATATTGAGGGACTACATACTGAAATAATCAACCATTAGATATTATTGCCTTTGTCAAAAGCAGAGACCTCAAAACAACTATTTTAAAGAAACACACGACGTGAATTGCCATAGTGGACACTCATTTTTAACACCGGTAAAACCAAAAAATCAGCAAGAAAATAACAATCAACGTTCAAAATTTTGTTTTTATTACAGAATTCAGAAACTGAGAGGAAACACAATTACCTTGTCCACGAAGCAAGTCCCTGAAAGTTTGATTGGTACATTGATTGGTTTCGAGATAGAGTGGTGATTTAATAACTGGAGGAGGGTGAATAAAATCTTTCACAAGCAGACAGAGAAAAAGTGGAAAGATCAGTGTATTGATACACTCATAACAGTCAGAAAGCAATAAATCAATAAAGACTTATTATATATATATATATATATATATATATATATATATGAAAGAGATAGAGAACTGGAGGTTCGAACGGACTAACGTAGGAGAGAAAATAAAATTATTTTGCTGTCTGCAGAGAAAAAAATAAATATTGCCCGTTACATCCCAGAGGAAGTAATGAAAACAGATGTTGGAAGTTGTAATCCAAGAATATTATAAATTAACCTCGTAGCGCATGCGTGATCGAATGTTACAACAGTAAAATGAAAGCAACTTAGATGTCCATTTAATGTTCACATTACTTGCTGGTTCCCGAGGATAAGATAACTTGGCAAGAAAATTGATGTCTCAGTCAATATTAACGCCTAAAATGATTTTCCTTCTTGTAGGGTATATCGTATTGTTAACAAAATTTCTGTCTCAATAATGTCTCTAGGGGGTAAGGAAAAAATCACCAAAATAAATAAAACGCTTTCTTGTTTTGTCAGAGTAGTTCGTGAAATATGCAACAAATATATAACAATCAACTTTGCTCTTTATTTTTATGCATCCTTTATTTTTATTAAAGTATTAAATGTCATTCGATCTCCTTTGGTAACTACCAGACATAACTCGTATGGAAATGCGAATGTAAGAATAATAATTGAATAGGTTATCTTCATTGAAATTGTCGACATTATTAGTGGCATTATTACCAATTCGTTTGATATCCGTAGTTTCGCTGACGATAAGATTATTAAATTGAAATTAAAAATTGTGTGCCTGTTTAAAATACTAAAGTTTTAGAAAATATACTTAGTTTAAATATATAGGCAGCCAGAAAAACCATTTCAAACAGCCGACTTGTACTCTTTTCCTGTTAAGCAGATATTGTTGCCAGACAGGAAAGAAAATGAATCCTCGTGACACACACACACACACACACACACACACACATTCATTACAGTTACTGGCAAATTGTGTGTATGTACTTTTGAACAGTAATATTTTAATTCAATGACAGATCTAAAAATATTTCTACAAAATTTTACAAAATAAAAAAAAAAGAAAAATTCTATTATGGAATATTTTTTGAAAAGCTTAAAATCTTATCAGATATATTTTTTAGATTTTAAACGTTTTTTTTATTGTTTGTTTCTAAATTTATGATTTCATTGCTCTGTCTAGAATAGGAAATGTCCAGACTGAGTGGGAGGCGAGTTTATTCCAAAGTCTTATCTCAAACTCAGTCAAACTGTACGTGTGCTTGTAAGTTAGATGACACAATCGCATATAAGCGACTCATGCACAACATAGACAGACGCATTAACACATTAAATACAAGCATGCAAAAAATAGATGAATAATAACATCACACATGCGACGCACAGGAACAGCTCTTTTATTCTATAGAGTAATTTACTTTTATTGCTTATTTAATCTTTAGTGAGCTTTATTTTTAGCAAAGTTTGAAGACAACTGATAAAGGACTTATCAGACGTTCGTCATCTTTTTCAGTCTTTCCTGTGTTTATTAATTCGAAAATTTCTATTGATTCTCTGTTTGCAAGCTTCAATGTGTCCGGCTCTTCCCATAAAGGTTCTTTGCAAATAGCAAAATTACATGTTGAAATTGTGTTATTCCTTGCAACAATGTATAAATAACTCACCTTCCCAGTGATATACAAGTAGATATAGTTACCGATGGAAGTGCAAATATTCGGATATAACGTGATTGTTAGATATTTGGACGTACATACATACTTCTATCCAGACATACATTACTACACTGAAAGATTAAAAAAAAAAACAACAAAAAGAAGGTTTAATGGTTAATAAATGATAGATACTTCAAGAATCGAACTAAATAAGCATAAATTCTTAAATATGCGAACTTCCACAAATTCATATAGTTCATTTAGTGATGCCTCAATGGATCTTCAGAAATAAACATATAACTTATATAATTATTATTATTTCAAACATTATTATACAGGATAAGATGGGTAAATCGTCGCCATTTTTCGCGCATGGGCGTTGTATAGTTTTGATTTTGTCAATTTTACAATATAGTAAAGTCAGTTTGGCATTGTCTGTGAGAAAAAGAGCGTCATGACGCAATTTACTTTACAATACATTTGGAGACGTATGCTGTACTGCTTGACATACGCGCCGGAAGCTCTAATATGAATGAGTGTCCATCTGAGAACAATGTAGAGGATTCTGAAAGAATTGGATGATATATTCACCCAACATCATGGTGTTTGGAGTGATCACTAATGATGGCGACCTTATGTCTCCATTTATCTTCCCACGAGGCCTGAGACTCAACACAGAGGCCTACATCAAGTGCCTTGTGGAGTTAGTGCTACCCTGGGTCAAGACTGTGATAGCTGGAATAGCCTATGTTTGCAACAGCACTCTTCATCATGCCGCACAAGCAGAGGAACCCAGTTATAGCTGTCAGACAATTTCTTCGATCACATCTACCCTTACTCACCTAACATCCCGGACTGCAACCTGTTGATCATTATGCGCGAGACACAGTTGAGCGGGGTGGAGGCAACAAAACTCCTTGTAACACCAGAGATGAACTGAATGCAAAGATTATGCCAGCATTCACCAACTTAAACAAGGAGATCGCTCAGATAATTTGCAGGAGATTCCGAATTCGTCTGGAGGGTAGAGTGGAAGCCAATTGCAATTCTTTTAAATAAACTTACTCTTTAGTATTTCAAAATTATAACTGATTTCAGCCCCATCCTCTAGACGGATCCGGAATCTTCTGCAACTCTTCTGAGCGGTCTCTTTGCTTAAGTTGTTTGAAATGAGATGTCAGTGTTATTTTAACGACAATTCATCCATCGCACCCTGAAGAGGCAAATCAGTATTTGAAACAGACACCTCTTTTTGATTTATTAATTTATACTACGTTTATTGAACTTCCCATACTAGATATCTTAGTAAAGAAAATTGCGTACCCGTACGATTTCTAGAATGTATAGGCTGATAGACGTAATATACACCCTAGTGTTACTGAATTAAACATTTAATATAAACGTAGGAGAGAAAGTAAGAAATAAAAATTATTATGTGGATTTAAGACTATAGACCCTACACTTGAATATGTTAAGAAGCATCTACGTGGGAGTCTGCTTCTAAAAGTAGCAGTACTTGGGAAGAAGCTTTCTGGGCGGAATATCTTTCTCAATAAAATTCGTAAGGAGTGAGGGTGATCCAATCATGTGAGCGTAGCAAGGTGTCGTCATTATCGGCTTGCAATATTATGTCTGTGGTAAATTGTCTGCAGTGTCAAGTCCCCACAAAAAGAAAAAAAGAAAAAAAAAAGAAACTGCGTAGACGATGTTGAACTCTCTCTAGGCTGGAATGTGAGGAAACCCAGATAAAGCAGCAGTACTTTAGTCGAAAAAAAAGCATGACTGAAGGAGCAAAATACTTTTAAGAGCAGTACGAGGATTTGACAAATTTTCCAGCGCAAGCTACATTGTGAGGGTGGAACTTGAGACCAATTAAACTTTTAAGGCAAGGGACCCCTCTCTCTCTCTCTTATATATATATATATATATATATATATATATATATATATATATCAGCAGCAATCTTTCATTTAAACAAGTTTCATTAAAAACGACTAACGAGGAAGATTTTATTAATTTTTGATTTAATTTTTCCAGAATTCTTACGTGTTTTCTTTTTACTGAAGATAAGGAATGCAAAAATGTTTCATAACTTTTGACTTCCCAAGCGCTTTCAATCACTTTAGTAGCCATTTTCAAGGATGTTATTTTCTGATGTTGTTATTATGTCCTCATGTTTGACTGTACTGTAATTTATGTGTTCTTTAAAGCTGTCACGTGATACGCAAAGGCTGGGCATTGTGTGAGGGTCTGTTTCTTTTTCTTTCAAAACTCAGTTTCCACTGTTAAATAATGTAAGGTTGATGGCAGGAGAAAATCGTTTCTTTTACAACGCTCCTCTTATAGCGAATCGCCTTTGATATTGTTATTTAAATAGTAATTTTTTATAACCAAAATTTTTATCAAACTTTCTTGTAAGATATGGGTTAGAAATTGTTTAAGGTGTTTTTTTATTGCACGATTATTATTAGATAGGTGGCATGTAAGGTGTATATTCAGAGAAGTGGTAGTATGGCCAATCTAGGTAATTGATTTATGGATAAGAAACACAATCTTGTACAGGGCATTGAAATTCATGCACTATATTAATCATCGCTAATTTAGATCTGATAGGGTTATTATTATTAGAAACAACAAGGTTTTCCATTTTGTATGTTATGAATTTAACATGTTTTTGAGGAATTAAAATAAACATATGTCGTTTAATAATTTTTCGTATAGAAAGTTCGCCCTGTTTATAATTAATGTACATTTGTTGCAATAAAATATGTTGATTTTTGTTTTGTTATTTTTAATACTAATGTCATGTATTTTTTGTAAAAATAATTTTATTTAACAGTGATGTAGGAAAATTATTGTTGACTAATATCTGTTTTATTTGTTTTAGTTCGATCAAGAATATTCTTTGGAAGGAGGAATTTTGATTTAAGAAGTTCGTTATTATTGCTATTTTATACCTTTACATGCATTGGCTATCATAGTTAAGGAGACAAGATTTCGTACTGGTGTGTTTTTTATACAGATAAGCGAAATTTTAATTGGTTTTTAGCTCTATATTGTCATCAAGAAACGGTATTTTGTTATTGTTCATGAGTTCATAGTTTGGTTTCAGCGAGGAGGTATTTTCAAAAATTAATTTTTGATTTACCATTTCGTCCATATATTTTTATCAAAACAAAAATGCCGTCAACATACCGTGTAAAAATCTCCGATTTGTCGATTGTTTTAAACACTTTGTTTTCGATGTAGGACATGTAAAAATTCGAGAAATAGGACCTAATGGGTTTCCTATACTGACTTTGTTAGTTTGTATGTAGATATTACCATTATGATCAGAAAATAAAGTTTGTGCGGTGTACGCGGTGAATAGTTTCCGAAGAACTGCTGGTTGGATTTTTGGAAGAGAAATTGATGTGTGTTTGTAGACACAGTCGCTAATTATAGTTAATATTTCTTTAATTGGGACGTTAGTAAAAATGTTTTCTACATCCAGCGAAGCTAGTATGTTACCTTTGAGAATGGTTGCTTTTAATATATGGAGCAATTCGTTTGTTGATGCGATACTGTAATTCTTAGGTGTGTATGGAGAAATTATATGACTTAAAGTTTTAGATAGTTGGTATACCGGTGGAGGTGTTTGTGATATGATTGACCAGAAAGGAAAATATAGTTTATGGGCTTTTACATCATTAAAATGATATAGAGGTTAGTAATCACCGACAATTTTCTTGATTTTTAAACTACTAACGTCCGCGTTGTTCGCAGTAATTAATATATTTACGTACTTTTATAATTAATTTGTTGGATTTTTTAAAATTAATTTAGTAAATCTTGTGTCATTTAGGATGGATTGTAATTTTGGTTGTAATCTTGCCGGTTGAGAACTACGTAGTTGTTGGTTTTGTCAGCACGTCTAATGATGATATTGGCATTGTTTCGTAAATCCTTGACAGTTAATTTTAGTTTGTGAGCATAGCATTGTGTTAGTTGTGTAGAGAACAGCTTTTTAAAACCTTCGGTTTTTAGAAGATATCTCAGATTTGGGTGTTCCGTAATTAAATTTCCTGTTGTTAATTGTTTGATAGATTGGTAGAGTATTTTGATTTCAGTTTTCTTCTGAACGGAATAGTATCGAAGCTGGAGATAGCAATTTTAAGCTAATATTCAAGAAATCGATTTGATCATAAGACAGTTTTTGATCGGACAAGTTTACGAAGTTACAATTACCATTAGGTAGTAGACTTTTCCCTTTATATAGATTGAAAAGTTTTTTTTAAGTAATATTGTATTTTTTGTTTAGTTCTAATATGCTATTGAGGTGTCTGTGATGACGTTCGGTAGTTGAGAATCTTTTTTTTTTGCAATTGTCAGTTGTTGTTCCACGAGTTTTTTCTGAAATGTGCAAGTGTTAGGTTTCTTGCTGGCTGTCGGGTCATATTATTTAGTTAATGTATATTTGAGCAGCAGTCTTTCTTTTAAGCATGTTTCGTTAAAAACGACTAACAAGGAAAATTTTTAATTTTGTTATTTAAATTTTTCCAGTATTCTTACATGTTTCCTTTTTGCTGGAGATAAGGAATGTGAAAATGTTCCATAATTTTCGACTTTCCAAGCGCTTTCACCCACTTCACTGGCCATTTTGTAGAATGTTTTGTAGGATATTTCCGGTGTTGTTATTATGTCCTCATGTTTGACTGTAATGTAATTTTTGTGTTTTTGAAAAAGAGAGTTCTTTGAAGTTCTCACGTGATGCGCGCGGCTGAGCATCACGTGTGCGTCTGCCTATTTTTTCAATTCAAATCTATTTTCCACTGTTAAATAAAGTAAGTTTGATTATATATATATATATATATATACACACACTTTACCATGATACTTTAGGGAAGGATGCTTTAAAATCACAAGAGTGGACAACTGGTTATTACTAAAGCCATCCTTTCATAAGATTTAACCCTGTTAAGCTTTTTTGCTCGGTCTAGGCAATCTAGACTTCGAGCATTTTATTGAATAAGTAAGTTTGTCTTACTTATTCAATATTACTGGTTTCTAGTACGGTTTTAGTTTAGCTCAGTCTAGTTTGTCTGTTTGTCGGTCGGTCACTTGTAGCCAAGCTATTATTACTCTTTTGCTTTGTATCTCTTTGTATCTCTTTGTATCTGTTTCTATCTCTTGTTGACGTAATATATGTTCTTGACCTATCACCGTGTTGACAAAAATATAAGAATTCAGGCAAGAAAAGAAAACCTTTTTTCTGTAACCACTATCGCCACATATAAACTAGCAACGTCGGAAATACGGAAATTGCGACATCAACAGTCGAACGTGGATTTCAGGTACCAAGGGGTAGCCCCCAACTCACATATAATCGGTCGAAAAAACGTGAAGTATCAAGAAAGGAAAATATATACGCTATCTAAACCAGTCTGCAACTAATAAAAAAAAAGAAAAGGAAAAAAATTCACAGTCCAATGAAACGATACTGTTTTTTTCCCAGGGCACTATCCGGAGTACTACAGAAACTTTTGAGCATGTACCTGAAGATGAAAAAAAACCTTTGATGCTTTTTATAGGCGGTACGAGGATTTATTTAACGTCGACTGTCATAATTGATCAAATTCCAAGAAAGTACGTTTATTACTAAGGAATTTGGGTGCATCAGAGCACAGCAGGTTTGCTGATTTTATCCTCCCCAAAAAGACAATATATCCGGAATTCTCAGAAACAGTCAAGCTACTGTCGGAATTATTTGGGCCGAACACATCACTTTTTCATAAAAGATGGAAGTGCCTAAATGTATTCAAAGAGGATCAGCAGGACTATTTAACAATGCCGCTACGATAAATAAATACTGTAACGATTTCAAATTAGCGGAATTATCTGCCGACGACTTTAAATGCCTAATTTTTGCTCAAAGTCTGGTCTCAGCCAAAGGCGCTGAAGTTAGACGTCGAGTGCTAAGAAAACTAGAAAATGAGCCGGGTTTAACCCTCCAAAATTTAGCAGAAGGCTGCTAGAGTGTCGTATCCGTAAAAAGCGACTCAAGGGAATATCGAAGAGTCATATAAAAAAGATTATAAACAGATCATAACGCAAACTCCCCGGAAAAAGAGAAAAGAAAATATCGTGACAAGCGTATGCTTGTCACGATATTTTCTTTTCTATAAGACAAGAACATTCACCACTAGGTCCGTGTTAGATTTGCGGAAAATTACACTGAATGAGGTTTTGCCCGTCCAGAAAGAAAAAAATCTGTCAGAATTGCGGTAAAGCTGGCCATATAACATCAAGTTGCTGGTATGCGAAAAAGTCCAGAAGAACAAAAAATAAAATAAGGCAGACGAAGTCAAGCGATAAGGCAGATAGAAATTTGCGCAACTATGTAATCGTGCAAATATTAAATAAAACAATTAAATTCTAGCTGGACAGTGGATCTGACCTGACGATCATAGATTTTCATACGTGGAGACAACTGAAAAAGCCAACTTTGAGAAATAACAAAATGACACGATCTGTGACAGGTGAAAAATAAACATTTTAGAAGAAGTATTATTGGCGGTAACATTAAATGGAACAACTAAAAAGTTGAGAGCATATTTACTGAAAAATACTGAAAATTTGTTCGGTACAGATTGGATTGAAAAGTTCAATTTGTGGGACTATCCTATAAGTATGTTCTGTCGCAAAATAGAAACTACAACGTCCAACATTGAAGAACTGAAACTGGACCTAAAGGAAAAATTCCCGGACGTGTTTTCAGGCGGCTTAGGGAAATGCACTAAAATAAAAGCTCAGTTCAAGTTAAAGGTTAATGTACAGCCCGTGTTCAAAAAGAAGAGGAACGTTCCGCTCGTAGTGGTAAACCAAATAGACGAAGAATTAGACAGATTAGTAAATATAGGTATTCTGTCTGAAATTGATTTTTGGGAATGGGCTGCTCCAGTGGTATACGTTAAGAAGAAGTCAAATCAAATCAGAGTATGCGCCAATTTTTCGACGGGTCTGAACGCCTCGTTAAAAGACCATAATTATCCTCTACCTAGCCCCGAAGAAATATTCTACAAATTAAACGGGGGCAAATCTTTTTCAAAAATCGATTTATCAGACGCTTACCTACAAATCCAGATTGACTAAAAATGCTCCAAACTGTTGTGTATAAATACACATAGAGGTCTATATAAATTTAATAGATTGGCTTTTGGGGTCAATGTAGCACCTGCTATTTTTCAACAGGTCATGGACACCATGCTGGGCAACCTTGATTTCGCAACTGCTTATCTTGACAACATTCTAGTTACGAGTGAATCAGTGAAAGACCATAGAGAGCACATAATAAGCGTATTCGATAAAATCCAGGAATATGGTTTTAAAGTTAAAGAAGCTAAGTGCGAATTTTATTTAACCCAGATATAATATTTAGGATACATTATTGATAAAGACGGTCGACGACCGGATCCTGATAGGGCTACGGCGATTAAGGACCTGCCGGCCTCGGATAACGTAAAAGCACTGCAATGCTTTTTAGGCCTAGCAAATTTCTATCAAGTATTCATAACGAACATGCATAACTTGAGAGCTCCATTGAATGATCTTTTAAAGAAAAAATCTTGAATTGGACACTAGAATGTCCATCAGCATTCGAGAAAATAAAAGATACACTTACGTCGGATCTTTCTCCCACCCACTATAACCCAAAATTGGATATTATAGTAGCGAGCAATGCCAGCTTTTATGGCATTGACGCCTGTATATTACATAAACTTTCGGACGGAACGAGAAAACCGATTGCGCATGCTTCCTGATCTTTGCTGCCGGCAGAAAGACAGTATTCACAGATCGAAAAAGAAGCATTAACTATAGTCTTTGTTGTGGCCAAATTCCACAGATATCTGCATGGCAAACATTTTACTCTACAAACCGCTCACAAGCCGCTGCTGACGATATATGGAAGTAAAATAGGATTGTCGGTGTACACCGCTAACAGACTCATTCGATGGGGAACAATATTGTTGAAATACAATTTCAAAATCGTGCATTTGTCTTCCAAGAATATTTGCCACGCTGGCGGATGATCCAGACTCGTTCCTAAAAATAAAGAATTTTTTCGAAGACTTGATAATTGCAAAACTGAGAACGTATTGCGAAATAAAAAAACATGATCGCCAACACCATAAGAGAGCTCCCAGTTACATTATCCAACATTAAATAAGAGGCTCTGAAAGACGAGTTCGTGATGTCTATTAAGAATAAAATTTACAAAATGACTCAAGTGTACCTGAGGTTTTTTTTTTCGTGATGAGGTACTACTATGGGACATTCTGGAAAAAAAAACTAACTAAAAGCCTCATGTGATGTTATGTCTACTGGCCTAACATGAACAGAGATATCACAGACATGATTGACGCATGCAAAGGGCGCGCGTTTACTGCTAAAGCTCCACCAGTTACGTGCAAGCCTTGGCCGAAGACGGAACAGCTATGGCAGAGGATACATGTCGATTGTGCGGGACGATTAGAGTATCACTATTACCTCATAGTCGTAGACAGCCACACTAAATGGCTGGAAGTCCTCAGATGTAAAAGACCAACCACAGGATGCACAATAGCTTTTCTGCATGAACTGTTTGCATGTTTCGGTGTTGTGGATTGCGTAGTAACTGATAACTGAACGCAGTTCACATCTTGCGAATTCAAACAATTCTGCGAAACGTTTCAAGTGAACCATATCACGACGCCACAATATCATCCTAGGTCCAATGGACAAACGGAACGTTTCGTCGACACATTGAAACGAGCACTTAAGAAAGCATAGGGCACACCTGCTGAGAAGGCGCTGCAACAGTTTCTGCAGGTGTATAGAATTACTCCAAATCCCCATACACCAGCGGGACTTTCACCGACAGAAACGATGTTTGCGAGAAAAATCAAATCAGTTTTCGACAAGCTTATCCCCAAGCAAGCTAATTCAAAAAGACAATCACACTTCCCAGAAAACGTTACTCTTGTGGTGAAAAAGTACTTTTCAAAGTATACGAAAATAACATGACGTTTTTGGAAGTGGGCACTATAAAACAAAGAGTGGGAGATCTGGTCTACATGATACAAGGTCCCAAGAATATACATAAGCGCTACTAAAATCAAATAAGGAAATGTCGGACAACTGACACAAATGATTCACCACAGTCAAATGAAGAGCCGATAGATATCATCTTCGAGAATTTCAACCTCGAGGCACCCCAAGCTTTACCCGAAAGAAGGCGATCTAGTAGGAAAAGGAAGTTCACGAATCCTTTGATAGTCGACCCTAAACGAAAAAAAAAATTAAACAACTTTTCGGGGGAAAAGCTCTTGGAAGGGGGTGTTGTGGGGAGTTACCCACTTAATAATAGACTCTTCTTTGCCTATATTAACCAAGAGTTAATTACTCTCGAAGACAGAGCCGGGGCCACAGAGACATTGATTTCTAGTATGACTTCAGTTCAGCTCAGCCTAGTCTGTCCGTCACTTGTAGCCAAGGTATTATTACTCTTTCTCTTTGTATCTCTTGTTGACGTAATATATATTCTTGATTTATCACTGTGTTGATTCATTATTTTATGGTTCTATATCGGGTCCATACCAATAATAAAATAAATCAACAACTGATTGAAATGCATAAATATTGATAGAATTAGTGTGATAAATTTGAATGTATTAAATTAACGTAATCAGAAAATTCTATCAATAGATTTATCACCAGATGTAAATTTGGCTAGACAGAAATTGGAATACTGCACCTTTTAATTGCGTTCAAGGAGAAAACAATCAACTAAAATTTAATGCTATATTATTACTAATATTTCTTTGTTATCCATCTAACTTTTCACACACTTTTATTCATTCTATGTCGAAACTTAAGCCTCCACCCAATCATTCGTTTGAGTTTTATCTGTGCATGTCCAGATAATAACGTGTCATATTCAATGGCAACTGGACCACTTCTAAAAAGCCTGATTTACGGCCAATCCAAAAACCTCGGAACACGACACCCATTTCTAAATTGCTTTTATGGCAGTCTGAGTGGGATTTATCCGATCTGAAAATTGTGTGTGTGTGTGTGTGTATGTGTGTGTGAGAGAGAGAGAGGAGTGATAAGCAGATCGATATATATATATATATATATATATATAGAGAGAGAGAGAGAGAGATTAATCGACAAAACCTCTTAACACTATTTCTTCATATGAAATCTTTCTTGAATTTTCCAAATAAGTGAAGAATTCCATTTCTCTTATTTGCATCCCCTTTGCCATTTCTATTTCTATTTCTTTATTCTTTTTCCAATTTGATCTATTTTCTACTTATCTTCCTTCAACTCTTTTTGTCTACCTCATCCTCTTAACTACTTTTCAATTCTATCGCATCCTATTTTCAGAAATCTTACAATAATACGATGTCAAACTTCGTATGTTTAGCTAGATAGTAAGTAAAGAGCTTTAAATTGTTATTCCTGAAGCTTCATAACGTTTGGCCAACTTCCAGATGTTTAGTACTTTCGACGAAAAATTCGTATGTCTAAATTATTTGTTGTATTTTTATTATAAAACTTGGAGTAGTACTTTAAAACTCGCTTATATTATGTTAAGTGTTACATAATTAAACTGCGGATTACATCATTAGAAATATGATAGACTTAAGTAAATTTCCCATTTTCATATTGTATGCCTCTCAATCTGTTTATTCGAAGCAGCATGCGAACTGAGATTTCGACCTTGATTGACGTCCCTTGTGTAAATAAATGAATAGATTTATAATGAAACAGAAAATGAAGATTTGTCCTATCAAAATAGTTTTTTTTAAACATGTTTACTTTCTTTCTTGACAAAAATATATATCGTTTATCAGCTCATTTTAGCCAACGATTCAGCAAATGATGTGACAAAGAAAGGAAATAGCAAAGTCATTGTGACAAGCGAATAAAAGCAAATCTGACAAGAATAATGGCATGTAAACATTGTCTCTTTGAAATTACTGTCCTGATATTTATGGGAATATAGATTAAGACAGTAACACTATGAACATCATGTTTGTTGTTGCTTTACATTATCTTTTAAATGGATCATCCTTTTATCCTAAAAACCGTTATGTAGTTTATATATATATATATATATGTGTGTGTGTGTGTGTGTGTATGTCAAAATGAATAAGGAACTAGAAAAAACAGTGCACAATATAAAAATAGAGCAAGAAATATTTATTATAAATTATACTTTAGAACATGTACAAACTACAATTTACTACAAAATTGTCTATTTTGCTTCGACAGGTACAATGTCTCATCAGGTAGATAATAATGATGGTAATAAACGTTATTTGTAAAAGATAATTTAAGAAAACTAACTTCCTTTTATTTTTGGAAAACTTTTCGTACGAGATAAAGAGAGTAGAAGAGAAATCAAAAAAAAGCGCAAGAAAGAGAAGGACACAGTGAAAATAAAAAGCAAAGATGAAAACAAGAAAGAAAGAAAGAAAGAAACGAGAGAAAGGAGCCAATGAAAACGGCTCAGAGGGAAATAAAGCCCCCAAATAACCTCCCCAAATTTAGGTAAGGAATAAAAATAGATATATCGGTCACGCGATGTTTGGGCTTAACAAAGAGAAAAAAGTGAGAAAAACACACACAGAGCGAAGAAAGTATGGGGGAGACAACAAAAGTGACAAAATAATAAAAATTTCAAACTTTGGCCGGAAGTGATTTGCAGAAAGATACATTTGTTCGTTACATAGTAAAAAAACAAATCCTTTGGCATATAAAAGAAATGATGAAATCACATACACAAACATAGGAATTATTAAAAAAAGCGCAGATCTGAGTATCTTTCAAAATACAAAAAGAAAAATATGTAAATTCATTAGCGCTAATATAATAAATTGAAAAAAAGACAAAAGAATTAACCGTAAAAAATTAAAATTTAAAAATTAAATTAACATTTTTAAAGTTTGAAAGTTTTTCAAATTTAAAATAAAATTAAAAATAATATAAAATAAAAATAATATAATAATAATAAATTTAAAAAATAATAATAAAAATAAAGAAATTAATGTTAAAATCAAAAATTAGATTTAAATTTAAAATAGTAAATAGATCACAATTTGAAATAGAAAAAGAAAAATAATATAAGAAAGAAAGATCATATAGTTAAAGTAAATTATCAAGATAGTAAGATTAATACTGTAAGAAGTTTATAATTGCTGGAATTTCAAACCTTAGATTTTATAATTCTAGCAGGATTGTAAGGTTAATTTATTAATATGTTTACAATTTACTGCAGTTTCATGCCTCTGATTTAGTAGTATTGTATTATTACAATTCATGTATTTAATAACTTTCATTTTTTCTTGTAGACAAAGGAAACGTGGTTCATTTAGTGATCTAGATATTCTAGTCTGTTCCATTTAAGTTTATGCGTTTTATTTTCTTTTAACTTCCAAAAATATTTAGAAAGTGATGTCATATTTTGTTTACCCTTATTAGTGAAAGATGAGAAATGATTGTAAAAACGCGTTTTAAAACAGTTCATTGTATTAAACTTTAGTAACCCTAGGATTTTCTACAGATGAGAGAGAGCACATGGAAACCAGAGATTTAGTTAAACACTTTGGATAAGGAGCATTGGTTAGTGTTTCTACAATTAGAAATGTTTTTATTATGGGGCAAATTAAAATGAGTAATAGAATTACTATTGTTATTGTAGTATAATTTCAATACTTTATTGTGAGGTAATTTAATTATTTTTTTCTAAATTGTTAGAGCAACTATAGCTGAGTTTTAGCGTATTCCTAATGAAAATTTTGCTTAAAGGGTTACTTTTTGGAAATGTTCATCAATTAATTTAAGAAACTGATATCATACTTTAAAATTAACTGATTAAATGGAGGAGCATGCCATATAATCTTTCTGTTTCTATTTTTCTTTCTGGAGCCGCTATATTTTTCCACAAAATTGATTTCAGAAGATCGGTAACCGCTATCCCTACGAATTTTATCATATATTATTTTATTTTTTCGAATATTTCTTTGCTAGAGAAGTGTATGTTAATGCGACGTTTAACTAATGATGGAATATATTTGATAACAGATGGTGGTTGATTATAAATTATTAAAATTTAAGTCTAGCGTTATGTTTAAGAAGTCAGCTTGTTTTATATTAGAATTAACAGCTACGCTAAAACCAAAAGATTTAAAAATTCTATGAATTAATTTTCTAAGTCTATCAAACTTACCTCCAGTGAATTTATTTACTGTCATGAGTTCATCATCTCTATAAAGTCCTATATTATTTAGATCGATGTCTTTAAACGCCGTGAGGTTGTACAGAAGAAATAAAGCAACGAAGTCTGAAGACTCTGCATAATCCAGAGCTTCCATAGATAAATCAAAATTATTAGTTGAATTTTTACTCCATTATTCGTTATCGTGGATAAGAACTGATTTTATGCAGTTCAAAATGTTAATTTCCTCTTTAGAAATGTCTGAATAAAACTCAGTGATTTGTACTGGATAACGTTAATTTCAACATTATGCTGAAAAATATTCCCATTTCAAACAAACAGGAGTACTTTCAAAGGTTAGTCCTAAAGACTGAAGATATTATAGGAGATGGAGGGCACATTTTTACATTAAAGGCCAGTGTTTCCAATTCTAATGATACGTATGGATTTAAAAATCTAAATACTGCACATCTAATTGACAAACTCCTCAACTTTGAGAATAATTTATTTGATATTTTTTACATTATCGCTTACCATAAACGTAAAAACAATTTTAAAAATCACTTGGAAGCATTGGCTTGAAGCATAAATGAATTTAATCAGATTTTTGTGAAATCGGATAAAGCTTCCAATTTTCATAAAATGGATTCCAAAGAGTACAAATTTTTAATCAAGAAAGATTTAATGAATAACTTTAAAAAAAAAATTAGCATTGAGTAATCTAATTATATTGATACACTTCACCATTTGGATAAACTAATCACTGACAAATATCAGTGATAGAGTTCCAAAAATTACTTGTAAGGAGGCTTATATACTATCAAAATATCACAAACCCGAATTCCACCAAAAATTACCCACTATAATTATCAACCCAATTAAATCAGCAATCGGTAAATCAGTAAAGTAATATGCGAACGAGTAAACCAGCAAATAAAAAAATCAACTCAAACTTATACAATGAAGTGGTACTTTTGGAAGTAATCGACTGGTTGAAGAATATCGACAATAAAAACAATACTAGTTTTCTTCAATTCGAGATCGTGGATTTTTATCCATTTAAAAACCTCTTCCATCATGAATTCGCTGAATTTTAGTCAGGCATTTCTAAAGAGGAAATTTTGAAGTGCAGAAAAACAGTTCTTATCCAAGATAACGAACAATGGACTAAAAGCTCAACTGATAATTTTGATTTATGCATGGAAAAAAATTTTAATTTTATTATTATTATTATAATGTTATTTTTATTTTATATTATAATTTTATTTTAAATTTTAAAAATGTTTTAAACTTTTAAAATTAAAATTTAATTTTTAAATTTTAATTTTTAAATTTTAAAGTTTAATTTTTAATTCTTTTTTCTTTTTTTTTGCAATTTATTATATTAGCACTAATGAATTTACATATTTTTCTTTTTGTATTTATATCTTCGTGTTGTATTTTTAAAGGTACTCAGATCTGCGCTTTTCTTAATAATTCCTATGTTTGTGTATGTGATTTCATCATTTCTTCTATATGCCAAAGGAATTGTTTTTATACTATGTAATGAACAATTCACTTCCGGCCGAAGTTTGAAATTTCTATTACTTTGCTACTTCCGTTGTTTTCCCCTACACTTTCTTCGCTCTGTGTGTTTTTTCTCAATTTTTCCTCTTTGTTAAACCCAGACATCGCGTGACTGATATCTGTATATATCTATCTAGCTAAGTTTGGGGTCTATTTCTCTATGAGCCGTTTTCATTAGCTCTTTCCTCTCGTTTTTTTTCTTTCTCTCCTGTTTTCCTCTTTGCATTTTATTTCCTCTCTGTCCTTCTCTTTCCTTTTTCTTTCTCCTTTTTTGATTTCTCTTTTGCTTTCTCATCTTTCATACCCTCTTTACCTTGTACGAAAAGTTTTCTAAAAATAAAGGAAGTGAGTTTTCTTAAAAATAACGTTTATTACCATCATTATTATCTACCTGATGAGACATTGTATTTTTAATGTCGAATCAAAATGTACAGTTTTGTAGTAAATTGAAGTTTGTTCAAGTATATATATATATATATATATATATATATATATATATATATATCCTATCTGTTATACAAAAGAAGTGTGCATGTATGACTATATATATAGTTCCATCTTGTCACTATCGGAGGGGATTATTTTATTTTTATATTATAAAACAAAATGCCCAGTAGTAGGTGCATCAATATATATGTTTCCGTCATTTTAGACGGCATAACGATATAAATATTTTGCAGTCATTTCTGACTGCACCAGCCCACTAATATAGAATATAGAATATTTATTATTTGTTTATTATCTGTGTTTTCTAAATAGCTATTTACTATGCGTAGCTTAGATGTGACACAGAACCTAAATTAAGGTGCTTCAGGTGTAGTCCAAACTTACTACTCAGTCTTAACTGTTCTAGCAAAACACACACTAACTATTACATCACGTCAAAGTTCCCGCGTTCTTTTCTTATATATAAGTGCTCTATTTTAAATACCTTTAAAAGAGCTTTTTATTAGACGTAAACATGATGTTTTTATTTATTTACCAATTAAAAGAGTCTCACACGTAGCGATTTTCCTTTTTATTGGTGACGTTCTCAATATCATTTTTTCGATTTTTTGTTTTAAAGCATGCATCAGTGTACCGACAGTTCGAAATAATTCCACATCTTTTGTTTATACGCGTGTTTCTAGGGTGTACACGAACAATTAGTAAGAAGCAAATGATAAAATAAATATTATTAAGATGCTGACAAAAATACCATGTAAAGTTTAAATGCGATGTTAATTGCCATCTACTATCTCGCTGAATTGCATCCACCTTTTATCACTTCTTCAACACGCCCTTGTACTCTCTTTCTCCCTCTTTGCAGCCCCGCCTTGCGTGGGATGATATATTAAAAACATATATGTACCTGACAAATAACCTTCCGGGCAGCATTTTCGGAAAAACCTCCAATGATAATTCGGGCATCATTTTCCTGCAGAAGAAGAAATAAATGTATTATAACACACACTCTCTCTCTCTCTCTCTCTATATATATATATAATTATTTACATTGAACACTGCTTCCCTGAAAAAAAAATGGTGTAAATCACATTCTATGACAATACAACATTTACAACTAATATTATCAAATGAAACATATGTATGGTTAAATGATGAAAACAGTTTATTATCTAGGATATTTTAAAAGAACTGTTGATATAATTTGACGTTGCTTAAATTTCATTTCTGATAGGAAGCATTTTTACCCTTGTTTTCGTTTTCATTTATTCTACCAATCACTCAGTCTGATACAAAGAAACATCTAAACTCCAAATAATTATAAAAAAATCCATCCTTTTCTGTAAAGATTTTCTAAACGTTGTCAGAATATGTTATTAAGTGTTGGCTTTTTCTTTTTTTATATTTATAATGCTTACGTTATTTTTTAGCCTTTTTTACAAGTGGATGAGGTTATTATGTTTGTATGTTGCGGATGGTGTTGATCTATGATACATGCATAAAAGGTCCATGCATTTAGTTAAAGCAAAACTAAAATCATTCTTCATAATGGCTAAAGTATAGCCGAAAGCCTTCAGACATACAAAACATTCGGTAAATATCTACATAATTTATGTCCAGAAAAGACAAAAAATAAAAACTTAAGCGCAATATCTTGTCAGTCATTTTAAGTAATATATATATATATATAAACAAAAGAAAAATTATCTGAAACATCGTGTTTCATACTCTTATGTACTTTATTAAAGCAAATCAGAGTACGAAACGTATCGACCAAGATATGTTTTCATTTTATCTTTATTCCTATTGTCTACTTACAGATATATATATTTAATTAACTGTTAAGAAACTATGTAAGAATCACAGACGAAGAAATAAATATTAGAGCAGCTAGAAAATATCTTTTTACTCATAACAATTTTACCTGGGTTAAAAGTTTCAATAGTAACTTTGACGTTCCCATCGGAGCGTTTGATTCAGCGCAAGTTACCGATTTAATAGGCATATATATATTTTAAACACCATTAACAGAATTGTGGATGCTAAAAAAATAGGCCTATACCGAGATTATAAACTTATGTTCATCCCTAATTGGACTATACAGATTCAGGAGAAAATTGTTAGGGCCTTCAAAGTGCTGGGATTTAAATTAGATTGATTTCAGCTTAAAGATTGTTAATTACCTAGATATTACCCTCAACCTCGATAATAATTATTTCAAATTGTACCATAAGGAAAATGAAACCCCTAGCTACATCAATATTAATTCTAACCACCCTAATGTCATTGTAAATCAAATACCGAGGACTGTTAATACTAGAGTTAGCCAATTATCTTCTAATCTTAGGGTATTTAGCGAAAACAAAAAACTTTGAAAAACCTCCAGAATAGCGGCTATAAAGATAAATTAGCCTACTTAGCACCCATTAGCAAATCTGAATTGCCGAATACTAACATTAAATGTAGGAAAAGAAGGATTATATGATTTAACACCCCACCCCCACTTTCAAATATTAACATTGGACAGTTTTTTAATTAATAAGTAAACACTTTGACAAAATAACTCTAAATAAAATATTTAATAGAAAAACGATGAATATTATATGGCACTAATGTAAAACATATAAACTAACATTAGGTAGACGATAATAGATGATATAAACAAATATTTTATTTATATATATATATATATATATATCACAATAACATGTGTGTGTGCGTGAGTGTATATATATATATATATATATTCGATCAACAAAGAAATCATTCTATAAACCCAACCAATCACGATTAATACCCTAAAAATAGAAGAAATAACTTTAAATAAAAAGATAAAACCCTTTAAGCACTAAGACATAAGTGTATATGTGTCTGTGTACACGCGTTTATATGAATAAATGTGCACGTGTGTATACTTATATGCAAGCATGAATGTACACGTGTGCGTATGCCCAAGTGTATACATACAGTTATATGAACAAAAACTTAAATGATAGATATTTAATTTCAACCTAACCTCCTGAAACTAATACTTAAAATAGCACACAATCAAATAAAAAAAAATCACAGCCGTTGAATATATATATATATATATATTTTAAATCAGATACTTTAATTCAAGTGAAAAAAGCAGGAAGGTAAATTCCAAAAACCCGATCCTAATTAATATTAAAAAATTTATTTTAATATTAAAAAATGATACAGGAAGAGAGCTCCATGTAATAAAATATTGCAGAGCAAATATAAATTAATAAAGGATTAACATCATTGAATTAATCCTTTATTAATTTATATATATATATATATATATATAATTTAAGGATTAATATCAATTATTTATGTACTAAAACCAAACGCAAATTTCCCAGTTCCCATAAAAAAAATATAAATAAAAAAACCTAGAACACTAAAAAAATGAAAAATGGTGTCATGTCAAGAGAACATAATAATCGATCACAAATAGCAAAGATCGAAAGGAAAGAGGGAAAGGAAAAAAAAGAGAAAAGGCTAAAAAGCAAGCGTAAAGTTAAAAAAAAGTAAAATCAAAGAAAAGTACAAATGATGCTACTTGTATGCTGCACGTGAACGCACATCCGCACACACGAACGCATCATTGCTGGAGCAAACAATACGAGAAAAACTTAGATCGACTAAACTATCGCCTGGTTCACACTCCACCCACGTCTATTGTACAGGTGTAGAGGCTCATCCCTTGTTTCCTGTTTAGGATGTGGTTTCTGGCTTTCTCTTTTCCAATCTTTTCACTTTTCTTTTCAATTGGAGTAGATTGACGAAACTATCGCCCGGTTCACGCTCCACCCACGTCTATTGTACAGGTGTAGAGGCTCATCCCTTGTTCTCTGTCTAGGATGTGGTTTCCGGCTTTCTCTTTTCCAATCTTTTCACTCTTACGTAGCCCCGTGCGCAGCAGTGGTGTTACCGCCTTGCTCGGGGTGATATGATTAAAAAAAAACATCCAAACAAACACATCCATCACAGCTATGTGAATATTATATCAGTATTACACACACATACATATATATTCGCGTGTGTGCAATACACTTCTAAGTACACATTTATAATATTTCTCTTATTATGCTCATATCATTCCCCCTAACAAAAACACATACAAGCATACACATAGAGGAGACAGTGACAAAGAATGAATACGTATAGGCAATGGTGACCGGAGACCAAGCGATCGAGTAACCAGTAGACAAACAGGTGTGGCTGATTAATTGGGTTCAACTTCCATCGGACTTAATGTCTAATCCATCCAGTCACTCCCAAACAATACTGACCAATGTCCAGTATAGACGCAATCCGTCTTATTTCAAAACTCATTTTATTAATCAGCCACTGTCTTGTCATCCGGCTTTTGGAAGCCAATCATCAGCTTTCTCTCTGAGACTGTCAATGCTTCGATGAGACCTTTTAAATGGGATAGAATTCAGATATGAAAGTCCGAGATCAATTTCGTCAAGAAAATGTTAAAACGCCAGCATTTGGTAGACCCCCAAAGAATGTTTCAACCTGCACAATTTTTTTAATGCTCTATTCTTTCAGATTGTGAGTGATCATAGTTCTTCACTGTTTTTCCTTAACCGTGAATTGCAATGCTTTCTACAGAAAGTTAGTGTAGTGATTTACTAGGATCTCTATAGGTCGATATTAATGTTTCTTTCTAGACTAGATGCCATTCAAGGCTAGAGAGTTCAGTCTACCTTTCTATTTCACTCATAGCTGCATTAACCCAGGTATTTCTCATGGGGAGAAATACCTGGGTTAATGCAGCATATAATAGGATTTGATTTCACTTTTAAACGTTGAGCTACGTCTACGGCTATGAAACGAAAGGCGAATATTATAAGCAATATTCCATTTTTCTCTAAATGATCAGGGGGCAGAGTCAATTCGGAATACTTCAGAATAAACAGTTCAGTAAGGAAATTCAAATCAATCTGATATCTAATAAGG
Organism: Ascarosepion bandense; assembly: GCA_037127315.1. Classification (NCBI taxonomy): domain Eukaryota; kingdom Metazoa; phylum Mollusca; class Cephalopoda; order Sepiida; family Sepiidae; genus Ascarosepion; species Ascarosepion bandense. Next base: position 1,161,795 of record JBBBDQ010001192.1, read on the forward strand.
AAACTTTTTTTTAATAATTTCACTACAAGTAAAGCAATAATGCCATTCGGACGCAATGGGAATGAAAGTGAATGAGAAGAATTTAGTGAGAACAAATGACAATAAAAGAACAGATTACAAAAGAATAACAGGTAGTGAAGTCGGTGTATTTAAGTTTTCAAAGATTACAGGTAGCAGTGAAGCAAGAAATCGAAAATATTTTTAGAAAAGACAGAGGGACGCCACCATGTCACGTCGGTGGGAAAGTGACTGAAGTCGAAACGCCTGGTCAGGATCGATTTAATGACAGAGACTCCTTTCAGTTTTCTCAAGGATCTCGAGATACATAAGATGAACACCAAACCAGATATGGTATCAATACTCAATGCCCGAACGAATAATAGATTTATAAATCTTCAAAATGGAATCTGACAAGAAAAATTGTCTGGAACGAAACTATATAAAAACAGGGTGTAGCAACTAAAAAACGTTCACCCACTGAAAATAACGTTTATAATAATGAAAAATAATGTCAATTCTTTCAGTTGTCATTTACGTTTTGTCTACGCAACTGAAGATATACAGTCACAAGTCAACTGGAAACGTATTTCAGTTAAGGTAGAGGAATCGGAAAGCCGATTTAAAATTTCGGTTGAATCCATTGCATTCACTTACACACTAATACCATTTAGGAAAGATATCCATCTCTTCTTCTCCAGGTATGGGTTGAATAGGAGGACATATTGGGGTCTATAGCCTTGGTTGGTAACCAGACTACGACAGAAAGAAATGGCAATCTACTGCGGAAAGATCTTCTGCCCAGTCCCTCATGGATTGAAAAAGAGATGATCACCCAAGCGTGTAACACAAATGGCACTTAACTGACTGAGTGAATTCAAACCATGATCTGTCAGGCTGGCTCCTTCGTAGAACTCGTAGAAGGACACTTTGGTAAAAATGTAGTTTCGCTGATGGAAAAAGGAATGCAAGTTTGATTTCGTAGGGCCTCATAATTTACGATAGTTGTTAAGAATTTTACTGTTTAATAAAAATATAAATAAGAACAGCAGCTCAGACATCTGTACCAACCAAAAATAAAAAATAGCATAACAATAATTTATATATATATATATATATATATATATATATAAATGCATCTTAAGACAGTATACGTGGTTTATCATTATGCTTTAAAGGTGATTTTATTAAGTGTTGATTGTTTAGATTTGATGTACATGACCTCCAATATCTTCAGATATCTAAACAACCAACACTTAATAAAATCACCTTTATATCTGGACATAACACGTTACATTGCATTTGAATACATGGTTCTGTTGTCATTTCGCGCTATCACGCGGTGTGACGTCATAGAACCGCATTGCAGATTTGAGAACTGCGTTTGTTATTTTTGATAACTATTGCCGTTGCCTAGCGGAGTTTTATGTCAACACAAAATAAAATCGTCGGTGATGGTGGATGTTACTGTATTACCGTCTTAATAACCTCTCTGAAGATAGCTCATGTGAGCCGAAAGCTTAGAACCAAATCAATAAAAAATTATCTATGTTGGAGAATGTTGGAGAATTTTTGTCTTTATTTTCAACTGAAATTAAAGCCAAAATACGACGTTTAGAACGGCTCATGATTAAACATAATAGACATTCATTGTCTCTTTATATATATATATATATATATATATATATATATATATATATATATATATATATAATTATGTAGCACTCAGTATCGATCTCACATTACATAGTTGAAGGGATCAGAATTTTTACCACAACCGGTACTCTGAAAAAATCAACTGACAACCTTTAAATAGGTTTGTCTTTTAGAGGAATATTTTAGGTTCGTCACACTTATGGATTTCTTTTGGCAAGTTTACTGAAACAGAAAATGTTATAACAAGACGAACTATGGGGCGTGATATTTGTTTTCCGTCCTATTTACAGATTTTACACGTTTTGTTATATTACCGAATTATAATTTATTTTAGTTTATCAGACATCAGCACATCCTTCGAAATCCAGTTTTAAGAGAAATGCCTTTATCACTCTCTTGGCTTATCAATCGACAAAACAACTATTCATCATGTCTCGACACATCTCATTTTATTAAATCCCAGCCGCATAACGACACGTCGGCGTGATATGGTTTTTGGTTAAGAAATCCGGTCTAAAGCATTGGACCTTCAAGGTCACTCTTATCCTGTTCAGCTGACGAAGCCATATAAATACATCTATCAGACGGAGAGAGCAAGAGTATATGTCGGCGCCAATACACTTCAAAGACTCCAAGCCTTGTATGCAATGCTATGTAATTATGCATACTGGTCTTGATTGTCGGAAGATTGATCATCGATTTATTGCCTGGACTGACTCCAAAGAATGCATTGGCATTGGCAGTAAGATCAAACACTTGATCCACTAATAGTTACTACCAGCTTTGGCCAAATTCTTTGAACTGATCACGCTGACCCACAAGCCACTCCTAAGACTGCATCTTGGGTTGAAGCAATATTTAAAGAATTAATGTCTAACAGTAACCTGATAACATAAATTTGATGTGGCTGTGTGACAAGTTATATTCAAACTAGAAAAAATTAATACAAATTAAACAGAATCGACATCAGTGAAACATAGATATACGTGTCCAAATATAGTTTTGAGGTAGGTTATATTTATGGACGAAAGTGATCAATATCTGGTTTTAAGAGTATCTGAATATAAAAGTGGACAGTGAGGTCAGCATAGATTTCGTTCAAATACGAAGCAATCTGTCGCCACTCAATATTGACCCCAGTTTCTACTTACACTTTTTTTTTAATCATATCACCCCAAGCAAGGCGATAACGCCACTGATGCGCAGGGTGCTACGTAAGGGTAAAAAGAATGGAAAAGAGAAAGCCGGAAACCATATCCTAAACAGGGAACAAGGGATGAGCCTCTTCACCTGTTCAATAGATGTGGGTGGAGTGTGAACCGGGTGATAGTTTAGTCTATCTACGTTTTGTTTCTATAAAACTATCAACACTCTATATCCACCCCTATTTCGAGCACTTTGGGATAAAAAAGTTACTTGCCAAAGTGTCTTTAATCAGTAAAACTACTGAAAAAGCAATAACCTTGGCGCCCAAAACTATGACAACTTAACACTATATATTATATGAATCCGTGAAAATTAATATATAATTATATAGATAATGAACACGTTTAGCCATAATACTGATAGTATAAAAACTGAATCTGCAATATATGCTGAAAAGTTGTCGGCCTTACCCGCTTTCCAAATAAAAGATGTTTGAACTTGTTACTTTTTAGTCGAGCCGATATATATACAAACAATTCATATATCGTATACACATAAAAGAAGAGATGGACAAATATGTTTCTTTTATGTTTTTACTAAAAATTATAATAATCAAAGTGTATGTTTTTGCAGTAATATATAATTTCATAGAGAGGTAAGTATGTATATTAATATGTACTAGTCGAACCCGTGGAATTTCCACGGAAGGATAATTATGATATCCTGGAAAGATTTTACTTTGTCATGATAGTAACACATTAATAAATAAAATAAATTAATAAAATAGTGAAATTTCAAAAGAATTGTTTTATTATTATTATTATTATTATTATTAAATAATTTAATAATATATAAAGTTTTAAATATATTTTTAAAATCTTCAAAGAATTTATTGCGAGTAAACTTTTTAGTTAAGAATTGATTATATTGCCTATCTAAAATTGAGAAGTTTAATAAAATCGTTTTATTATTCATCGAAATATTTTTTCAGAGTATAATGTCCTTAATAGTTATTATTTATTCCAGCAATTAAAAGCGTATCAAATTAAATTATATCAGAGTTTTATTGGATTTTTTTATTTTAGTCTTCGGAGACTATTTTCGGATAATGATTGCAAACTTAAAATTAAAAAAATGGATGATTTATATTCCCCAATGAGTCCTGCGTTGAACAAATAAAACAAAAGTTAGCTATCAATGTAACATTTATTAAAATTTAATGGATTTACGTGGAGGGGGGAGTAACAGAAAAAATTATTTTTGTCAAGATTTAAAAAAAATAATAAGTTAAAAAATAATTTCATTCATTTGTAAATGAGTACTGATAGTTTCATTAAAATTTAACAATTATTTGATTTTTGCGAGAATTTCAAAATTAATGTGTTTCTCACCGAAAAAAAGTGGGTAATGCAATCATTACGTTTCCATTGTGAAACAGTCGTAACGTTTTTTTTTTAACTACGAACTCAAATCAAAACAAAAAATTTCTGACAAAATTTCGAAAATGTTAGAAGGGATTAAAAAATTAAAAAAAAAATAATTAAAGTTACTTTAAAGGCTCCTGTGTCCATTGTAAACAGAAAAGACCAACTGAGTAATGGCCAAAGGTGTAAAAGAGGCCAGAAATGTCGTTCTTAGGTCGCGGGATACAACAAATTACCTATTTTTACTATATTGTACAGTACAAACACATATACACACAGCTTAAGCTGCTGCTGCTCCTACGGTAATGCTATAGACTTTCTTCTCCTACTCTGTCACTCTTTACTACCCTTCCGTTTGGCAAAGGTGAGAAAAAGGCTGATGAGAGTAGCGTTTAAAAAGATAGAGGGAGAAGGAAAAGCTCGTATAGAGGGTAAGTGTCGTAACGGACGGACTAAGTAACTAACTAAGGAAGGAACAAGCACAGTTATAATATAAGTAATAGTTTGCACCAAACACTAAGGACAGCATTTTAACATTATTAGTGGGGCAAGTTTTTTTCTTTTTAAATGTGTGCGTAAAAAGAATTAGATTTTTAGTCTTGTTGCATGTGAATTCTGTTATCATTCGATATTTGCAAATAAAATGTAAATAAAAGAATGCATCATTTGTAAATTTGATATTTTTATTTTAATCTACGTAAAAGAAGTAAAATTACCAGAAAAAGAAAGAATAAGGAATGTGGTTAAGTTACCAAGAAACAAATGGAGATGTGAATGCAGAGAAAAACGGAAGAAAGCAGAGAAATGAAAGATGCTAAAATAAGTTTTGAATGTGTTAAAAGCAATAGATCAGTAAAAATATAAGTGGATAAGGAAAGTGAAAAGAAAAGTATGGAAAAGAAAAAACAGAAATAAAATTGAAGGCGGAAAATAAAAGAAACGACTAATAAATGCGAAGAAGAAAAAAGTCAACGAAAAAGAAAGAGCATACATGGATAAAAAGAAGATTGATTGATTCATTTTCTACGGCTTATCAACCCTTGCAGATTATTTAAAGCCAGAAAACTTTTCAAGACAATTTTTGAAATAATGATTTAGTGATACACGTTTTACTAATGAAAAGAGAAGAGTTGGATTTATCTGTCAGTGAGTTAAGTGCCATACGTGATACGCGCTTGGGCGATCATGTCTCTTCCAAGACTGGAGAGAAGACTATCCCGCAGTAGGTTGCAATCACTTTCTGTAGAAGACTAGTTGCCAACAAAGGCTATAAAACCCAATCTGTTCTGTTGTTTGACTTATAACTGGAGGAAAGAGACGGCTTAATACCGTTTTCAAGGGTATTTGAGCATAAGTGAATGTAACGAATTTAACTAGAAATTCGAACTCTGATCTCTTGTTCCGAGTCGATATCAACTGCACTACAACGCAACTTTCCCAAAAGTAAGTGCATATAATGAATCAAACGGGAATTAGAACTCTCTCTGATTAACAATTGTGGGACATTAACCATTACACCCTCTACACATCCAAGCTTACAACACCTGGTATTCCCGAGCGGTCATCCATATAAGTAGTGACTGGATCGACATTGCAATGTGATATAATCGTAACCCCTACAGAAAGAAGAAATATATAATTAAAAACCCTATTGAAAAAGTGAAAGATAAAAAGAATTAAGGAGAAAGAAAAATGGAAAACGAAATTAAAAATGCCATGTTAAATCAAGATTCTGAATATAATTTTCTGAGACAGCTGAGATGCCTTCCAAAAGGCTAAATAAAGTATTAAGAAATATGAATAATTCATAAGAACAAAGAATAAGAGTGCTATGTGGTATCAGTCCTTCTATACACAAGTGAATTCTGGGCAATTTCTGCGCTGATAAAACAGAGATTTTAGGCAGTAGAGATGTGGTTTTGCAAAAAAATGGTGAGTATATCATGGACGGAAGATGTAAGTAACAAGGAATATTTTAGGTGAAAAAAAAAAAATAAAATGGATAAATCTACTTGGAATCATAAAGAGACAGTTGAAAATTCTAGAATACTGAAGAAAGAAGGCTTAGAGAATTTGACACTTGGAGTTAATGAAGACGAGCATTACGAGAAGATATCGATTAAACTACCAAACGTGTTTTTGTAAATGGATAGCAAAACAGAGACTGAGAAAGATATTAAGACAAACATTACTAGTACCACTAAGGATAGGAAGGTGTCGCGAGCCATGATCGCCTGAAGGGACGCAGCACATGATAAAGAGGATGATAGCTAAGCCATCTTGGAATAGCGTAATGCAATTCGAATATAGATTATCGTTGTGGTGTATTACATTTAGTGGCCGGTATATAGAAGGATAAAGAAGACATTAATTTTAGGTGAAGTAAGATAGAAGATTTTATTAAGACTTAAAAAGGAGAGAAAACTGTGGCTATGACTGTCTGCATACTGAAGCGACACGGTATATACAAGAAGAAAAAGAAGAATGGATATTCACAAAGCTAGGTTTAGGGTGAAATGTAGAGGTTTCCAATCTGACGTGAACCAGATCTAAAGGCTCAGATATGAAAAGAAACTAAGGTAAAAGAAGGAAATAATTGATCAAATATACGAAAGAAGAAAATAAAATAAAGAAAGGAAAACGTAGATTAAAAACAAAGAAATGAAAAGAAGGTAGAAACTCAATCACATTATGCGAACGAGAGAAATAAATGGAAGTCAAGCTTAACAGAACTAGACGAAAAAATAAAAATTAATGTCAATGAAAGAAGGAATAGAAATTAAAATCATGGAGGAAAATTTGAAAGACATTAAGAATGAAATTGTGAGAGGAAGAGAAGGGAACTAATTATCATCCTCGTTGAATGATCATCATATTTTATTTGGTGGGTTTCATCGTCTCGTATTCCCAGAGAGTTGTTTTATTCTTCAGTTCCTCTGGGAGAACATATGTTAACAGTAGTGCTGTTAAAGGAAAAAAAAAAAAAAAAAAAGAAAGAAAGATTCGTATTGCATTCAATAATTCTAATTCACCAAAAGACATCAAAGATACATTCCAAAGGGAATATGAAACAATTTCAAGCTATCTTTGGCATTCTTTTCACTTCTAAGCTGTTCTTACGTCATTTTCAGCATCTTTTTGGGGATTTCATTCTTTGTCTTTCCACGATTTATTTTATTATGAAAACTATAATAATATCTACGGCTTATCTTCTATACGCCTATTTTTTATCCTCTTTATTCCTTTCTTCCTTTTTTGCTCTTCTTATTCGAGGTCTTTTCATTCTTTTCGTACTCAGAGTCCCTTCTTTCGTTTCTTAATCACTCAAAGTTCCTTCGTTTTTTCGTTCGCTCCTTCTTTCTTATTCGAAGTCTTTTCTTTCTGGATAATTATTTCTTTTCTTTTTTCACGGTTTTTCCTTTCTTTGTGAATCAGAAGTCTCACTTCATAATAACGCCGTACATTAATTACATTATGAAATAGGAGTGGAGGTTAAATTTTTTAATACATCAATATCAGTATAATTTTTATATGACATCACACTGAATTCGAACATAAAACATGTAAAATAGGATGACTCTTATGAAGAATATGTGCATTGTGATGCATTGGATATCGGCTCGGAACAAGAAATTGGGGAGCCGAGTTCGAATTCCAGCTAAATTCATTGCATTCACTAACGCGCAAATAACCTTGGGAAAGGTATTAATCCGTATATTCCTACCAGTTAGGGGTTAAATAACAGGACAGATTGGGTTCTATAGCCTTGGTTGGCAACCAGTCTACCGCAGAAAGCAATGGCAACCTACTGAGAGATAATCTTCTGCCCAGTCAGTCAGTCATGTCTCTTTCGAGACATGATCGCCCAAGCGTCAATCACGTATGGCGCTTAACTGACTGACTTATGAAGAATGTTTTTAGAATAACACTTGTCTCAAAATTGTTTCTTTCTTCATATATGAGCTGTGATTGAAAAGCTCTCTGTCTAAGAGATTCAAAAATAGATTCTGATGTTTAGTCATTAGATTAAATTCTGGAAAGTGAGTCTAATCAATAACTTCAGTACCTCTCACCGTGTATGTATCTTTGTAGACATTAACAAAATCTGTGTATTCTTTCTTACTTTAAATATTATATTTATTGAATATATGCATTTTGGGTAGACGTCACTGTTTTTTTTCTTTAATTTACATCTACTGTCCTGTGTATTCCACAGTTTTTATAAAGAAAACGTACCTTTTGGTAGGATTTGAAACAGCGGTCCCCTTATACGGGAATCTCCTGGTAAGTCCTGTAGGCTTTTAGATCACGCAGCCACGGAAGGCTCATAGCCAAGTAAAGTTCAATTAATCAATTTAAGAACTACATACCTCTTTTTCAAATTCCTAGAAGCCTATATTTGAGACGTTTTATTTTCATACATGAAACAAACAAAATTTCTAAAGAATTAATGGATTTTAAAAATGAAATTATGTCTTAATACTTTAAGCGTTATTATTACTTTTAACGTTTAAAGAAATAAGCGATAATATTGGATTATAATTAAAAATTTTTAATTTCTTAGAAATTAGACACTCGATGGGTAAATGTAACTGGAACAGTTCTTTGACAAGTCTTCCAAGTGACAATAGACACGGTGTAAGAAGTTTGACATTCGGCGGAGACAGTTGACAATTACAACTAACAATGAAGATCCTTTTAAAGATATGGAAGGATTTCAATGAAGAATAAAGTTAATTTATGTGGGAATCTGAGATAAGGAAATATCATCATTATATGTTTTATTATTCTGTGACGTTATATTCATAAATTTTCATCCGTTGTATCCTCCGAATTTCTTCAGGTGTCTGTTGTCATACTCGGTAACTTGCTCAGAATTTTGAAACTAAAGTGCTAATATGGTATAGGAACGTGTGAAATTACGGGAGGTAAGGGCGAGTTCCCTGGGTGTCTGATTGATGATGAGACAAAAACTACTTTTATGTAAAAAAAAAAATTAAACAGTCAGACCTTGTCCGTTGAATTTAATAAATCTTGTGTGACTTATTACTGCCTAAACAACATGTTTTTATCAAAGCACATAAAATTGATTGAGAGTTAGTAGACTAATCTCGAATATCATGGCGTTTAATTTCAATCCTTGTTGATGTTTATTCAGTGATATGAACCAGATGTTTATTTTTAAAAATTACTTTGTTACACTGACAACCATAAAAAAAGATCAAGCATTAGGTTACCTAATTTTAGTCTTTGGCAACTCGATAAAATTACAGTCTGATAGTTTGGTCTCAAGAAAAATGCATGCGTGTTTAATTCTGAATTCTAGGTATACAGCTATATATTTATCGAGTTCCTTAGATACAGTGTCGTGCAAATAAACTTGAGAAAGTTACAAGTCCATCACTTCTTGCCGACCTCAGCAAGGGTTCAAAACAGTTGGGTAGACTGGACTATCTTACATTGGTTAGTAACTAGTCTAAAAGGATGATAACTTTCAATTCAATAGATACTTGAAGACTTTGTAGTAAGCTCTGTGCCCCAATTCTTTGTATTTACTTCTAAAAAGTTTGAATTGTTCTGCACCAATGTTCATCATTGTAATCAAATCATATGTGAGGACAATCTTGCTCGGTTCTAAGAACTGAATAGTTAGACTTTAATACGTTTGAGACCACTAGAAAGTCAATCATATAAACATATTTATTTATCAGCATGTAATCATAGACGTTTGTACACAAATGTACATTATATATGATTATAGGAAATAACTATTTGAGATATTTTTTCTCGTTGAAATGAAAGCGGTGATGCTTTTAACATTATAAATTAGGTCATATAAATCAACGAAACGATGACGAAGTTCAGTTTTTTCCGAAACTTTTTCATATAATAACGGATGCGAATTTGAAACTTTTGCTTTCGTCAGCTTTATTCACGATTACTTGATTATTTCTGTCAAAGTTACTTTCAAAATGGTTGTCTTCTCATTTGTTGCTGCTAGCCAATAAACAACGGATTTTTAAAAGACCATATGATACACTTGAACATCATTTTCAAGAAATATACAGAGCGTTTAAAAAGATAATCTGATTAAACAAAGCGACTTCTTATTAGTACCGTAACTCTTAGTAACGATGTGTTATAATGATATGGAGTCCATTGTTACCATAATCGCACGGCCAAAAATCTAGAGAAAGTATATTTATTGCTGTAAAATACAACAAAAGTGGTATAAGACAGAAGGGGAAGTGGGGTAAGGCTGATCCACATTAACTATCCTAGACCAAGTTAATCAGATTCACGACCCATTCATCCATTAAAATTTGCTCATTCACCACAAACACTCATCCATCACCATTTAATCCTACATATGATCCATTTAATTCACATATTTTCCTACGACATATGTCACGACATGAACATTTCATTTATATACAAATTGCCTAAGTGCCATTTTTTTTCAAAATATATAAAAATATATAGCGATATAAATGAGGGGGGAGAGGATGAACCTACAAAACGAAATTAAAATACAACAAAATATTAAAAATAAAAAATAACTGATGTTAGTAGGATTCGTCCATCCCACAAAAATAAGAGCGGTCGTCTATAAACAGAATCAACAAGCTTACTCACGGAGGGAGAAGGATAAAAATAAATGATGGAGTGAGAAAATCAGAAACTGATCTGGTCATTATGAAAAACACATAAGAGAAAAAAACAAAATTGGCAATTGGGAAATCTTGACATGGGTTGTGATAAGGAACGACATTAACTAGGTAAACAAAGTGGGGGCTTTGTCAGAAAAACGCCTCTTTGCGTCAATGGAAACTTAGAAAATCAAGACTGGTCCTGTTCATTCGAACCAAGCTCGCCACTTTTACCAACCTTTCTCTAAAATTGTTGCCAACAAACACTTTGTTTTGGTTGTGATCTTCACCTTGAGCTGATACTCAAAGTATCCGACCAACTCCTGATGAGAATAGAGTTCGGATCACAAGATTAACTTCATCCGCGCAAACATATGGAGAAATGGAATGAAATACTTCAATTGAAAGAAATATAATTTTCTAAACTTATTTAAAAGAAAAGAAGAAAAATAAATTGCTTTCACGAGAGAGAAATAAAGTTGCAGCAATAATAAATTATTCGGTATCCTCAGATGAGCAAAAGATAACAAGTCACGTTTTAGCGAGCTTTCTAAGTATTTAATTTGCATAAGTCTTAATTCACTAATTTTTAAGAAAGAAAATTCATTACAATAATTGTTCAAAAGAGGGTATGTTATTTTGAAGTGATTGGATTGGTGGGAGCTTGGCAGGTGAAAAACAACAGACAAAGAAACATTCACGCAAGTTATTTCACGTTCAGAAAACGTGAGAAGAAATGCTTTTCATGTACAAAATTTGAATTTATTCCTTTTCTTTGTTATCAAATCGATTACAAATATTTTTGATGGCAGGTATAGATTTCCGTTCTTTCAATCTGAATTCATTCAACTACTGACAATAAAGCATGCGCTTTTAATTAAGGCCTCGTATTATAGAGGCTGTCCTTGGGCCGCTACTTCACATGGGAGTGCGCTCGCTGGTTTGTAGTTACGCTTACTTTTACATTATTAAAGATCCGCACATCAAAGATAAAAACAATAAGTTTGTTTGCCGTCAATTTATTGCGAGGATTTGCAAAGTATCCTGTGGGGATTATCTTAATTTCAAGGAGATAGAGATATGCAGCCACCTAGCCAAAAACAAAAACAAAAAAAAACAAAAAAAAACAAAAACAAAAAAAAAACAAAAACAAAAAAAAACAAACAAAAAAAATTGATATCTTTTCATACATCAGATTTGTATATCGTCCTTTGAGTTTTCAGTTTGTTTTATCTTGTTCCTCTCTACAATCATTTGTCTTTTACTCGCTTCTTTTTTGTTTCGTTATTTCGTCTTCCCTCCTCTTTCAGTATTCCAGTTTTTATATTTTTTTTTTTTTGCTATTGTTGTTTTACTTTTTACCTTTCTGCTTTTGCTTTTACCTGACCTTTCTTTTTTTTATTTCATGCACATTTTTCCTTATAGCATTTCATCTTTTCGCTTTTTTCTGTTTCTTTTATTTCTCCTTTTACTGCGTTTTTAATCACGTCTATTATTTCCTTGCCTGTTCATTTCAAGTTTCCTTCATTTACAATAATCGAACTATTCATAATTTTCCATGTTTTTTATTCATATATTATTCAATTTAATTACTTTCTTTTCTTTCCCACGCCGTCTTCACTACTTTTCTTTCAACTGATATGTTTTTTTTACAAAAATACCTTTAATATCTTCATCAGTAGTTTAATTGCCATCTCTTATCTCCTTGACTACCATTTTTCCCCCGACCCCACTGTATCTTGTTCTTCTCCCTTTCCGCTCTATTCTCACGCAGTTTTATTCACACAAGTTTTTCCATCCTTGTCTTATCCATTCTACGATACCCACTATGACCTGTTTTTCTTTCTTTTCACACTACTCTTATGTAGCCCCTGCGCACCAGTGGCAGTAATGCTTTGCTTAGGGTAAAACGATAAAAAAAAGTTTGAGCTGTATTCAGCTTTTATTCTTTAATTCTCAGGCTTCAATTATGACTTCAATGTTAGTTTCTTGGGGACTATTATAAGTTTGTTGTTTGTGTTATTATTCCAGTTTTGTTGCCATTTTGCGTAAAATAATTTGTTGCTTTTTAGGTCGGTATAAAGGATGTTGATATTATTAGAACTCAGGTTTAAGTCCAGTTTGGCTGCCGAGTCTGCTCTTTCATTACCTCTCACTCCGATATGGCTTGGGATCCAACATAATTATTTCTTTATGGCTAGAAAATGAGTCTAGTCTATTCAGCAATTTGGTGATTAGTGGGTTCTCAAGCTTTTTATTACTGAGTGATGTTAAGACGGAGAGTGAATCTGAAAAAATTATACATTTCTTACGTTTACTTTTTGGTAGGATATTGAGAGGAAGGTCAATGGCACAGGCCTCTGCAGTGAAAATGAAACTTTCTATTGGGAGAATCTTTTTGTAGATTGTTCTATAGGAATTGCTGCACATGATGCCCTACTGTGGTTCTTGGAGCCATCCGTAAAGATATTTAAATGATCAGGGTACTCCAGGATAATATTATGAAGTTTTTCTTGATAAATGTTGGAATGGGGTTTTGCTTTGGAGAGTTCATTCAGTTCAAGGATCATTTTGGGTTTTTAAGAGTCCAGGTGGGGTTTGAGACAAGATGTAATCATGGATATTTACGACAGACATTTCTAATTCTTGTAGAACCGATTTCATTCGAAGGCCAAAGGGCTTTATAGCTTTTTCTCTTGCTTTGAATAATCTAAACTTATTTATAAATGGAACTTCGTCTCTGTGTGTGTATGTGTGTCCGTTACCTATAGACTCCGAAACGGCTGAACCGATTTTCTTGAAAATTTACAGTTGTACTATAAGCATCTGCGAGTGTTCTTAGCTAGATTTTGTGTCGAGGTACCCCCGATAAATATCGAAAATCGACAGTCGAAAGAATCGGGTTATAGAAGGAGTGGTCCGATTTTAATCAAATTTGATACACTCATAGACAAAGACATAAGAAACGATATTCAGAAATTTCAAGGTTGATGTTCTTACAATAGTGCAGAAAATCGATAATATATATATATATATATATATATGAAAGGCAAGATGTTTGTGTGTGTGTGCTTATCTGTCTATATGTCTTTTATACAAATCCACAATTTTTATCTGATTCTCACCAAACTACACAAATATTCTTTAGGATGAGTCTGAGCTCCAGGACCATTGATTAGTTTTAAAGCTTTCATTACACCCGAGCAAACGCTGGGCTATACTGCTAGTTCACTATATCTTGAATGGAATATAGCATCTTACGCAGGATTACGTGGACACGATTTCAGCTTGTTATAATATTGGGTAGCCAGTTTATGACTCCTTATATTTGCAGGTACCTCATTTGCCTTTGCATACAGACTTTTCACTGGGAACGTTCTGAAGGCTCCAAGCACTAATCTCCGGCCTCAATGGCAGATCGGATCTAGTATCTTTAAGTAAGTCTTTATAGCTTACAGCTATATCGTGTTGAATACACCGTTTCTCGTCCGATCACCGAAGTTAAGCAACATCGAGCCTGGTCAGTACTTAGATGGGTGACCGTTTTGGAATATCAGGTGCTGTAAACGTAGGGACCAAGAATGGTCTACCGGTCCTCTGGGTTTGAGGGATGGGCGTATGGCTAACAACCCTGCCCCATAAAAAACAGTTTGTTACGGAAACAGTGGTCACCTCGGCGTGGTGTAATGGCTAGCAAGTTCGTTTCGCTAGAATCATTATAACTGAGCCCTACTTTCGACAGTGTGTGCTACGCTTAGAAAATCACCTTCCTCCAAGTTTGAGGGTTGGGCGCAGAGTTAACAACCCTGCCTCATAAAAAACAGTTTGTTACGGAAACAGTAAAAACGCTGCCCTACACTCAATTGAGTGTAACGGAAAAGTTTTTTACGGAAATACTTACAAAATGTTGTTGCCCTACACACCATTGGGTGTAATGGATGAGATAATGATGATGCTAGCTGACTGATATATAAAACTACTATAATCCAACTTTGATCTAATCAGTGATCTGTATAACTTCAGAAAGGTTTCTCGATCTGCTCCCCACTCTGTGTGGGCTATCACACGTAATAGTTGTAGTCTTTTATTGCAACTAGCTTTCAGGTACTTCAGGTGGGGGATAAACGTCAGTTTTTTGTCGAATAAACTCGCGTTCATTTACTACGAAAATGTCCGTCCTTCCGAGTTTTAGACTAGGATCATTGTGTAGTTTTCTCTTATGACAAAATGTATGCATTTAGTTTTTGTTTGAGAAAATCTAAATCCATTTTCTGTTGCCCATTTGTTTATTTTTCTAGGCATTGTTGGAGTTTGCGCTCAATGGTGGGTATATATTTTGACCTGTAACATATTAGGAGGTCGTCCATGTGTAAAGATCCATCAACTCCAGAGGTTAAACATTTTGTTATGTTGTTTATTTTATGTTAAACAGAGTCACAGATAGTACACTGCCTTGAGGGACTCCCTCTTCTTGTTTTTTTTTTATATTAGAGAGAGTGGGTCCGATGTGAAATTTAAATTTGCGGTTTGATTAGAACCCCTTGATAAAATGAAAGAGTCTACCTTTTAAGCCGAGATCACGTAGATCTCTCAATATTGCATACTTCTCTAGATCCAAAAATTGCTGAGAGGTACTCATCCCTAATAAATTTTTCTCTTATAGCTGTTTCCAAGCGAACCAAATGATCTGTTGTACTTCTTTTATTACGGAATCCACATTGTAGGTTGGAAATAAGGCCATTAAATTCTAAATACCAAACTAGTCTATCGTTTATCATCCTCTCCATTATTTTGCATAAACAACTGCTCAATGAGATTGGTCTATAGTTTTGTGAATTTGAATTGTCTTTTCCTGATTTTGAAATTGCTATTATAGTTTGTCACCATATGTCTGGAAGTTAACCTTCTCTCCATAGTTTGTTAGAAATTCTTAAAAGCAGTTTTAATGATTCTGTAGGTAGTTTCCTCAAGAATTCGTAATGGACTTCGTCCGGTCCTACAGCAGGATTGTGTGATCTTTTTATAGAATCTTTTCAGTTTGTGAAAAGAGATTATTGTACTTTTCAAGGTTTTTCGATTTGAAGTTTAGTTTGTACTGTTCTGCGTTTTATTTAGCTGTCTTAAATGTTGCATTGTAATTTTGGCTAGATAATATTTTGGGAAAAGGTTTCAGATAGCAAATCTGCTATATTCCTTTTATCAGTTATGATGGAGTTATTTTTGAAAAAGTGTTTAATTGGTGTTGCTTGATGTTTACCCACAATTTTCCGGACCATCTCCCGTATTGCTTTCGGTTCAGAGGAGGAATTCAGTTTGCTAACATATTTTTGCCAGCAATTTTCTTTATCACCCGGCGAGATTTAGCTCTATTTTGTTTATATTCTATCAGATTTGAAATAGTGGGCTGTTTTGGAAATTACTTTAGAGTAGCTTTACATAATCTGATAGCTTTTTCACATTTATTGTCAAACAAGGGTTTGTTGCGTTTGTTGGGTGTTGAGGTTTTAGGAATGCATTCTTTTTGCTATTTCTTAAGTGTTTTTGTAATATGCTCTGCAGTGCATTGTTTGTCTCCATATCGGTCAGCCTATTTTTACATTTTTCCTTAAATATTTGCCAGTTAGCCTTATCTAATTTCCATCGGGGTGTTTTTTACTATTGGGTTTTGAGGTTTGGACTAGGATTGGAAAGTGATCACTGCCACATGTGTCATCCTATACGTTCTAGGCAAAGTCCATGTATACTAATGGGTCACGTATGCTTAAATCAATGGCTGAGTAATTTCCGCTAGATAAGTTGACATATGTAGGTGCACCGTTATTAAGTAAGCATATATCATTTTCATTAATAATCTTTTCTAGCGTGTTACCCTTTTTGTTAGTGTCTTTACACCCCCATAGGATTTTGTGACTATTGAAGTTCCCTAATAAGATGATTGGTCAATCAGCCTCTTCAATTTATTTTTGTCAATTTCATCATTTGTTAGGTTATATATAGAACATATAGTCGTTGTTTTATGCAGTGTGGCCTTAATGGTAACTGCTTGGATGCTTGTTGTTATATTTGTTTTACTGTGGAGTGTATTGTTTCGCATCAGAACCTATACCCACCCCGAAGCCCTGCCTCCGGAATTATGGGTGTAATTAAACATTTGATAGTTCCTAATATTGATGCCATCATCTTGTTTCAAGAAGGTCTTTTGGAGGCAGATGACTGTGGGCTGATATTTTGTTATAAGTAGAAGTTCACTTATGTTAGCTTTTAATCCTCTACAATTTCATTGAATAATGTTTGCATCATTAGTTTTAGAGATTTTGTTTCGTTGGATTGTTTCCATGTTTTCTACGCATTTGAATCTGGCTTTGTTTGGGCTTTTTTTTTTAATATTTAAAGGTTTTGTTTTGAAGAATTTTTCTCCATCTCCATTAGTTCAAATCTATCTTTTGTTTCGATTAGTGTGGTTCTTGTTTTATGTTTGCTATATTCCTTCTTCCTAGGAGATCTTTCTTTTGGAGTTAGCGACGGGATTTCGATGTTGTTTATTTTTAGGCAGGTGGGAAGAGGTTCATTAGTTTTGGTTGTGGTAGCATGAAAGCTTGGGGAATTTTCGTTGTTTGGTTTGGATTTGGGGGAACATCAGTTTCATTAATTGGAGGTTCAGAGCTTTTCTTTAAAACTAGTTCAACAGGGTTGATAAGATGTTTATAGTTTCTTTGAGTGATTCCACTAATGATTTAAGTTCTTTTAATAGATTTATCATTCCATGATGGACCACTACCCAGGTTTGAATTGGGTTGCTAGTGAGTTTGAATACGTTGTTGTTGCTGTAGAGTCTTCTATAATTTTTCTAACTTCAGGGTATGAAATATTTTTGGTGTGTTAAATTTTTGTTATTTTCTTTTTTTCAGATTTCACACTCTTTTGAATCAGCAGTATGGTTTTGTTTGCAGTTTGGGCAACCCTGTGGCTTTTCAGAGTTTATGTGGTCTGTTCCACTTTCTCCACATATTTTACAGACTGGAGGCCTGGTGAATTTTTCTTTGTGGTACCCATATTATTGACAGTTGAAACATAGGAGAGAATGTTGGGATATATCCATTTACTTTAGTTATAGTGTATCCTATCTTCATCTTCTGAGATTCTTGGACTGTTGAATGTGAGTATGTATGTATGAGTTTGTATTATTTTATCATCCTTTTTAATCACGATTCTGCGAGCATCAATGACACCCCGAAACCTGAAGTTGGATCACTACATCCTTTGATGAATTCAAAGAATTGTGGGGGTAAGATTTTATTGCCAGATTATGGAATGGTTTTTGTTTTAATAGAAGATCTGAATATGTTTTTTGTTACATCTACTAAGAAAGTATAATTCGCTAATTTTTTCAAATTTTGGTTTTATTATAGAGTGAATTGATTTTTCTATGATAAAAGGGGGACAACTTTGTAACTGGGTTTTTTTTCTATTGATTCAAGAACAATAAATGAAGGGAAAGAAGTTTAAAATTAATCAATTTCTGAATCAGTTTCGACATGTAAACGTTTTGTGGTTTTTGATTTTTCATTTGGGTTTTTTTTTTTGTTTTTTGAATTCATAAGAATTTTTAATGGGTTCACTGACTGTGCTCCCCACCCACCACGGAGCCCTATAATGGGAAATGTCAAGGGGGAAACCCATTCACCTTGACAAATCAGGGCTATACATTCAGTATACTCACACCAAGGAAAAGGAACTAATAATTTGAGATCACTGGGTTTTCGTTCCCAAGAAGACTATTCACCCAGTGTTGTATTTATAAAGGGAAATATCAGTCCTTCCTTAGCATGACTGACCATACAGCCAACGCTTTCTAATTCAGAGTAAAAAAAAACTCTGAAAGAGGACTTGACGTGACCAGCCGATTGATCGGATAGGACCTCTCCAACGTCTATCTCAGATAAGAGCCGAAGTGGTGCGTTGCAGAGTTGTGACCACTTTATACCTGGGTCACGACCTGGTCAACCACCAGGATCTCGTTTCCTTTATCATGGGTCATAAATTTAAAAGTATTGCCATTTATTATTATACTATTATGTTTGTTTTAGATTACAATTATGCTTCCAATTACTGCTATTGTTAACGAAGTCAGGGGGTGGCGTAAGAGATTACCGATAAGCCAAATCGAATAGACAAATTAATTCAAATATTGGGTGGGGTTATTTATGCTTCCTTTGCAGTAATATTTTTGGAAAGGACAGGATAGTGTTTCAGCTTATCAACAGATGTCTAGTATTTCTTGTCAGTAGCAAGCCATTTGATAGACTTCTCTGACGTAGTAACACTGGAGAGTCCATGCTTTATTTGTGAGAAACTCTTGAACTTTCAAAGTAACTTTGAAACATAAAGAAACTCCGAAACTATATAGTGAAGGGAAAGTGATATGAATAGTAAATATTTAGTCAGTTAATTACCATACGCGATCATGTCGCGAAAGAGACATGACTGAATGGGGAAAAGACTTTTGCACAGTAGGTTGCCATTACTTCTGCTGTAGACTGATTGTCAGCTAAGGCTATAGAACCTAGATTGTCCTGAGAGAGACCTGTTTCAGAACCTGGTGAGAGAAGAGACAGATTCATACCTTTTCCCAAGGGTATTTGCGCGTAAGAATGCAACAAATGCAATTGCTATTCAAACGTGGTTCCACACCAATATCCACTGCCCCACAACGGACATCCATGAGCAATATTAAACATTAATTTATTTAACGAGAGAACTGAAAGTCCTACAAGGATTTTCTATTGGTGGACACAATTTTAATCTGAAATACGTTGTGTTAATTGTAGGCACAAAATGAAAGCTACAAAAACTCCTAGAAAATCAAGTAGAGGAAATCAAGATGAAATTGTAAAAAGAAAAAAGAAAAATTACATGAAAACTTAAGGCATAGAACCGAAGATAGAAACTATGAATTGAAGATATCATCACTCAGCAAGTACAGAAATTTATCAAGGAAGTTTTATAACAGATGACGAAAAATGTAACATACAAATTCGTAGGCGCGTTTGAATAATGAAAAATGTCTTCTTAAAGTTAAAATAAAATATTAAAAACAGGAAAAGTTCTTTAAAAACAAATGCAAATATACTCGGCTGTTATTTTTTTTAGTCTGTCTTTGGTTTCAGCTCCTTACGGTGTCCTTCGATCAGATTTCTGATTTTGTTTTGGAGTTTGCTTCTGCTGTCATAAATTCCAGAGCTTCAAATTTATATTCGTTTAATATATTGGGTCTTGATTTTGAATTAGATCTAGACCGAATGTTTTCTTGTTCCATTGGCATTTATTTATTGATTTTTTTGCTTGTTTTTTGTTTTCTTAGTTTGGGATTAGAAAAAAGAAGGTTCATTGAAATTTTGTCCTGTGTTTTCTTTCCAGGATTTTTTGCTTCCTTCTGGGTTTATTTAATTTGGGTTGTTGGGTTTTACTTTTATTTTGGTTTGATTTGAGCTCATTTAGGAAGCGTTTTAATTCCTCTAGAAAGGCTTTTAATTCTTTGAACAGATTTGTCATTTCCGTTGGGTCTTTTGTTTTGTTCTCATTGTTTATTTTATTTGTTTTTTGTACCATGGTGGTGTAGGCGTTTTCTTTTGTGTTATTTTTACCTTTTTTGTGCTTCTGGGAAGGATATGTCTTTTCGTATTTTATCATGGTTATTTCTTTTTCTTGCTTGTAGCTGGTGCATTGTTTTGAAAGTGCAGAGTAGTTCCCCAAGCAGTTTGAGCATAAGCTCTCATTTGGACAATTCTCTTCTTTATGTTCTGGATCTTTTTCACTGCATTTACCACATGTTTGTCTGTTACGACAGGAATCTTTGCGATGTCCGAATTTATGGCATTTGTAACATTGAAGAGGATTTGGTAAGTATTGTTCTATTCTTATTATTTTGTATCCTATTTTTATTGTTTTCGGAATTTGGGGTGAGTTGAATGTTAGGATGTAGATGTTGCTTTGTATTTCTGCTCCATTTGTCTTTATTATAATTCTTCTAACGTCTGTGACTCATTGAGTTTTAAGTTCTAATATTATTTCTTCTAGAGTGCATAGGGAATTCTTTTTGTTCCTTACCACACCCTATGACAAATTTAAGGTTTGGTGTGGGTAGGATTTTATATCTGTTTCTTGTAGTTTTCTTTGTCATAGTAATATTTCTGCATATTTTTGAATTGCTTTCACTAGTAGTGTTCCGTTTTGTAATTTCTTTACATTTTTTGTTGATATTAGGTTTGATATTGCTTTCTGAATTTTAAATGGAGACATTTCAGTTAATGACTTGCTAGTTATTTCTTCAAGGACAATAAAATGTGGGAAGTCTTTACTATCGTACTCTGTCTCGGAATCAGTATTCATGTGTGGTCTCTTGGAAGATGTTGTAAGTGCCATGGATTATATTTTATTTTAATTCCCCATTCACGCTCCCTACCCACCACGGAGTCCAGGATAGGGACATGGCAAGGGATAAACCCATTCACCTTGCCATGTTAGGCTACGTAAAATGTATACTCTTTAGGTATAGTCTCTGAGCAGATGTGTTCCTTTCTTTCGGTTATCCAAGTATCGCGGCTTGTCAAGGTTTTACAGTTGTGTCTAGTCTTTTTCTCCCAAACTGATCGACTCTCAACCATCGCCTTTCATCATATTTAGGAGTAGGTGTTACTTTTGGTTTTATAAGGGAAGTATGTTATAGATTTGGAGTGGATTATATATGATGGGGCTTGACATGACCAGCCGATTGATCGGATCGAGCCTCTCTGACCGTCCGTCTAGTCAAAGTAAGGGCCGAAGTGGTGTGTTGCTGGGTCGCGACCACTTTATACCTGGGTCACGACCTGCTCAACCACCAGGATTACGTCCCCAGGCATCACGGGTTGCCACCCTCGGCCAACAGGTGGCCCCGTTGAAGAACTTTTATCCTCTGCAGGGGGGGCAGTTGGCGTGTTCTGATGCCTCGCCAACAGGTCAGGGTTCTACAGAAAGATACTGAGAATACAATAAATTGAACAAGAAAGAAATGAGAACGTTTTTAAAAAACAAAAAAAAAAAAGGCAATGGAATTTCTGAAAGTACAATGAGGGAAGAGGACTTGTAGAATCAGACAATCAGAATATATATATTGAAATTAACATGTGTAGAAGGAAACAACGAATAAGCTTCCTAAAAGGTTTGTGTAAATTGATGACAGAACAAGGATTGGGAAAGACAATAAGCACACGAATATTGCTTAGAGTTACGAAGTGCATGAAGTTGTAGAGAGCCATGACTGCTTATAGTACGGTTATTTTTTTTTAATACATTATTTACTTTCGTCTGCCAGCCTGAATATTTGAGACATCTTATTAAAAATGAATATGCCGAGTCGGTCTGAAGCTTGTTGGATCTAATGACAGTTTCTTTTGCTAAGACGAATATTCACTGCCCCACGATATACATCCACATAAATATACTGTTTTAAAAATAAACGAAAAGTCTAGATATCAACTAAAAATAAATTTTAAACTGAGAGCATATATTCTTTTATTGCTCTTTTCTTGAATATGTCTATTTTCACTGCAAGATTTAAATTTTATACCCCCAGAAAAAAGAGATGAATTTCACATATGTCAAAATATTTATATAGGTTTAAGTAGTAAAAAAAGCAAATAAGTTCTATTTTTAATATTGTATTATAATATTTGGATGTGTAATGGATATCGTCTCGGAATGATAAATTGTAGTGCCGAGTTCGAATTCTAGTCGAATTCGTTTTATTCACTTCCGCACAAAAACTCTTGGAAAAGGTACGAATCTATCTCTTCTCCCTCCAGGTATGGATTTAATTGAAGGAAAAATTGAATTTTATAGCTTTGGTTGGTAACCGGTCCATCGCAGATAGTAATGGCAACCTACTACGTAAAAATCTTGTCTCAAACTGCAATTAACTGACTGATTGTAATATTTTATGATCGGATCTTCGGTGGGGAAAGCCAATGAACTTTTGCTGATGGGGAAAGTGGCTAGACACCACACAGGATTTAAAACAAGACCCGCTAAATGACTAATAAATGTACCTGAAGGAGTCTACAGCAATTATCGCGCTATGGGATTCATATCTATACACGAAGCATTGTTGCGCATAAGACTTCCTAGCCTAAGATCAACGGTTATTGCTTGACTTGGAAAACGGTGGTTCTAATAATTCCAGATCTAATAACAAAAAACAAAAAACACATGAATGGATACCTCTCTGGCTTTAAACCTAGAGATGTAAGGGTTGGAAATTGGTAAAGTAATCAGCAACCATAAGCCTACATCCAATTTTAGGATTGATGATGAATATACCTGTTTGTCAACGGCCTTCCTTTGATTGCGTCAGCAGTTAAGATGTTCTGATGATATTCTGTTTTGAGATCTCATTTTACTTCGTAATGTTCTTTGGAAAGAAAAGTGATGTTGAAATCGCAATGAGTTTGTCTTATTTCAAACAATTTTGTCCCCCTCTTGACCATACGAGTGAGAAGAGTATCGAATTTCAGTCAAAACGTTTGCTTAATTCTCTACTAAGACGAGACTATATTTTTACACACGTTTTCAATCTTTATAGATAAGGTCATATATCTATTACCTATATTTAAAACATGATCAGATTAGTTGTTTTAATTCAACTACATGTAAGCCTGAGGTAACATTGCGTGTTGCTGATTAAGACATACTTCACCTGATATCCTCTGTCCAGCAGACGAAATGTCTCAATCAAATTGCTATTTATATGGCAAATGTTCAGGTGAACGATTCTTCAGACAGTTTGGAACGTTATATCTAAAACAGGCCATGTCTCTTCCACTGAGTTGAATCATCCTCATTTCCTCCGTGTTCCAAATGTAAGAAAATCTACACAGTGTTTACCTTAAAGAACGTCACTTTGTGGAACAGACCCCCGCGTAGACACTTACTTGAATACAACAATATTAAACTTTTCACGTCAAGCTTCAAATATTATCTTTATAATCTTCACTTCATATTACATCCTTTTATTTATAACACATCTCAGTCAACATAACCCTCTGCCTTGAGTTGACGCTCGAGCTTTGTATTAAGTGAAGATTAATATTAAAAAAACCCAGTGTTTTCAAGCTACTTTACTGGAATCTTTTTAAGGAAAAGAAAATCTGTAATATGTCTGTGATTCAGGCAAACAAAACTTTTGACGACAACAGGTACTCTTTTGGTTTCCTGGTCTTTCCAACATCGTCTTCTTCATCTTCTCTCTCTCACACATTTCGTCAACCGACTAATTTCGAGCTTACTCAAATCGTAGCCTTTCCTCGTTTTATGCCTTTCCTCGGCTGCTTATTTGCATACTAATTAAAACGGGCGGCTCGTATGTCGACGTGGCTGCCGTTCATTTGCATACCTTGTAAAACCGTGTGCCTTTGCAGCGGAACAAGGCATTGGATTACTCGGATGACCACAATCTCAGATTAACAGGCTTCGATGCTTAATAACTTTCTTTTGTGGCAGCAGTTATTGACGGTGTTTGCTTTGGCTTTATTTTACATTTGCATCAATAGTGTGTCGCTAGGTGGGATCTATTTTTTAAAACTAAAAATAGATTTTAGCGATTTATATTAGAATACAGATCTCAGAAATTGCACATGTTTACTAACTTATGCGAATAATTAGTACAGTTGAAAGATAAATATACTAAAAAGATGATCACTGAGTGGCTTTAATCTGATTTTAATATCCAAAGCCATTTTAATATCGAATACAAAACTCCTATTCACAAACTATCAGTACCTACCTTGCTGTGTAGCCTACATGATCAGCTTTTGCCACATTTATTTTCATTTTGCAAAGGTTTTCTTTTTATGTCATGCTTTCCTTTGCCAAATTCGTTTCTTCCTTAATCCAAAACTACCTAAAGAATCTTTCTATTTTCATTCTTTGTAAAACGAAAAATAAATAAATCTCGAAACGTGTCTTTTTAATTCTGATTTCCAGACTTTCTTGAGGAAAATGTTAGTCATCAAATTCATTTATCAGAAAATGTTCGAACACCGTTGGGAACTAATTCAAAAGGAAGCTCTACTCAAAGTCACGAATGCCTGCCCACCATAGATTAAACAAACACAAAGCTGGTGGAAAATAACTGCGGCTTAATTATAACCCAGTCCGGGATGAACATGAAAAAAAAAAGCCGTTTCAACCTGGTTCAGCTTTGACTGAACTGTTCCCAATAGCGGAGAATTATCATGGGATACTTTCCCATTCATTAAGCCTGAGTATCGTTGTTATTTCGACAGATTCAATAGCGAGAGATTCAGTAACAGCTTTAAGCTAAGAATTTTCATACTGCGGTTTTATGTAATATTTGATATGTTTAGAAATTCTGCCGTTATTTTTTTATATTAGGAAGGCGTGCACTTTTTAAAATATTATTTCTTGACAATATTATAATTTGCTTCCGTTTATCTTTGGAATCTTTTTTGTCATGAGAACTCGGAAAGGTTACAGCTTTGCCAATAATTATCGACATAATGGTTTATTTTTGTTAATATTATTATTATTGCTGCTATTATTTTTGGTTTAAAGAAAAAAACACTCCACCTCTAGGGAATGTTACTTTGTGGAACAGACCCCCGCATAGACACTTACTTGAATACAACAATATTAAACTTTTCACGTCAAGCTTCAAATATTAGCTTTATAATCTTCACTTCATATCACATTCTTTTACTTATAACACATCTCAATCAACATAACCTTCTACCTTGAGTTGACGCTCGAGCTTTGTATTAGGTGAAGATTAATATTAAAAAAACAGTGTTTTCAAGCTACTTTACTGGAATCTTTTTAAGGAAAAGAAAATCTGTAATATGTCTGTGATTCAGGCAAACAAAACTTTTGACGACAACAAGCACTCTCTTGGTTTCCTGGTCTTTTCAAGGTCGTCATCTTCTCGCTCACACATTTTGTTAATCGACTAAGTTCAAAATATATGAAGTTGATTATATCTATTACACCCAATAGTCAAATGTGTGCGTTAATCTTGTAAATGGGCAACCTGTCCACCGTGACGAGTTTGCGATTGATAGTACTGCCAACTATATAGTCAAGACGCCAAAGTTTCATAATTTGAACTTAAAAAAATTATCTTTCTACACGCAGCTATAACGATCTCAGTATTCATGCTTATGTGGCATACACGATTTGACAAATCGTTTATTTGTTTACGATAAATATTTCTGGTAATTTAGCTTCGATTGGGCAACTCATTGAAATTTCAAACTTTTATTATTACATTTTCTAAGAGAGCGTTTCTTTGACGCATAGTTTTCTTCTTTCTAAGCACCATGTATTTTCAGGACATAACACACCACGTCTCTCCACAAATTTGTATTCTTTATTATTCATGAATTGCCATTGATTCTTCAGAACGATAGTGCCACCGAAGTATTATCCGCGTTTTTGAATTTAGAATGATTGCCTAATTTTAATCCGATTTATTCTGCAGTTTAACCCATAGCCGAGAAGAAAATATGAATCTATGCTTTATCAGGGATTTTATTACAAAAATGAGAAACAGATTATGGCGAAACTTGAACTAGTTTTGAAGATTATTCTTTCTGCCTTGATAACCATTGCGCTAGTTGCATATTCTATTTGTGCATATATCATTGGTAATATCAGAGTTGTTTGCCTCGTTCTCACTGACTCACCATTCCTACCCATTCATGTCGATTTTTGTATTCTTTTTCTGTTTTAAGTTTCTGTAATTGCTTTTTTTTATAACTAATTTCATATTTATCTACACTCATCCTATTTTGCCGTGCCTTGTCTGTTCCTGTTTTATTATTGTATTTTATATTGAGTTATAAATAATTTTCGTTTTGGAAACCAAATGTAATGGAAAATACATCACCTTATCTACTAATCATACGTAGCAGTAAAGTAGTCTGGAGTACGCTAATATAACCTCATTTGTTTCTACAAAAATATTAAAGATTAAATTTCTTAATCCCACTCATGGAGGGATTAAAAGTGCATTTACGTAACATAATGTAAAGGAAGTTCAACCAATAGAACAAGTCTATGGAGAAATCTAGGAAAATATGTATTGTTTAGGCTCAAAGATTCTAAACCGATTAATATATGTTATTAATGTAATGATAATGTAAAGGAAGTTCAACCAATAGAACAAGTCTATGGAGAAATCTAGGAAAATATGTATTGTTTAGGCTCAAAGATTCTAAACCGATTAATATATGTTATTAATGTAATGATAATGTTAAGGAAGTTCAACCAATAGAACAAGTCTATGGAGAAATCTAGGAAAATATGTATTGTTTAGGCTCAAAGATTCTAAACCGATTAATATATGTTATTAATGTAATGATAATGTAAAGGAAGTTCAACCAATAGAACAAGTCTATGGAGAAATCTAGGAAAATATGTATTGTTTAGGCTCAAAGATTCTAAACCGATTAATATATGTTATTAATGTAATGATAATGTAAAGGAAGTTCAACCAATAGAACAACCTTATGGAGAAATCTAGGAAAATATGTATTGTTTAGGCTCAAAGATTCTAAACCGATCGGCAAGTAAAAAATTGGTTCGCAAAGTTTCATGCTGGAGAAATGTCATTTGGAAGCTGAATACAAACGAGGGCGTTCATCAGATTTTGATGAAATTCTAAAGTCATTAAGGGAAAACAATCGATGGAAAAGTAATTACGATGTAGCAAAGTTGTTAAACGTAAAATTATCTAGAAGCCAACACTTAATAATTGGTGAATACATAATTGAATAAATGTGCTTTACTTTTAAAGAATAAATTAAATGAACAAAAATAGAAATTATTTATTGGTAAAGCTAATATCTTATTAATTTTGAACTACTACTGATAATGATTATCTTTTCTTACCAAGGTGTCTATTATTAGAATTATCTCTGAATCTGTTGTTATTATTATAGGTTTTCAAAACTAATCTTTATAGTTATAAATTTCAGCTGGTGGATGATTTTAGGCTGAAGTTTATCTAATTATATACGATTTGAATATATGGATCTGAATCAAGACGATAAAATAAGGAAGAAAATAGGAAACGTATCTTAATCTAACATGATTCACTTTTTATTAAAGCATTTAAAAAGATTGAGAGAAAAATGAAAAACAAAGAAACAGTACTGGTATGTTATGATTTCGGATTAGTTCCTATTGGTCAGATACGTGTCACATATTAAATCATTAAATCAATAGATAATTTTTAGATATATATGTGAAGAATATTTTGGATGCTAAAGTGTGTCATAGTTTGTGTGTGTTTGTGAAGAAAAGCTTGCCTATCTAGTTGTACGTTGGACGGTAACGTTAGTTAATGTGTAACATAATTATGTATTTTCTAAACTTTTATGTTGCTGCTTAAAAATATTATAATCAAACGTGAAGAAAAGAAATAACTGTTTTAAAAGTTTTTCAGAGTACTGAACTCATTCTTTAGTTAATTTTATTGATTCCGTGACAAAGAAGAGAATAGTGGATTGCTATGTGATTTCAGTTCTTCAATATGGCAGTGAATGCTAAACAATATCATCAAAGATGAAAGAGAGACTAAAAGCAACTGAAATGTGGTTCTACAGAAGAATGCTATGGATACCATAGGTCGAGCATGTGAGCAATGATGAGCTTTTGGAAATCATGGAAACGGAAAGAAATTAATACTGACCATCAGGAAGAAGTTCATGGGACGTGTAATGAGGAAGGAGGGCTTGAAGAACCTGATACTAACAGGCCAGATAGAGGGATAAAGAGAAGGGGAAAGCAGCGGATGACATATTTGAAAGACCTAATCAGGTAGATGATGGAACGATTGTTGCATGGTGTAACAGGAGAAGGCGTGCTAAGAGCCAACAGGGATAGGGAGACGTGAAAAGCCATGATCTCCTACGTCCTGAAGAGACAAAGCACATAAAAGAAGAAGTTTTAAGTCGAGCCATTCTCTAATCGTTTTCAGGTGTATAAGATATATAGAATAAAATTTAAGTAGCAGATACGAAGCATCGCTGAAGAGTTAGAATGGAATGTGGAAATCTGGTTCGTGGGTTTCTTTTAAAAGTAAAACAACACGATAACAATTTCAGAGATAAAGCATAGAATTGCTTGCATTACAGCTATTGTTGTGAAGGATTCGATCCGATTGGGGTTGATAAGCCTTCCCAATTACTACGTAATCAGCATAGGGCTTGTTTCAGTATAGAACTTAACGCGCTATAATACAATATATAGCATGCAGTTGATTTTTATTTTTATTCAGTCATATTTTCGCTATTATTTTCAATTAAATTTTAACGCTTGTAGATACCTTTAAAATAAAATGTCCCAGGTTTTGATGTAAAAATCTTTCAACGAACACTTGAATCTGGTTTTCATAAGAGAATGTTTTCCCAATCAGTGTGTTTTGCAACGAACAAAGAAATCGATTGGTGCACAGTAAGGCGGATATGACGGCGGTGGGGTAGAACAAACATTCAGAGTTCAATTTTTTCATATATACAGCCTTGCTTTGTCAAAGAAGAGAACAACATTTTTCTATTGACGAGAGTAGAGCGCTTTTAACCAAAACGTTTATGATCTCTAAATGAATAACCCGACGACCATACTCACATATAAAGTATTACATTTCTTTCAAGGAGCTCAGATTTTGTGGACATTTATTCTTGTCAATTCATTCAAATGCCTTTTGCGTTAAACCTTGCTGCATATTGCTATTATTTCAAATTTATTTTTACCTGTCATGTATGATTAGTAGTTAGGATCATATTTTGGTCATCAAAATTGGTTCCACAAAACGGCAATTACTTATTACTCAACCTAATTCTTTCTAAGGAGAAAAAATAGACCCCAGTTTAAGTTTTCTGTTTGCTCGACTAGGAAATATCCTACCTTTTGATATGAGCTCTACGTATAAAGATTTTTGCAGAATAATTGATAAACAATCTGAAACAATAAAAGCACAAGAAAGGAGTCCAGTAGTTCGAATAATTCTTGGCATGACAATGGATTATCTCTAAACTACAGAAGGTAACATTAACTTTATTGATAAAAATGTAAATTTTAGAAAAAACATAAGTGACGAGTCTTTTGAATAATTGCACCGTAAACAATCATTTTTCAAATTCTTTAGTTAGTTCTTCATTGATCTATATAAAAATTAAATTAGAATAATCAATATTAACAAGTAGGTAACAACTCAAAAAGAGAGATGAAATTCGATTATTGTTATAATCTTTAGATAAAACACTTTGTTTATGTTAGGCAGTGTGTCGAATTAAATAATAAGCTGAACCATTTCTGAAATGCGTAATGGAAGTGTGTGTGTGTGTGCATAGAGATGTGTAGGTTTAAACTACCAATTTTCTGAGGGAAAATTAAAGGCAATAAAAGCGTGTCATATTAAATATATTTTCAGAAATTTGTACTAGGCGTAAAAGCCTCCCATTTAAAATAGAAAAAGTGCAAATACGCTCAGAACAACAGATAATTAAACACAAAGCAAATGTTGATAATTGTTTACAAAATGTATTCGATATGTTTGTTCTGTGAGAATTAGCGTAATTAAACGTTTTATGTCAGAAAAACAGGAAATTCATCGATATTGATTAAAAATAATAAAAGGGAAACTCAAGATCAGTTATGTTTTCATAACATTAATATTACAGCAAAGCATCTTTTGAAATAAGTTTTGAAACGGAAATTAGGAGAAAAAACACGCAATGCTTAAACATCCTGTTCGTTTCTATCCTTTAATATAGAGAAAAATTAAATATTTTAGTAAAATATATATATGTATGTGTGTTTGTGAAACATTGAGATTTTAATGTATAATTTAAAAACCTTTCAAAAAAGCTTACATAGGGTTGGCTGTACTATGGGGAGGTATTATGCTCAAGGATGTAACTTACTGCTTGTCTTTAGCTTCAGAAACATGGAATCGTATTATATTCAAGTTGAATTATACATAAGAAAACACAGTAGGTACTTTTGGACAGCAATAGTTATATTAAACATGCATAGTTAAAATAAACATTTTATGCCAATTGACTTTCATGATTTTTTCTTCTAATATACAAATATGATGTTGCTTTGCATGCATAAACTGGCTAAAATTCATATTCTGTAACTCAATTGTCGCTTCACAAATCTCATCCCTAGGTAGTGTAAATAAGTAAAGAAAATTGTCTTAAAAATTAGATTGGATCATTGTGCAAAAGCGTCGCTGATTGTTTGAAAAGTAAATTGAATGTGAATAAACACAAAAAATGGCGTGACAGAACCGTGTACTGTCTATTCCTATATGAATTCGGATATGCGCTGTCTCAAAGGAAAATTACTTTTATTAAAAGTTACTTACATGGCTTTATAAACTTTAATATTTTTCTGTAATTAAACTTATAAAATATTAGGAGATATTTTTGAATGAACTATTGTCAGGTTAGGCTTACTGATATCATATAATTCAGTACAAACTGCCGCAGTTCAAATATGTTTTCGTCTCTTACTAAATACTTTTGCATAATCTACTAAATATCGAAGAATTAAATTTTTATATCTTTTTTAGTGTAGCATATATTTTGTTCGAATAAAATAATAAAAAATTTCTGAAACAAAATGAGTGGCTCTAGTCATAGACGGAATGACTGGTGATAGAACAAATTTATTTTTTCTTAAAAAATATTTATACATCAGTGACGATTTCGTCGTTTGAAATTCGAAATGTCTTCAACGAATTTCTTCTTTTGAGAGACTATCGAATGATTTTCTACGATGCGTTTTCATTATTAACGTTGTGAAAATACTTTAAATTTTTGAATAAAATAGTTAAAACGTATTATCTAGTCTTTTATTTTTTTCAGTTGGGCTTTTGCAGATTTAAAAGGTATTTAATGGGCCACATCATATCGGAGATAAAACTGGGAATTTTTGAAAGGCTGTTGGAAGCATTGTCCCCTTTAAGAAAACGATTCTTTCTGATTTTTCGAAATGTTCTTTTGTTTTTTGAAGGTGTGTGAAGTCTTGAACATCAGCGTCTCTCTCTCTCTCTCTAGATATATATATTAATTAGGAAGATCAGTAATTTATTAAGGATTTTTACACAAGCTAACAAATGAAAGGACACAAGTGTGTGTATTTCTTGATTCCAGAAGATTTGGAATAAAGAAAAATGTTTTTATAAAATATGGCATCAATATTAGAACAAGGGTTGCTTAAAGCTGTGAATTTTGTTAAGGGATTTATAAATATACCATCAGAACATAAAAGCATAAGTTTGTATTGCGTAAATCAATACCATTCAAAAATGACAAAGCATGGATTAAAAAATAAAAAAGATCTTTGTTGTACCACAGGGTTCGTTCGATGGATCCGAGGTTGCCGTACTAATGGGCCTGTATATTTTAAATCAATAGAATAGCCTACATAGACAACCTCGGATTATATAGAGATGACGCGTTGATGATAGTGCCGGACAACAGAAGAAAAAAAAAAGAAAAAGAAAAATACTTTTAAACACTTCAAGAACCTTGTTTTTGAAATAGAAGTCGAAATAAACAAGAAGGTTGTCCAATATTTAGATGTAGAATTTAATCTGCAAACTGGCAGCGTATCCTCATATATGGAACGCAATACAAATGATTATGTGAACACTAGATCTAATCATCTTGCTAATATAATCTAACACATCCATAAAGAAATAGAATACAGATTGTCTAAAACAATCCTCTTATAAAACAATTTTCGATGAAAGAAAAAAGATTACGGAATGACTTTAAATGAAAATGGCCATAAAATAAATTAAAATATAAACCTCAAACAAGCAAATGAATAATTCAAGAAGACGAAATATTATTTGCATTGTTCGGACTATTGTCCTTATCTTTATTGCCATTATTACGACATTTCGACCGTTTTACGCTCCGGCCTTCTTCGATCACTGGGATATATGATTCTCATTCCATGTGCGAAGCCACTTCTGATAGACATAGTTATCTCTCTTTAACTGAGAATGACTGAGATGATATACCCCAGTAATCGTTATAATGAGTTCAATTCGGGATTCCTAGCATCTAAAGATGACCGGGCTGTACAACGGCCGAAACGTTTTAATAAAGACAATAAAGATGAGAACAATAGTCTGAACAATGTAAATAGAGTAACTACTACCTCATCTCAGAAGTATAGACAAATACTGAAATATTATTTTGTGCAAACACCATTTAATCAAGAAGACGGAAACAGAAAAAATATTTTCGAATTGATGAAAAAATATTCTCTAAAAACTCAGTGTTACACAAGATACTTAATAGAAATACAATTAAGTTATAGCAGTACTTGAAATTCAGAAAATTACATAAAGAGACGACAAAGCGTCAAGAATTTAAAAGATAACGTACAGCAAAATATCGTTAATGAAAAATGTAACTGCAGAGATAAAAGCAAATGGCCATTTCACAGAGTTTGTAAAATTGAAGGAATTATTTACAAAGCAGAAATTCAAGATACAAGTGAACAAAGAAAAATGTATGGGATTTACTTAAGGCAATTAAAAAACAAAAAAAAAACAAGGGTACAATTATAAGCTAGAAAGCCTTAAAATTGTACCAAAATAGCCAACTATGTGTGGAAATTGAAAAGAAAAAATGTCAAATATACTCATGTAACGGAAAATCCCCAAGATTAACGAAATGGTTTAACAACCGACATATTGAAATTATTTTTTTGAACATTATTTTTAATTGATACTCGTATTTGAGTAGATCTTTTGTTTTTAATCAAACAGTATATTTATCTCTACCGGCCTGATTATTTACGATAAATTTTGTTACAAAAATGTGTGTCATTTGGCAGGATTCATTAATCTTCACGATTTTCCGTAACATTGTCTGTTTACATCACGATACATTTCAGAGCAGAGATGGTTAATTGCGTAGAATCGAAAATTGTGTTATACAGACTTGATTTGACTTCATTTAGACTATGGTATCATTCGTGGTCGAGTGGTCTAAATTGGTGACTTACTCTATGTTGGTAGGGGCTGCAGGTTCGAATCCTGCCGAATTTTTATAGCAAAATTTATCAAGCCGGTAGAAATATATATACTGTTTGATTAAAACAGAATATCTACTCAAATCCGAGTATCGATTAAAAATAATGTTCAAACAAATAATTTCAATATATTAAAAAAGGCCAAGCCTTAAAACTGCGGTGATGTCTTCGGATTGTGCCAAGAAGAAAGTTTGCAATAGTATCATTTCCAGAATGAGAATGGTTGCTGAATAAAATGTCTCAATTAATGTCCGGATGTATATACATTAGAAAATGCATATTGAGCTCGTACAAAACAACTGAATTTTACTTCGCGCAATGTTTGTGAAAGTTAAATTTTATGTTAGGGTACTATTAATTTTTTTTTTATAATCGCCTCACCTCAAGCAAGGCAGAACTGCCACTGGTGCGCAAGTGGTTACATAAGAAAGTGAAGAGAAAGAAGAACAGTAGGTGTCGGAGAATGAGTAAGAATAAGACGGGTACATTGCTGTGAAGTGAGCAGCGTAAGAGCAAAGTCTAAAGTGAGAAGAAGGATGCGAATCAAGGAGATAAGAGATGACAATTGACGTTGCAGATTGGATATTGTAGCTATCAAGGAAACAAGAATTCGGAAAGGAGTATAAATTGAATAGGCAAAAATTACATGAAAAAAAATTTTAAATTCAGTGAGATGAATTCAAAGTGTGATAATTCTTAATTATTAACGAGCAGCATAGCCCGGCGTTGCTCGGGTGTAATGAAAGCTTTAAAACTAATCCATGGTCCTGGAGCGCAGACTCGTTGGACGTTGGCACGAAAGACAAAAAAGCAGTAGTTGTTTCCAGTTAAAGCGAAACCGTAGACTGAAAGAAAAATGAATGGATGTAAGTCAAATTTTGATTTCCTGCTATAGATATCAACTTTTTTTTCGTCGTAAACTGAATTTTGAAGGCTAAATAAGTCCTCTGAGTAAATGGTATCATAGCTGAGACTAAGAACTACAATTATATCTACTTAGAGCCAAACCCGAAGCAAAAACTAAAATAAAAGGGCTTAAAAAATACAGACATACAGGCAGATAAACAGGCACACACATAAACATCTTGCCTTTTATATATATATATATATATTATCGATTTTCTGCGCTATTGTAAGAAATGCAACCTTGAAACTTCTGAATATCGTTTCTTATGTCTTTGTCTATGAGTGTACCAAATTTAATTAAAATCGGACCACTCCTTCTATAACCCGACTTTTTCGATTATCGATTTTCGGTATTTATCGGGGGTACCTCAACACAAAACCTAGCTAAGAACACTCACAGACGCTAAGAGTACAAATGTGTAAATTTTCAAGAAAATCGGTTCAGCCGTTTCGGAATCTATAGGTAACGGACACACACACATACACACAGAGACAAAGTTCCATTTATAAATAAGTTTAGATAATACATAATAATTGCAGAGAAAGGAAGGAAGTGAGAAAGAAAGAAAGAAAGAAACGAAAAGGAAAATCAGTATTAATCTGAGGTTAAGTATTTAAGTATTTTTCTTTGGCAGCATGTGCCATTAATTAACTTTTTTGTTAAGTAGATTAGGATTATTTATAAGATTAAGATGGCAATTTTTTCTAAAAGACAACTATATCCATTTCCACTTTAAATTTTAGCGACGATATTGCAGGTAATTATTAGCAAATACCATTGCGAATGATATTAAGCGTCTCTTCCATCTAGTTATGGATTAAATAACAGGACAGATTGGGTTCTATAGCCTTGGCTGGCAATCAGTCAACCACAGAAGTCAATGGCGTTCTACTGCGGGATAATCTTCTACCCAGACAGTCATATCACTTTCGAGCCCAAGCGTGCATCACGTATGCACTTAAATGACTATTGTTTAACAACAACACATGGTTATTGAAACGATATTATTTGCTGTGGATCCAAAATAAAATTTAACATCATTATCCCAACAGATGCGAATTCAATAAATAATTTTGGAGTTGTCAAAACTTCATTATTAGTTAGTACATAAACGAAACTGAACTAATTTATGCAAGTTATTAATGATACTATGGTGGTGATTTAATTCTTTGTTTATGTATTTATGATAGCGTGAATCTTTAGCATACAGTTTGTACAGGTGATTGTTCAAGTCAAAGGTAACATCAAAGAAGTTTACACTTTAGCATTAGTCATATTCAAGAATGATTTTTCTATACTTTGTTTATGCTATATTGAGCACTGTTTTATTACCACCTGTAAAATATCTTTATATTTGTGTGTACTCCCATATGTATATTTAGTAATTCATACAAACCCACCCACCCACACATCATATATATTTTATTTATATATAGAGAGTAGTGTAAATTAATAAATATACATATGAGAAGGGGGTACATATGTATAGTATTATTATTCAGGTGTTAATAAACCAGTGCTCAATATGAACAGAATTGTATTATATATATATATATATATATATATATATCTATTAATAAATATACATATTATCCTACGTCTATGCACGACTAAAAATTTAATACGTTATGCACTCATCAGGTGCATATTTCAAACTGACTATTTAATAGATTTGAATTTAAGTTTACTCGATGTTCATGGGAATCAAATCTTATAAATTTAAGTTACTGCTTTTTTAATAACAAGATTAAAAATTTAAGTATTTTACGGTTACATGTGGATAAAAATTTAAAATCAAAATTATTTTATTAACAAGATGACGAATTGATAATCCTCCTCAAACTAATCCACAAAAAATGGATAAACTCAGAAAGGATTTAATAAATTTTTCAAAGACCAGGATCCTTATATTACCACCTTAACTAACGCTAAAGCCGTAAATTTCTTATAGGTTGCCTTCGACCTGAGCAATTGTCTATACAAACCACACATACATCAACAGGGAATCAAATCACCCCAGAGAATCACTAACTACCGACACAAGTCTATCAAAATCTGTTTAAGTACCAACTCTAGCAATAAGGAAATTTTTGACAATTCTAAAATTGAATATATTAATAATTTAGAAACATTATTTGGTTTAACCCACCCTTCAGTCGTAACGTTCAAACTAGCATTGGTAAACTATTCCTTAACTTAATTCATAAACATTTCCAACAAAAAATTCTTCAACAACAACAATGTCAAAGTTAGTTATAGTTGCTTTAAAAACAGATAGATATATTTCACAACATAATTCTATGATATCAAATAAATATTTGTCCCACATAAACAACATCCATCACCCAATTAATAGCAAAACTAATTGCAAAAATGATCGTTCTAAAAATAATAGCAACTGCCGAAAAAGTAAAACCTTCACATTGAATGGCCAATGTATGTCCGAAATTATAGTTTATAGAGCTCGAATTCATTCGGATGATAATGATGTTAAATTTTACTCTGGCAGTACTTCTAACAGGTGGAAGATAAGATTTAACAACTACATGTCTTTAAACAACAGTAAATACAGCAAAAGTACTGCTTTATCCATACATTATTGAAAATTAAAAACAACTGTAAGAACCCAATTCTTACCTGGAATATCGTAGCTGAATCCAAAAATTACAATGGAAAAGATATACTTAATTTATGCCTTTTAGAAAAACTTACACCATATCAAGAATCCAAATTTGTTTAATAAAAGAAGTGATTTAATGACGACGTGCTGTCATCAAAAAAATACTTAAATTCTTAGACCGCTCTTTATGATTGCCTATTTCTTTCTTTCGCAATACTACTTTTAATAATTATGAATTAAAGCCCTTTTATTTTTGCTCCTTACGTTTTTAATTCTTAATTTTACCTTAATTTTCTTTTCATTTATTTCTTCTTTCTTATTTTTATTTAAAATTTTAATTTTCCCTACATTTTTATGCACATGAAATTAGAAAATTATGGTTTACGCTCCTTTGATTTCTTCTTTCTGCATTTTATTTTTCATTCTAATTTTAATTTTAAATTTTTTCCACATGTAACCGTAGAATATTTAAATTTTTAATCTTGTTATTAAAAAAGCAGTAACTTCAAATCTATTAAACCGGCAGTTTGAAATATGCACCTGATGATTGCATAACGTATGAGACTCCTAATCGTGCCATAAACGTAGGATAATACTACATCCAGACAAGAGAAATAGGAAACCTGTCCTGAACTAAGCCACCTCCCCAACCCCTAACTCTAAGACTACAATATGGTCAACAGAATCAAAATGAGCTCCCAACCCCACTTTCACTTAAAAAGCATATTCATCACAAATAAATCGTTTTTTACCAGATAATTTTCTTTCCAACTTCATCACCCGATGAGAAGCACCTAAAAAAAAGGGGTGAGCTTCGAAATGCGAAAATTTTTGTGTAGTGATACTATGAATTTATAAACCATTGTAACAACTATTAGAATATAACGCTCTACGTTTGTATCGAGCATTCTTTATAAAAGTAAATGCATGAACAGCAGGTTAAAAACCTACGAGTTCCACAACTTTGTTACAATATATATATATATATATATATATATAGACTGATTAGTATACATTTAATATATATTTACTTTCTTAGATATTTCTGTTTCTCTTTATCTCTCTTAATGTGAGATGAATTCGATTTGCCGATAGTGGTGAATACAAAGCGGATGTGCCGATCTTCCAAGTCAGAAATGCACACTTGATTTGAAAGAAAGAAATAAGGTAGAAATTCAGCTGCTGATCTATTTTAAATTGAACGTCACACTGGCGCCAGCGTGAATTACGCAAAGATCCGACAGCTCGAAATAGGTTGTCTTGCTCTGAGAACCTTTTATAATTTAGTAAGAAGAAAAAATATCAGTATATTAACAATGAGTTCAACACTGAGATTTATAACTATGCTTCCCTGTGTCAAACCTAACAATGATCAGAAAATGACCCCGTAAATCAGCCCTCGGCACAAACTACTTGTTGATCTAATCTAATTAAATGCTGATTTTTCACAGCGATCTCTTCAATTTAGATTGAGAATTTCAGCTCATTCTTTGCTGGAAAAATCGTCTTTGAAGTTATTTTAAGTAGATTCTATGAAAAAGATAATGTTTTTCTATTGACTGCGTGAAGCAGGATAAATTAGTTTTAGGATAAGATGATGACCAATAAAAGGAAAAAAACAATCTGAAATTTAAAAAAAATATTATTTTTGCCATTTTTAGGACAGTTTCGCTAGAAATAAAGAAGAGAGTACTGGATTGTTATGTGATGTCTGTCCTTCAATATAGCAGCGAATGCTGAACAATCTCATCAAACATGAGAGACGGACTGGAAGCAACCGAAATGTGTTTTTACAGAAGGATGCTGAGGATACCATGAACCAAATATGACGAGGTTTTGGAAAGAATTGAAACAAAACTAAACTGATACTTAACATCAGGAAAAGACAGCTGAAGTTTCTGGGGCAAGTAATGAGGAAAGTGGGCTTGAGGAATCTGATACTCACGGAGCGGATAGAGGAAAATAAAGACAGGGGAAATCAACGCGTGACATACTTGATGGACTTGAGAAGATGGAGGAGTAGGATTTGGGAGGGATAACATAAGGGTGTTAAAAGCTACAAGGTATAACGAGATGTCAATGGACATGTCGCCAACGTCCTGAAACCGAGTTTTCTTGAATATAATATAATATAATAATGTCTTGTTTTCTTAATATATTTCTATAAACAAAGACCTTTCTAATTTACAGTCATTAACGGCTTATTTTAAATTTAGTATTTTTTAAAGTCTATTATATAACATAATATTCAAAATATGTGTGTTTAAATAGTTTAGCGTTTATAGTAGATTATATAATCTATTATTTTTATGAAGTTTGTATCTCTCTCAAAAGTAAAAAGGGTAGGAAACTGAATAAGTTGTACATCAGGAGTTATAAATGTTAACATTTGTAGTTAAGCGTCCTTGCATTCTTAGAAATTTTCTGAGTTTCTCTTTGTTTTTTGGAATGGTGTACATATGGTGTCATGTAAATTTGATGGAGATTTTGAGACCTATTTTAGAAGGGATTCTTGAAAAAATTAGTATCCAGCTTCGTAGTCCCTCTCTCTCTCTCTTTATTTCTCTCTCTCTCTCTCTATATATATATATTTATATGTATGAGAGAGAGAGAGAGAGAGAGAGATGATGCGACAGTTGGTAAAGCTTATAAATAATAAATGCGTTCATAAATGCGTTTCGCTGAAGTTTGTAGACATTGGCTTATTCAGGTTAGAATGAAAGATAAACAATGAGTGTAAGGAAAATATTTTTAAGTGTTTGAGGATAAGAGGAGCAATAAATTAAAGTACCTTATCAGATC
This sequence comes from Ascarosepion bandense, assembly GCA_037127315.1. Lineage (NCBI taxonomy): Eukaryota > Metazoa > Mollusca > Cephalopoda > Sepiida > Sepiidae > Ascarosepion > Ascarosepion bandense. The sequence continues at coordinate 1,202,118 of JBBBDQ010001192.1, forward strand.
CAACGACAAGTAAGAGGTGTATATATATATATATATATATATATATATATATATATATATATATATATATATATATGACCCATTGTAATCTGGTGGATTTTAAACCAACTAACTTAGGTGAAACGAGTTATTTATAAGCTTTTCCACTTCGTCACATCTCCACGTTTCGGATATTATTACACACACACACACACATATATATATATATATATATATATATATATATATATATATATATATACACACATCAGCATGCAGTGTAGATATAGAAGAATCCAAAGGAGTAGATTCGTGTAAAATCTTTTGTACAATAAAGACGGAAGCTGATGATGGTTTGCATGAAATAGGCTTATATTTCCGATTTACCATGAAATACTGTCTGCCTTAATTTTTCTTTATATATATATATATATATATATATATATATATATATATATATTATATGCGTGTATTATTGTTATACAAAATATAAACAGATTTAATCCAAAACCTACGAAAATCTGCATGTTAGAGTCAAGTTTAACCTCAAAAGTTCCGATAAAGTTTGACAAAACGGTACATGATTTTATTCTGCTAGCCATAATGTCAAGGGCAGGAACAGACGTTTTGACTAGGTAAAGAAAACCTATCGCAAAATTTACGTAGGTCTTTTAGAATGTATTTCTCTTTCATACTTTTTCCTCCTTACAAAGGGATGTTGATTTAAAAAGTTTGAAATATCTTAAAGACGGTCTTTCCCTTCACAACGATTGCCTGGGAATTGCGATGCTTGTCAGAGAGGAAATGAAAATCGTGTCTATATTCCTACTGGTAAGGGCCTTAATTGATAGCTTTACTCAACTCTTCTATTTTTTATTTACTCGCATGCACATCTTGCCTCACGTCTTCATCGTGCATATTTTATTATTTCTGTTGAACACATTTTATAGAGAACTAGCAGTATAGCCCGGCGTTGCTCGAGTGTAAAAAACTAATCCATGGTCCTGGAGCTCAGATTCTCTGGACGTTAGCAAGAAAGACTAAAAAGCAATAGTTGTTTCCAGTTAAAGCGAAACCGTAGACTGAAAGAAAAATAAATGGATGTAAGCCAAATTTTGATTTCCTGCTATCGATATCAAATAAGTTTTTTCGTCGTAAACTGAATTTTGAAGGCTAAATAAGTTCTCTGAGTAAATGGTATCATGGCTGAGACTAAGAACTACAATTATATCTACTTAGAGCCAAACCCGAAGCAAAAACTAAAATAAAAGGGCTGAAAAAAATACAGACATACAGGCAGATAAACAGACACACACAAACATCTTGCCTTTTATATATATATATGTATATATATATTATCGATTTTCTGCACTATTGTAAGAACTGCAACCTTGAAACTTCTGAATATCGTTTCTTATGTCTTTGTCTATGAGTGTATCAAATTTAATTAAAATCGGACCACTCCTTCTATAACCCGATTTTTTGATTATCGATTTTCGATATTTATCGGTGGTACCTCGACACAAAACCTAGCTAAGAACACTTGCAGACGCTTATAGTACAACTGTGTAAATTTTCAAAAAAATCGGTTCAGCCGTTTTGGAGTCTATAGGTAACGGACACACACAGGCACTCACAAAGTTCCACTTATAAATAAGTTTAGATAACTGAATCATGCTTTTATATACACACAACGGCACATACATGCATCTCTCTCTTTCTCTCTTATATATATATAAATATATATATATATATATATATGGGGGGTGCGACAGTAGATGCAGGCATGTTTCATATTAAATATAACTTATGAAGTATATCCGCACATATATAGACATATACGCAAACTAGAGCAAAACTGCATACAGTATATGAAGATTTTCTAAGCATAGCTTATATGTGGCACAAGAACGAAAGTATGGGACACCCAGTGAGGATCGAACACATTACTCAATTGTAACAACTCTAGCAGAACAATCTTGCTAACCATTACACCACCTCGAGGTGTCCCTGCATACAGTATATGTATCTACTTATTACCAATTAAAAGAAAACTAACGCAAAATTTACGAAATATATTTAATACGCATAACTTAGTCTTCCCAAAAATGGAAAACCAGAGATAATCGATCTCATAATGTAGTAATGATTTTCACGACAAGCTCGCAAACTATTACACACAGGTGAGAGCTTCAGCCAATATACAGATAATAGTAACTGGATATATTTAGATATATACATTATATATACGTATACGCGCGTGTGAGTGTGTGTTTGAGAAATTAATAAAGTTTATTTTTAATCCGACATCATTTCTTATTACCCTAAACGTTAACTCGTATTTGGGTAGACATCCTGTTTTTATCTTATTTTATTTTTTAAGCAGCGTGAAATATTGTACATATTCCGGCCTGCAAAAGCTGTAATTAAATAAATGTGCTCCTCAGTACATTCTTTCAAAACGGTAATTCAGAATATGCTATCAACCGAAATGGGGTTCAAATTCACATTTTTTTTTCTAACTAAATATTCGGGACACTAAAAGCCCTCGGGTATTCGTTCAGGATATTTAAATTTAAGGTCCAGTATACCCGACACCACTCACATCTGCATGGTTTAGTAGGCAGAATGATGATATTAATGTCTTTACGTCGCAGGTTTTCTGTTGGAATTGTCTTCACCTGGTTAAGCAAGTTTAAGATGTTTGCGATTAAGTAAATGTACATCATATAAACGTGGGTACTCTTGATTATATGTTAAAGTCCTGAGATTTCTGCAAATTACATTTCATATGCTATAATTTTCCTTATTTTTTAACTTTAAGTTCTTATAGTTAAGATAACTTTAGATAACTTCACTGTGCAAACACAACGACATTATTATACGTTATTCCGCAGAATTTAATTATTTAAGGTACACAGTGGTATTTGCATATTTTATGTATACATTTTCAGTTGTTAAACTATGCTTAAAGTAAATAAAAGAAATTGAAAATTACATTTCTAAGGTACTGAGATTTAACGTAGTCTTGGATTTACATTTTCTTCAGTGTGTATTATACAAATATATAGAGTAAAATAGAGTATTACTCATTTACGACTGAGAAAAGTAAATGAAATTTGATATTTCCATTCACAAAAAATACAGATTTTTTACAAATTACAGGAAATAAATGAATATATATATATATATATATATATATATATAAATTTTCAGAATTTGAAGCCTTCGAAATACTTTGGTGTCTAATAATTTTTGTAAGTCGTTATAAATTTTGCTTCTTTCCAATTTCTACCATGCTTTCTATCTGTGCGTATGTTTTGACAAATAGAAAAGACATAAAGAGAGTTATAATGAATAGAGATATATAAATCGATTGAATCAGATTTATTTTCATTATCGTACAATTAAATTGTTGTTTGCGTATGTAACGCATATGTAAGAACATTAGTTATTGTACCGAAGTCAAGCAGTCATTACACATGTGCTTTATTATCCTTAAGGTTTTTCAGACCATGTTGGACTTTATAAATGTCATAATATGGCTGACTGGTCAATAAAGAACTATTTCGTTGATTTTTTAATGAAGTATTAGCGTATTCGTCATTGATACTATATGAGTATTAGAGTCCAAATGCACTTGTGCTGATTTTAAAGCGCATCTGAGTCCGTTCAGTAATATTCAACTGACTTCCAAAATTAATAGTGAGATTTATTAATCGAATTCACCTAAAAAAAAGGCACTAAAGATACAGTTGGTTACTAAATGTGGAAGAATTATAAATCAGAAACGCTGCCAATGTACAAGAATAATAGAAGAGAAATCAGAAAGACAGAAGATAACGATTGATATTACATTTAAATAGACCTCATTGACAGTTTAGTACTGTTGTCGTTTAGTACTACGCTTTAATTAATAAAGTCTGGGTACCACAGCAAAAATCACACCTAAAAGATAACCAGGAAAGTATTTATAGAAAAGGCATAGGAAAGTAGTATTACGGCAGTGAGACAGTGAGAGAAGCTGAGACGCCAGGTTAGCACCAATAATATTGCTGCTAGTTCTAAGTTTTTTTTATAAAAAATCTCTATATATTGCTAGTGAACTAGACAATATGTGGCAGCAATACTTTAAGTATAGACGAATGGTAGACTTATAGATATGTAAGATAGCTTCTGGTAAAAAAACTATCTAGCACAACACAGTGAATCAACTTTCTTAGCAGCTGACCTATCAATGGATTCATTATAGTCTTTCCACTTCATGTCAGTCAAGAGTGTTAGCCCGAGAAGGTACAAGGAGTGACTATGCAGAGTGGTTAGCATCAGCCCTACTGATTGAAGATAGAAACGGGTCTCTTAGATTATTGTTGAAATGTGTGTGTGTGGGGGGTGACAAATGAGTGAGAGAAAGTTTTCTTTTGGTGGCATTAAAATTAACAAGACATTATTTGCCTCAAAACAACAGATTAAAGTTCATTTTTGAAATCAGCCGCTAATTTGATCTTATCGAGCTGATTGGACTTACCACCGAGACAGAAGTAAATGGTTGCATTATCAGTGTAGATACCAAGTTGAGAGCTGATACCATCGGAAAGGTCGTTAATGGAAATTAAAAGGAAAATAAGGTCAAAGATAAAGCCCTGGGGGACATTGTTACAAAAAAATCTAAAAAAGTGAGTGTTCAGGATAACTTTTATTTGACGATTTGATAAGAAAGACTGAAACAGTTCAAAGATTTGTCCGGAGACGGGTTTATATAGGGTGTCCATAAAGTCCATGTGCACTTTAAAAAGTTTAATAACTTTATTTGTATTTGTGATAGAAATAATCTGTAAAAAATAAACTTGAACAATTATACATGAAAGATAGTACAGTGTTTCAACAAGATGGAGCTCCTTGTCACTTTACTCTGCGTGTTAGACAGTTTCTTCCTCAGGAATTTCCTAACAGATAGATCAGAAGAGGTGGACCGTTTCATTGGCCTCCACGTTCGCCAGATTTGACTCCATTAGATTTTTTATGGGACATGTGAAAACAATTGTGTATGCATCTAAACCTAGTTTATTAGAAGATTTGAAAGCTAAAATAACTACTGTGATTTCAGGTAAATCAGTGAAGTGCAAAATTCTATTACCCTTTGTATTGTATTGTATGATGGAGGATATGTGGAAACTTAAATAAAAATTCAATAAACCTTAATGTAGATTTACTTCTTTCTAATCTTTTTTTTTTACAAATTATTTATATCGCAAATACAAATTAAATTATAATTTTTCAAAGTGCACACTAACTTTATGGACTTTAAGCACCAAAACGGAGGTTGGAAATAATAGTATATCAACAAGTACAAGGCTCGCACGCGTGAAGTAGATGCACTGCTAGTGAACAGCTAAGTAGCATAATCACACTCCTCTACTCTAATAGTGTCCACGTATTCATTCCTGTATATAGCTAGGTATAAAACACCCCCTTATATATATATATATATATATATATATATATATATATATATAGTGGCACGAATAAGTATTGGATACATGTTATTTTCTGTTATAGCTAGTTTATTTTAGCCATTTTGCCTGATATTTGGTAAGTAATATCTCGTAAATTTGTTTACGTTATATGTGGAAGAAGAATTAAAAACTCATGGTTGAATCCATTTTTTTTTATCAAAGTTCAAAATTACCCTATCCAAAAATAATGGATACATCAATTAAATATTTTGTTGCGTAGCCTGTTTTGTTTTATTGCTTCCAGTCGCTTTCTATAGTTGGCCACAAGTTTTCCACACTGATCCACCGTTACTTCTCCCCATTCTTCCTTGCATACTTCCTCTAATTGCTTGATATTTTCTTGATTCTGCTTATGAACTTTAACCTTCAAATTATTCCACAAAGTCTCAATTGGATTCAAGTCAAGAGACTGACTTGGCCAATTGAGAGTATTGATACCATTATTTTCAAACCATTCCTTTGTAAGTTTTGCGGTATATTTGGGATCATTGTCGTATTGAAGCACGAAATTCCGACCATGTCCTAAAGAAGTTGCAGATTTCTGAAGGTACTTCTCTAGAATCGCTTTATACATGCTATTATTCATTCTATCATGGATAACTTGTAACTCACCGGTGCCCTTGGATGAAAAGCATCCCCATATCATAATGGAACTACCCCCAAACTTAACTGTAGGAATGGTATTGTGCTTGTTGAAGGCAGTGCCATTTTTTTCGCCAAACACTTGTCGCTATGTTCCTTCCGAATAGTTCAACTTTCGTTTCATCCGACCAGATTACCTTTTTCCAAAACTGCATACCTTTCTTTTCATAAGTTTCGACAAACTTTAATCGGTCTTTGAAATGTTTGGTTTTCAGTAAAGGCACTTTTCTTGGTGATCTCGAATGAAAGTCAGTACGATATAGAGCTCTGCTAATGGTATCCTTACTTACATTAATTCCAGCACCCTCAAGATCAGTTTTAATTTCAGAACGAGTAATGAATGTTTTTTGCACATTTCTGCTGATCCACATTGAAGTCCTCTCATTTATCTTTCTCAGTTTTCCATTTCTTGGAAGGTTTGCTGTACCGTCACCGTACTTCTTATACTTTCTGATGATATTTTCTACTGAACTGAGTGCTAGATTCATTTCTTTGCTAATTTTTCGGTAACCTTGTTCTCATTTGTGACGTTCAACAATTCTATCTCGCATATCAATATTCAGGCCATATGTACTGTGGCTTGACTGTCGAGAATTTGCCTTGATAAAAACATCAGATGATGTAATATCTTGGCTAAGGTATTTTCTTTGTGTTTTTACACACACACACACACACACACACACACACACACACACACAAAATAATATTGCAGTGGGTCGTAAGAAAGATACAGCGTCAAAAAACAAAAACAAAATATTTCTAAGTTAATGAGTTTTTGAAAAAATAATGGAAAATAATAAAAATAAAATTGATAACATTGACAAAAAGATCAAAAAAATGCTCCAGAATGTCTCAAAAGTATTTGAGAAAAGAAACAGTAATAAGCAAAAAAGTGGATTAGCTAGAAAGTATTTGAAGAAGTAGGTTTTGGGAATAGAAACTCAGAGAAAATGACAGAATATTAAGATTGGACAAAAATCATAAAACAAATTAAAATACCGCTGTCCCAAAGAGAAACGTCTAAGGCGGGAGAAGAATTATCTGCAACATTTCCCAGCAAAAGTTTTCAGTGATGATTATAGAGCTACATTGGACGAACCTGATGGCTGAGCGAGAGATTTGACTCTTCCGGAAACAGTCAGCATTACAACAGAGGATAGAGTACTTTTTGTGATTGTATTTTAGATTAAATTATCGGTCTCTTCAACGCTGATGATATGAAGATAAATGCAGACAATTATTTAACAACAGGTTTTTTCATTGGTACAGTTAACGATCAAGAAGATTTGACCCAAAGAGTACATTCATCAAGATTACTACTTCAGCTTATTACTCACCTTGCTAAAAAAATTAAAAATAAAATACGGTCAATCAGTCACTTAAGTGCCATATGTGATACACGCTTGGGCAATCATGTCTCCAAAGAGACATGACTGACTGGGCAGAATTTATCTCGCAGTAGGTAGCCATTGCTTTCTGCGGTAGACGGGTTGCTGCCCAAGGCTAGAGAAACCAATTGGTCCAATTATTTCAATCATAACTGAGGGGAAGAGACGGATTAATACCTTTCCCAAAGGTATTTGCGCGTAAGTGAATGCAAGGAATTCGACTGGAATTCGAATTCAGCTTCCCGATTTCTTGTTCCGAGCTGATATCCACTGCACCACGACGCACATACAGATTTCTGTATAGTTCCGTATTTTGGATGAAAATGAATTTCTTTTTCTTCACTCGTTTAGTTCGTGGTTTTCGTGTATATTGGGCCGGGGTCCACTGAATAAACCGAACCGGAAATACATATGGAAGTATGAGAGAAGAAAGATTTATTATATTCATTACAAAAAACCGATTGTCTGGCCACGTGTGTGGTTGCCTGAAAGAGAACCAATGAGATGCGTTGTACCTTTTCCATTTTTTTAACACAAACCGGATGTTGATCACCCTACAATCCAAAGCAGACTGCGTAAGTACATTTTCTGCGCATATGCTTCACGCATACATCCCCTTTAACAAAAATAAAAAGAACGATTAATTAAACCAGCCAGTGCTCCAAAATCCCAAATATTAGTTTGGATCAGACTGACGGCTAAATAATCTCAAATTAAAACAAACTGAAGATAGAGATCAGCTGACGTCAACACCGACAAAGTGAGAGCATTGTAGCACAAACCAACGTTCATGTCACCACCGATCGCGCCGAGAGAGATACAACAACAGCTATCAGCAATGTCTATTTCAACATTCTCTCTTCCTGTTGCCTTAGTAACAGATAAGTTATTAGTTGTGTATGTACGTAAATCATTTAGACATTTATTTACCTATACTCAATGCATTCTTTTTTACTTGAATTTACGTTTGCCGGGGCAAAGAAAAAAAATTAACATCCGTAACAGTAACAGCAAGAAGGTTCTCTCTTTCAGGTTACACATTTCTGCCCCCGCAACAGGTATATGGATATGCAAGAAAGTATTCACATAGAAAAAGCAAACCTCTGAGTTTTGTTTAACGGCATATCAACACCTCTGTGGGTTATTTAATGCCAAAGAGGTATTTTTTAATGTTTGCTTATAGTGAGACGATTGATTTAGTCATATGCTGATGAAAAACCTGTTAAAAATTTATTTTAGAAAACTGAAGATATCTTCTACCTTTGTATTAAAAATGTATTGATGGTAAATTATTTTTCTTCCAAAATGTATGATTGCAATAATATTTTTCCTTAAAAAATGTATTGTTGGTAATATTTTTCCTTCAAAAATGTATATTTTTCCATAAAAGTCTATTTTTATGTATATATTTCTAGAAAAGTGTATTTTTATACTTTCATAATGTTATGAACCCAGTTTGGGGGTTAACTATTTGCCCATAGCTAGAACCCTAACAGGTGCTACTTACTCCGTGTTAGGATGGACATGGGAACAACAGCAATTAAGACGTGGTTCCATTCTTCTTATAACCTCTCAATCAGAGGCCTTGCTGTCAGATGCAGTTTACCGTCATACCCTGGCCCGGAAACCACTTTGAAAAAAAAATAGTGTTGGAAAGAAAGAAAATATAAGGAAAATTGTTCTGGATAAATATGCAACAATGATCAGGACGATTATATCTTATATATGTTAATACAAGAAATAAGAGCAGATTTCAAAGCGAAATCTCCAAAAAGGAATAAAAAAAATGAGAGAAGAGGAAGAACATTTAGAGGAAGAATATTTAGATAAAAGAACGGTTAAGCGGTAAGACATGCCTACATCTACATATTCATATATCTTCGCTACCTGAAACATTGGTACTCGAACTTACTTATAAACTCTTGTGTTATTTATGTCTTGACTTCACCGGAGAAGATTTTAGAGAGTTATAAGGTGGAGAATGGTTTTAGAATTGCATTTGTGTGGCTAAAACAGTTTCAACCTTAGACGAACTTGAGAATGTAAGTAAAAAAAGTTTAATAGTAATCGAGGAATTTACTTTTTAACCACGATTTACTTTTAAGAGTCACATACATATAAAAGATTTTATCATAAGAGTTTCAGTGTCTGCAGTTTATATTTCCAATTCATGCATTTATCGGCTATCTTTTTTTAATTACACACGCCCCTTTTGACTCATTCAGGCATTTACCAATCCACTTTCAACCTACGGAAGTATTTATTAACTCTTTTGACGCGTACAAGTATTTATCAATACCATGGTTTCGATGATTACTGTGGGGACCAATGCTATGCAGTGAAGATTATCAGTGGCTTTCCAGGAAGTAGGTTTCGACCGTTTTGACTGCATCCTCCTGTCTATCTTTCATACACACTTCAACAGTGACCTTTGAGATCCATTTCTGACTTCCATCAGTATGGCTGATGCTAACTTCCAGAAGAGCGATTCGTTCCGTCTTCTCGGGTTAACACTTCCGGCAGAAATGAAGCGGAAAGACTACATTAGAACTATTGCTAGGTTACCTGCGAAGTATGTTGGTACACTGTGTTGTGCTAGACATTTTGTCACCATAATCTATTTTATACATCTACAAGTCTACTATTCGCCCATGAATATTGCTGCCACATATAGCCCGGTGCACCTGCTATATATTTAGACAGTCTTGATAAATTCCCAAAAAAGAATCAGCAACATTATTGGTTCTGATCTGGCGTTTCGGCTTCAGTCGTTTTCCCACCGCTGTGAAGTTGTTTACGTGTACCTTTTCTATAAATACTTTCATGATAAGTGTCCTGATAAATTCTTCACTATGTTATCTAGACTTTATGAATTTATGCTCAGTGCCAGATTGGCAACAAGGTGTCATCAATTTACAGTTGAATAGGTTAAATGTAACCGTAAGTTCTATGCTAACACTTTCTCTTGCAATTCTTGTTCTTAATTTAAACTCAATGTTAATATATATTTATTTCTGAATCTTCTATTGTTTTTGCTCCTTAATAATGTTTCTTCTTTTTATTTTTCACACCCAGTAACTTGTGTCTTAGTAGCTTTAGTGCCTTACTTGCGTGAATTCAATTTTTTAAATACCCATTGACAATGTTAAACAATTCAATAAAAGTATATTAATATTTTTATCATTCTTATAATTCAAAGTTTAGTATAGGAAGATGAATAAAAAAAAGAAATAACTTTAACAAACCGTAAATTTAAAATAAATTTTATGAAAAAGTAATGATTGAAAAGGGTAAAAAAATAATTTCTATCTGTAGGTTGATAAGGTACCAAAGATCCCATAAAGGGTTCTATGACATCTGTAATAAACATATGCACATATATATATATAAATGGATATGTCTTTGTGTGGGTGTTTGTGTGTCTCCATTTTAACGAGCCCTACTACTCCGAAACCTTTGGTCTAATTGCAACGAAAATTGGGTCACTTGTCGATCATGACATGAAACTTTGATGTACGCAAAAATTTTTTGAATCGATTTACAGGGTACGGCAGAAATCCTCGAAATGCTTAGAATTTACAAACTCTTCTCCTCCAAGACGCTTATGCGAATTCGACCAAAATAGTGTAACTTGTAGATCAACGCCCGAACTTTTGATGTACACAAACATTTTTTAAATTAATGTAGAGGTTTTGTCAAAAAAAATCAATGACAAACAAAAATTCAGGTCGTCATCTGCGCAATTTGTATGCATTTCTCCATGACGCTTCGATCAAACTCACCTAAAATAGAGTCATTGGTAGATCAAGGCCTGATAGGTGATCAAAAACTTCAATTGACAGACAGAAAGCGGCAAAAATTAATGGAAAATCTTGCTTTTTGTGATCGTTTATTTCCCTGAAACACTTAGTTGTATTCTAACAAAAAATCGGTTCTTTTTTTTTTTGTTAAATTCTACCTCATCATATGCCATCACAATATTCTGTTTTCTACACGGTGCCAACCTCTTCGATGTTGCAGAGACAATGCATCCACTTCTGCATCACAACGTCAGCGCATCACATTACAGGCTGCCGTAACGCCCGCCTCCATTCTTCAAATTGTACATACATCATTCCTGTTAATTTGGAAAATTGACCAAGCATGAATCACGTTTTACAAATACAACGAAAACCAATACTTCGCATTTTTTTTAACTTAAACGTCACGTCAGCCTCATATTGGGGCTTTTTGAATAAGCACTTAACCTTACCATTTCAATATAGCCACTAAAGAAACCCGAATAATACCGGGTTATACAGCTAGTTTACTTATACATAAGCATAACAAGACACAAAGAGCACTATCGAAAACAATTATTAAAAGGCCAAGATAAAGGTGTTGATATTTTCATATAAAAAAAGAAAGAAAAATTGTTATTTGGTTTAATTTTCATAACTACAAAATAGTTAACGAAACCTATACATAAGTTAAGCAACAATGAATAATTTATTTTTGTTTAGCCTGGAAGATAAAGTAAATTTTCTGAGATATAAACATCTGTGTGTAGAGAAAGTTTCATTCGTTACTGATAAATTGTTATCGTATTAATTTGTATTCAGTTTATTTCTGTATATAATTAAACTTCGGTTCGGTGACAATTAAGATAGAATTTATAGGCTCCCGTTGTAATTGGTACAGTCGGTAAAGGTTTTATACAAGATTTGAACGTGCGAAATCTATGAATATTTCTTGACATAATAATTACAAAGCTCGTTTTAGTAAGAAATAAGACAATAAGTCGATTGCAATGTGTTTATATTTCTTGCAGGGGAGATCCCCCTTTTTAGTAATCGACATTCAAAATTTTAACTTTTGCCAAGGATCGAACATCGAACTGCCATTGCAGCAATACCTGCATAATTAGTGTTAGGCATTGATTATTACTAGTTGTGCTCGAGGAAGAAAACTGTTGTTGAATCTTAGTAACGTGTTTTTTCTTTAAACGTTTAATCTTAAAAAGAATGAATAGTGTCAATCTGTGTATTGTCAAGTCACGAATTATCCGTTTTGGCAAATACCGTTTACCTATCCTCTTACCAGCCTGCTTTGTCCTGCTTTTAGAGACAGGTGAGTGGAAACACATGGCAAAGAACATTTAGAGAACTTACATGGAGCGCTCGCGTACATGTGCGTTAATAAAACACACGCACGTTTTCTTAACATATTTAACAAAATAGACCAGCTTCAAATAGTTAGAAAAAGGAAAACCTATTTAAACTCAATGAAAACAGATAGTTTCTCAAAACACACACACACACATATATATATATATATATATATATATATATATATATATATATATACACAAATCCCAAGAAATCTTTTCCTGCTTTTTTTCTTTAAATTTTGGTTTAGATTATTGGACATTGTTTTCACTAAATATAGGTAGGTCTTTCTTTTACTGGTTAGCATATTTTTGTTTTCTGCTTGTGATATAAAGTTTTATTAAGTTCAAATAAACTGTCTATTTTTTTTTTACCTAATTTTCTAATAGTTTTCTTCAGTTTCAAGTTAAATTCTGGATAAACTATTGAAAGTATATTTTTCTTCGTGTATTTTTGGCCATCTCTAAAAACAATATTAGGCCCTTATAGCAGACGCAATTCTTGTTAGCTTTATCTTGGCATTTTGGCAACTATACATTTCAAGTCTAAATATATGAATAACGCATTATATTAGTAGGCGAAACCAGAATACTGGAAAGTAAGACTAAAATACTCAAAGATATTATTACACAAAAGAAACTAAAACCAGTAAATATATTTCACCAGCGTAGATGGCATTTTTAAATATTCTTATAATTGCATTATTTTAAAAGATTTAATTTATTCGTTTTCTGATGCTGTGAATTTCAGTTGAATTCATTGCATTTACTTACGCGAAAATACCCTTGAGAAAGGTATAAATCTGTCTTTTCTGCCTCCAGCTATGGGTTAAATAACAGGATAGTTTGGGTTCTATAGTTTTGTTTGGCAACCAGTGTATCATAAAACGTAATGGCAACCTACTGTGGGAAAATATTCTGACAAGTCAGTCATGTTTAATTCAAGACATGAACGCCCAAGCGTATATCTCATAAGGCACTTAACTGACCGATTGAAGTTCTGTAAAACCGTTTCACACAAGACCTTACTAATACGGTTATATACTTAAAATGGAAATATAGCGTTCTAAAGATACAAGTATGTAAAAAAAGAAAATTAAAACGAACACTTGTCTAGGATAATAACAAAATTTAGTTTCTTATGACAAAGACTATGAAACGCAAGAAAGAAATCAACTTTGGACAGGATATGTATCAATTTATGTGAAAATTGTAAAAATACAACAGAATTGAAATATGTCTTTTTGGTTAAATTTTAAAGAAGATTATTTGACCACAATCAAGGTGATGATACAAATAAAAGGTAGTAGTTTACTAGGAGTGAAAGAAAACGAGAATAGTTTCGAAGGAACAGGAAAACCAACCCTAAATAGGAAACAGGATATAATTCACTACTCCCGTTCAGAAGACAGTGTAAGAAGTAAACCATACAATAGGCGAATATATTTACTCCTGTAAAGAGAACTTTACATTGTTTATGTTTGGATATATTTGACTTGACTTTCTATTCACTGTTTGCTACAATCATCATCAAACTCATTAATTACCTGTCTATTGACGTATTCATTAATGTTATATTGAAAACGCTATGTGCAACATTTACTGTCTTTCAAGGCCTATTGAAGCGATTATTGCCTTCATAGCAATATATCCATTGGTATCTTTTTATCAGAATAAGGACAATTATATTAATGCAAGTTAAAGATTGATTGATTGATTGATTATGTTTAACGGCCTATCAACCTCCAAATGTTCATTTAAGGCCAAAAGTGTTTTTGCTTTTAGAGTTGTTTGTCTTCAAGCTTTCAAAGTTGGTTGTTTTCAACCTTTCTTTTAAAGAAAAAAATATTTAAAGAGAGTAATGAGCAGTGGTGAATGGTGTTTTGTTTTGTTTTTTTTTTTGAATGGAAGGGATTCAGATTTTCGTATATAGTCCAATTTGTTTTAGAAATTGGAATATTTTGCTTGGGTCGACGTTGTTAAATAGATTCTTTTAAATTGTTTGATCTGTAATATTTTGATCGAATGAAGTATAAGTCATAGCAGCTAATCAAAAAGTGTTTCCCTGTGAAGGGTTCCTGGCATGCAGTGCATATCGGGGGTTCTTTGTTTTTCAGTAGGTATGAATGGGTAATCTGGGTATGTCCTATTCTTAGTCTAGTTAGTGTAACTTCCTCCTTTCTTATCTTGCAGTAGCCTGGATACCATTCGCCGACGGTAGGTTGGATATTTTGGAGCTTATTGTTTGGGCTGTTATTCCATGTTTCTTGACATTTAGTTCTGATAAATTTGTGGATTGTTGGTTTGAAGTCGGAGTAGGAGATCTTGACATCAGATACATTTTGATGTAATGATTTCTTTGCTGCTGAATCAGCCCTCTCATTGCCATGGATGCCAATATGACTTGGTATCCTGCAGAGTTTAATGATTTTGTTTTTGGAGAGCTGATTAAATCTATATAGAAGTTTGATGATAAGTGGGTTGGTTGATTCTTTGTTTCTTAGAGAAGTAAGAGTAGATATGGAATCTGTGATGATGATAAACTTCTGGAGTTGATTTGTTGAAATAATGTCAAGGGCTAAATTGATGGCTAGAATTTCAGCACTATAAATCGAGGCTGGAATTCGTTCTAGTAATTCCGTGTTATTGAGGATGGCAGCGCATCCTACTCTGTCATCCGTTTTAGATCCATCGGTATATATGCGAACGTAATCGGGGAAGTTATCTATAATAGAGAGAGTTTCTTCTTGAAAAGTGGCTGGATTTGTTTTGCTTTAGAGTATCTGGTTAGGTCCATCAGAATTGTAGGTTATTCCAGCAACCGTGGGGGTGTTTCTGGAATGATTGTGCATGTGATTTATGTCTATTTGTGTTTCAGTAATTATAATTTGAAGCCATTTTCCATGGTCCACTTGCTTATTTAGGCATAGTTGTAGTTGGCGCTCTATTGTGCAAATGTGTTTAGATCTGCAACAGATCAGAAAATCGTCCACGTATAGTGAACCGTCTATACCAGGGTTTAGACATTTTACAATGTTGTTGATTTTTATGTTGAATAGGTTAACGGAGAGTACGCATCCTTGTGGAACCCCCATTTTTTGTTCTTTTGAGTCTAATAAAGTATCATCCAAAAGTACTTTAAAATTTCTGTCTTTTAGAAAGTTGTCTATATATAAAGGCATTCTTCCTTTTAGGCCAAGTGCTTTCAAATCTCTCATTATTCCGTATCTCTATGTGGTATCATAGGCCTTTTCAAGGTCGAAGAAGACCGCTGTGAGGTGTTCTTTTTGGATGAAGGCTTCACGTATAAAGGTTTCAAGTTGGACAAGGTGGTCGATTGTTCCTCTTCCCTTCCTAAAACCTGTTTGGAGTTTGGTTATTAAGTTGCTAGTTTCTAAATACCATGTCAGTCTGTTGTTGATCATTCGTTCCAGTATTTTGCTAAGACAGCTGGTTAGAGCAATAGGTCGGAAATTGGTTTGGGATGTTGTGGTATTTTATTGGTTTGGGGGATTTGATATGTTTTTCATGCGTTTGGAAATGGGAATAATGGTGGCCTGTTTCCAGAGCGTGGGAATGTTACCAGTCGTTCATATGTAGTTGTATATATTTAGTAAATAAATAAGAGAGTTTTTAGGTAGCTGCTTTAGAAATTCATAATGAATTTCGTCTGGACCAGGAGTTGTGTTATGGGCTCTGGCTAGTGCAGTTTGGAGTTCTGAAATTGATAAAGGTGGGTTATAACTTTCGGTATTTTCTGATTGAAAGTTGACGTCTTTTTTTCTTCGCATTGTTTAATGATTTGGAATACTCTATCGAGATTTTGTGGGGATGAGTTTTGTGAAAAAGTTCCTGCTATATGGTTCGCGATGTCTTTTTGTTCGTAAACTTTACGTTGTTCAAGGTGAGGTGTTTTATTGGGGTACTAGCACATTCTCCTGATATCCTTCTGATCATCTCCCATATTGTTTTGGTTTTGGTGTTCAGTTTTGAGATATAATTTTTACAAGTTGTTTTTTTTTTATTCTTTGATAATTTGCCTGGCTTTGGCTCTAAAATTTTTGAAAAAGTATAGGTTTTCTTTGGTAGGGGAGGAGTTGAATTTTCTTAAGGCTGCACGTCGCGCTCTTATTGTGTGGTGGAGACTTACCTCGCCGAAGCAAAAGGCAGTTTGTCTGCACGTGCGTTCGTAGATGTAATGGAACCGCGAGGCGAGCTCATGCAAGGCAGTTTTTGGAATGACACTGCGCATGCGTCATTGGTGAAAGTGAGGCTCTCCGAGATTGGAAAATAACGAGACCAAAAAACACATAAAAAGAGCCTACTTCTGTTTCGGAGACACTTCGCCTTTTGCGCTTTTTGAGTCCTTTTTTCAGTCCAGTCTTTGACGGATTACGGAAAAAAGTTACCTTCTCCTTCAAACTTACCCGCTTTCCTGCTAAGACACTTTTTGTATAGCTAAGTTTTTATTTAATTTTTCGTTTCCTTGTTTTGTTCTATTCATTTTATTTTCTAGCTTTTTGTTACTTTATTTTCGTATTTTTTTTCTGGCCGCCATTTTTGTTTTTGTTTAGGTCGGCCCGTGTGACTTAATTTTTGTTTTCATTTTACAGTTTTTAGTTTTGCCTTACGTGCTACAATTTTTTTTTTTTTTTTGTTTAAACTTTATTTTGTAATTTTCTCGTGACTTGTTACTGAATATCATTTGATTTTCTCCACACTTTAACGTTTTCTTTTCCAGCCCCTCCCCATATTACTTTTACGGAAGTAGCCTTTTAGGCAACTCTCCGCTCTTTTTTTGTTTGAAACTTTATTTTTTGAAACCTATTAACGTTTATTGTCCACCTTCCCTTTATTTTTTTTAGTAGCCTTTTTGGGCGACTCTTTCGTTTATTTTTGAGTATTGTTAACGTGTAAAGTTTATTTTGTAAAGCCACTTAACGTTTATCGCCTTTAGGTGATTTTTTGTGTTTTCTTTGAGAAACCTCTCAAGAGGTTAGTTTTTGCTTTTGTTTAAATTGTTAATTTGCCGCTAAAGGCAATTTTCTCTTAATTGTAAGCTGTTTTGTTATTTTTGTTTGCCATATTAGGCTAATTTTATTACTGTTATATCTGTGGTTAATCCGTTATTTGTTTATTTTCCGTTCTTATATTACCCCCTATTTCTCCCTCCCCTCCCTATTCACATTGGATTATTCGGAGAAAAAAATATAAAGTGGTGTGTAATTTGTGAAAATGGCCGACTCTAGTCGGTCAGTAAAGAAGAAACTATTGTTTGACCCTCCCTGGAAGGGTCCTCCTGATAAAAATGAGGAATCTTTTCCCCCTTTACCTACGTCAAGTGTGGTGGCCGAGAAGGGCCAGAATAACAAAGATTCTACTTCGAGTAAGATGACATCGACCCAAAATGTGGTGGCCGAGAATGGCCAAAAGAATGAGGAATCTTTTCCCCCTCTTCCTAATGCAAGTAAGACGATTAAGACATCGACCCAAAATGTGGTGGCCGAAAAGGGCCAGAATAACAAAGATACAGACAAGGATAATGAAATAAGTGAAATTAAAGACAAATCCAAAGATACCGAGGCCGGGGAATCGCCCTTGGGCTGGAAGTCCCCTCCAAAGGTTACGATCAATTTGACGGAGTTTCTGGAGAAAGCCAAGAGTTACGCTCATCTTGTGACAGAAGATGGACTCTTGGAGGATCCCCAGGAATTAAGAAAAATTGAAAAAAGAATTGTGTCAGTCTTTGTGGTCGACAAGCGTTCGCGCAAGATTTGTCGCCCCACAAAAGACACAGTGTTGAAGACACTGCAGTCCACGGGGGTCAAGCCCTTACGAATTGTAAAAGGCACGGGCTTTTTCACGTGGGACGTGCTGCTGCCCACGCCGGAAGATTGCCAAAAGATGGTATCGAAAGATCACATAACAAAAGATTTCATAATAAGAACAGAATACCTAGGCATGCGTAGGACCAAGGTGGCAGTGTACGAGGTCCCTCCTCAGGTCATCGGGGAGCATCTCGCGGCGTACTTTTCTCAATTCGGTGAGATTGTAGATGCCTCCTGCGAAGACATGACCGGGGGATGGTCTTTCGAGATTATGTTGAGCGGTAAAGCCTTCGAGACCATCCCCAACTGTCTTGACGTTGGGGGCCTGAGACTACCGGTGATAGTTACCGGTCGCAAACCGAAATGCTGGAGGTGCGGAGAGATTGGTCACCTCTCCTCCTCCTCCTGCCCAGAGAAGAAGGCCTCTGGAAGCCAGGCCCCTGAAGACCAAAATACCCCTCTGGCCGCTTCTGTGACAAAATCCGTCCCGCCTGTAGTGGGCATGCCAGCAACCAGGACCGGTGTGGTAGTACCCCCGGTTGGGTCAAAACATCGGCCCTCATTCCCCGAAAAGCCTTCGCCTGCTACAAGTGTAGTATCGGAGAAGGAAAAGGGGGAATGGCAGGTTGTTGGCAGGACCAGAGGGAAGCGTCAAGCTGCGGGACCTCAGTCCCCTGATGCTCCCAGGACTAAAGGCACGTACAGCCCCACTCCCTCTACCAGCAAGAAGGGCGACGCCTCGGCCTGGTCTGCACCATCAATAGAGGAGATGCGCAAAGCATATGATCCGGGCTACGAGGGCATGCGAAAACTACAAAAGCTAAAGGAGGAACTGGCAAAAAACCCAATACGTCCCTCTGTCTCTGCCCCGTCCTCTCCTGGAAAAAAGAAAAGCTCTAAAATGTCCCACTCCTCACAGCCCACTCCAAGGAAATCTGCTCCTCTTAGTAGAGACCCCAGCCCATTCCGAATACCAACACAACCAACCCCCAGCCCCTCTCCCAAAAAGTTGTTACCACCACCTTCAAAGAGGCAAAGAAGCCCCACAGCAGAGGATAGGGAGGCTCGGAAAAAGGCAACAAGAGTCCCTTACTTAATAGGGGAAAATATTTGCAGAATTTCTCCAGCCCAGGAAGATAGGGCCAGGAACTTTGGCAATAGGATTAGCAAATTAAAAGTCCTATTGGCCATGAAAAAATGCAAGGAGAAAGATATCGAGAAACCCAGAAATTTTCCGCATGCAAAAAGGATGCTGACGGTTGTAAGAACAGGAACGGGTACTGGAAAGGTGTGGGACATGCTCCTGGAAGCAGGGAAAACCATTAAAATGTCCCCACCTATAGTAACAATGGAGGAGTAGTCCTTACAAAAATTGAAAGAATGTTGTGTAAGACGGGTCCCAATTTTAGTTCACCCCTCCCTTTACAGGGCAATGAAACTAACATTTCCTTGGGATGTTGGTGGCCTCTCTCATGATGGCACCATTGACAAAGAAATGGGCAAGGGATCTATGGGAGAGGCTGTTGGCATCCTTTCCCCGTCCATGTTCTGTCCAGAAACCCAACCCTAATTAAGGATCACAATGGCTCTTTGGTTAGCAAGTATAAATGCCCGGGGGCTGAGGTCCGAGTCTCGGAGGGTGAGACTTCTTCATGATCTCCAGCGCCTCGAGGTGGATGTTTGTTGTGTACAGGAGACCCGGTTTTTTGCTGGCGACTATGAGAGCATAGGGATTACGATCTCTATTCAGCATGTTTTGATGGTCGTTCTAGAGGTGTCTCCTGGCTAGTGAGCAAGTCATTGGACGCGGTGTGTACGCTTGTCTTCGCGGATCCAGCGGGCAGGATTTGTGTGCTGGATATTACCATAAAGGAGAAGTCTTTTCGGCTCATTGGGGTTTATGCGCCCAATGTCCATAGGGAGCGTCCTGCTTTGTTTCGGCAGCTCGAGTCGTTCTTTGGAACATCGAGGCGGGTAATTTTAGCGGGGGATTGGAATGCCGTCCTTGACCCTGAGAAAGATCGTGTAGGAGAAAGATCGGGTACTAACAACCCGGATGTGAAACCATTTCGGGAATTTATCGACAGGAATGATCTTGTCCGTAAATACCGAAATGAACACCCCCGGGAGGTAGTGTGGACTTGGACTAATAGGGGCAGCTCGGTTTCGAAGGTAAGCGCCAGCTACCTCGACCGAGTCCTAGTTAAGAGAGTCGACGTAGGGCTCTTAGGTTGTCCAAGTTTCCCACGGATCATAGGCTCGTCCGGGTTCGTGTAAACTTAGATAAGCCTAGGGTTAAGTTGGCTGGTTACTGGAAATTGAACGCGTCATTATTTGATAGCCAAGATTTCCAGCACCAGCTTTTACTAACACTAAAGCGGGAACTGACGGGGGCTGTGGTTGGGAATAAGTGGTGGGACACACTAAAATCTAAACTTAGGTCGTTTACTGCCGACTATAGCCGTCGGCTCAACTTAGCTAATTTAGCGGCGCAAACGGCATTAGAAAAGAAAGTCGATCGGGCAGTGAAATCCCGTAATAGTGGGGACGTAGCCTTAGCTAGGGCCGAGCTGGCCTCCTTGCTTATCAAGAAGGATCAAGCTCTGGTAGTTAGGGCTAGGTTAAAAAGAATGTCCTCTGAGGCAACGAATATGGCCGCAGAATTGCGTGTAGAAGAAGCTAGGCGAGCAGTCAATCGGCATATCAAGGACATCACATTGCCGGATGGACGTACCGTGACTACAGACGTGGGTATATGTGGGGCTTTTCGTGATTACTTCCAGGATCTTTTCACCAGGGAGCCCGGTCTGAGTTCGGCTCAGTTCGACACCTATTTGGCTGACTTTCCCCGCCTCTCGGCGGCTGAAGCGGCTAGGTGCGAGGGGCCCATAACAGAGTCGGAAATCTGGGATGCGCTGAAATTGGTTGGCCGGGACAAAACTCCAGGATTGGATGGTCTTCCCTACGAACTGTACTTGAGGCAGTCGTCCGTTTTTGTTCCTCTGCTGGCTCTTGTTTATAACAACTGGATGGAGCAGGGGTCTATATCTCGACGCTTCACCAGGGGTGTAATCAAGTTGCTTCGCAAGAGCAAGGACGGTGGGGGTGGCATAGATAATTATCGGCCTTTAACGATGTTAAATACTGACTTAAAGATTTTTGCCAAGATCTTGGCCGGCCGTTTGCAGGCTGTCCTCTCTAGTCTGATTGGCCCCGAGCAGACTTGTGCTGTGAAGGGCAGGACTATTCAGGACAACCTTCATTTGGTACGCCTGATCATCGAGAAAACCGACACTGAAGCCGCGCTGATCAATTTGGATCAGTCCAAGGCATTCGATAGGGTTGACCATCGCTTCTTGGAATCTGTCCTTTCCGCCGCCGGTTTCGGGCCGTACTTTCGCTCCTGGATCCGACTGCTGTATGAGTCCCCCGGTGCGCTGGTGGAAGTGAATGGGGTAAGATCGAAGCCTTTCGCATTATCTCGCTCCATTCATCAAGGTTGTCCACTTTCGCCTTTGCTTTACGTTCTTGCGTTGGAGCCTTTCCTTCGCAAGATAAAGGCGAATCCGGTCCTGCGCGGAATTTCCCTACCTGGTGCTACCACCTCGGCCAGGTACTCCGCCTATGCTGACGACGTTTCGGTTTTTGTGTCGAGCAAAGCCGAAATTGACGAAGTTAGCAAAGAAATCAGATGCTATGAGACGGTGACAGGGGCCAAGATCAATCGCGATAAGTCTGTTGGCTTGCGATTGGGTGCGTGGAAGGGAGTTTCTCTTCCCGGACCTTTCCTCTGGACGGACGGGCCGATCAAGATTCTCGGCGTCTTTTTCGGTCCTGATCTCCAGTTGGAAATGAATTGGTCGGAGGTTCGAGAGAAGGCCGAGGCCGCAGTTCTTCTGTGGACTCGGAGGAATCTTTCCTTAAAGGGGAGGCCGGAAGTATGTGCCTCGCACATCTACCCGATTCTCCTTTACCGACTCTCCGTACTTCCTCTCCCGTGTGCCATTCGTTTGGGATTGATTCAGCTCTTGTTCTCTTTCCTTTGGCGAGAAGGCAAGGCTCCCAAGGTGCATCGCGAGATCTGTTACCTTCATCCATCTGAAGGCGGTCTGGGCATGCCTAGCGTTGAGATTCGTCAACATACGCTTCGTATTAGATTCCTGGATCGAATGTGTATGCTGGCGGATGAGAACGGCGCCCTCGTTAAAGAGGACGTCCATAAAAACTTTCCATCCTTGAGAAGTGTGCATTTGTCGGAGGAAGAGGCCCGCCGTATTCCTCGTGGCGAATGCTCCTTCTATAAAGAATGTCGTTTGGCTCTCCAGTTTCTCTTGCGGGCTACGGATGGCCTCTCCAACGCCCAAGCGTTGTCTCTTAGGGCATTATATCGGGTGTTAGTTAGGGGGGCCGTTCAAGATGAACTGATTGGCGAGCTCGGGCTTACGAAGCAGGAGGCTCGCTCCATATGGCTTTGGGCGCCTGGGTTGAAATGTCTCACTAATGATGAGGCATCACTCACCTGGCTGATGATCCGAAAGGCTCTCTGGGTAGGCAAGAAACTTCATGTAGCGGGCCTAAGACCGAAATCAACCTGCGTGCGTTGTGGGCTGTCGGCGGAATCCGTCGAACATGCCTTCTTCCACTGCAGTGTTGTTGCGCCGCTATGTAAGTTCCTTGAAGATCTCATGGTCCGTATGCTGCGTGGAAAGTTCTTTGTCCTTGAGGCTAGTTCTGTTTGTAGCAATGTCGTGCCTCCGTTATCTAGGGCTGAGCACTATGTGCTCTTTTGCTTACTAGGTGTTATGCGAGTCGTGATTTGGACGACGCGACAGAAGGAATTCTATGGGGATGAGAAGTTTACCTCTTCCCAACTGATCTTGTTCTTTAAGCATCAGCTTAAAGTCAAGATCAGGACGGAAAGGAAACGACTCACTCCATCTGAATTTGGCAAAAGGTGGGTGAGTCCTGCGCGTATCTGTCGAGTGAAAGGTGCTGACCTGGAGTGGTTGTTTGATGCTGGTTAGGCATCAGGATATTGGGTGTGCTGGGCACAACATGTGCACCCCTTCCCTGTTAGTTTAGAGTAGGAAGTATTTGAATTTCTGTTTTTCTCTTTAAAGTTAACTTAGCTAGGTTATGATTGCTCATTGGCCTCACTTTTTCTTTTCGGCCCCAGTTTTCTTTTTAGTTTAATCCCCCACCCCTTCCCACCTTAGGTGTTCAACAATGTTAGTTCCCCGGTGGATGCGTGGCGTCTTTCGTTATTTTTCAAGTGTGCTTTTCGTTTTTGTTATGGTGTTTAAATGTGTGAGTGATTGTGTGAGTGATTGCTGATCGGATAAGTGGTATTATATTTCTAAAGCCACGCATTATATTTCGTCCGGGGAAGTGATTTTGCTGTCACAATATTAGAGTAGTGGGGGGCTTTTATTACTAATACGATTTTATTTAGTTTCTTGTATATATCGTTCTTTCATTGTATAAAACCATTGGGGATATTTTAATGTTGTTATTTTCTGCCCATGCCCTCCACTGATTATTGTAAATATGGGAGTTAAGTAGGACATCATAGAGCAGAAAAGGTATTATGGTGAACGTGGTAAGAATGGTAAGTAAAAATGTGGTATTATGGTGCAAGGATTATTATAAGTGTGTCAGGGTCGACAAAAGTGAATAGCTAAGTTAAACTAAGACAGATGATGACCAGCCTTCCCCATCCCCAATTTCGGCCTTGTGCCACATTTTTTGTATTTTTACAAAAATAAATACAACTTCGCCTTTTGCGCCTTTTGAGTCCTTTCTTCAGTCCAGTCTTTGACGGATTAGGGAAAAAAGTTACCTTCTCCTTCAGACTTACCCGCTTTCCTGCTAAAGACACTTTTTGTATAGCTAAGTTTTTATTTAATTTTTCGTTTCCTTGTTTTGTTCTATTCATTTTATTTTCTAGCTTTTTGTTACTTTATTTTCGTATTTTTTTTCTGGCCGCCATTTTTGTTTTTGTTTAGGTCGGCCCGTGTGACTTAATTTTTGTTTTCATTTTACAGTTTTTAGTTTTGCCTTACGTGCTACATTTATTTTTTGTTTAAACTTTATTTTGTAATTTTCTCGTGACTTGTTACTGAATATCATTTGATTTTCTCCACACTTGAACGTTTTCTTTTCCAGCCCCTCCCCATATTACTTTTACGGAAGTAGCCTTTTAGGCAACTCTCCGCTCTTTTTGTTTCATTTATTTATTTGTATAGCTAATAACTTATTTTTTAAAGTTAATTGAAACCTATTAACGTTTAGTTTTCACACCCTCCCCCTATTTTCTTTTAGTAGCCTTTTAGGCGACTTTTTCGTTTTTGAGTATTGTTTCTCGTGTAAAGTTTATTTTGTAAACGTTTATCGCCTTTAGGTGATTTTTTGTGTTTCCTTTGAGAAACCTATTGTTAGTTTTTTGCCGTTTAAGGCTATTTTCTTGTGTTTAAATTGTTAATTTGCCGCTAAAAGCAATTTTTTCTCGTAATTGTAAGCTGTTTTTTTTGTTTGCCATATAAGGCTAATTTTATTTTGCAATTATTGTTAAATCTGTTGTATTTTACTAACCTTGCGAGGTTTATTTGTTTCCACTATTTCTCCCGTTTTCCCCTCCCCTCCCTATTCACATTGGATTTACGGAGAAAAAAAATACATATAGTGGTGTTTAAATTGTTAAAATGGCCGACTCTAGTCGGTCAGTGAAAAAAAAACTGGTGTTTGACCCTCCCTGGAAGGGTCCTCCTGATAAGAATGAGGAATCTTTTCCCCCTCTACCTACCACAAGTAAGAGGAATGATAAGACATCGACCCAAAATGTGGTGGCCGAGAAGGGCCAAAAGAATGAGGAATCTTTTCCCCCTCTTCCTACTTCAAGTAAGACGGATGAAAAGACAGCGACCCAAAATGTGGTGGCTGAGAAGGGCCAGAATACCAAAGATACAAGCAGATAATGGAAACTAAAGACAAATCCAAAGATGCTGAGGCCGGGGAATCGCCCTTGGGCTGGAAGTCCCCTTCAAAGGTTACGATCAATTTGACGGAGTTTCTGGAGAAAGCCAAGAGTTACGCTCATCTTGTGACAGAAGATGGACTCTTGGAGGATCCCCAGGAATTAAGAAAAATTGAAAAAAGAATTGTGTCAGTCTTTGTGGTCGACAAGCGTTCGCGCAAGATTTGTCGCCCCACAAAAGACACAGTGTTGAAGACACTGCAGTCCACGGGGGTCAAGCCCTTACGAATTGTAAAAGGCACGGGCTTTTTCACGTGGGACGTGCTGCTACCCACGCCGTAAGATGGTATCGAAAGATCACATAACAAAAGATTTCATAATAAGAACAGAATACCTAGGCATGCGTAGGACCAAGGTGGCAGTGTACGAGGTCCCTCCTCAGGTCATCGGGGAGCATCTCGCGGCGTACTTTTCTCAATTCGGCGAGATTGTAGATGCCTCCTGCGAAGACCTGACCGGGGGATGGTCGTTCGAGATAATGATGAGCCGTGAAGACTTCGATACTATCCCCAACTGTCTTGGCGTTGGGGGCCTGAGCCTACCGGTGATAGTTACCGGTCGCAAACCGACATGCTGGAGGTGCGGAAAGATTGGTCACCTCTCCTCCTCCTGCCCAGAGAAGAAGTCCTCTGGAAGCCAGGCCCCTGAAGACCAAAATACCCCTCTGGCCGCTTCGTTGACAAAATCCGTCCCGCCTGTAGTGGGCATGCCAGCAACCAGGACCGGTGTGGTAGTACCCCCGGTTGGGTCAAAACATCGGCCGTCATTCCCCGAAAAGCCTTCGCCTGCTACAAGTGTAGTATCGGAGAAGGAAAAGGGGGAATGGCAGGTTGTTGGCAGGACCAGAGGGAAGCGTCAAGCTGCGGGACCTCAGTCCCCTGATGCTCCCAGGACTAAAGGCACGTACAGCCCCACTCCCTCTACCAGCAAGAAGGGCGACGCCCCGGCCTGGTCCGCGCCAACAATCGAGGAAATGAGGAAGGCTTTCGACCCTGGATACGAAGGCATGCAAAGGATACAGAAGCTAAAAGATGAGCTCAGTAAGCAACCAACACGTCCCTCGGCTTCTGTCCCGTCCTCGCCGAAAATAAAAACTTCAAAAAAACCGCACTCCACACAGCCTAGCCCCATAAACCGAACCCTCTTAGTAGGGACCCTAGCCCTTTCCGTTTACCCTCCCAAACAACTCCCAGTCCTTCCCCTAAGAAAAATTTACCTCTACAATCCAAACGTCAGAGGAGTCCTACAGCGGAAGATCGCGAGGCACGAAAAAAGGCAACAAAAGCGCCTTACGTCTTGGGGGAAGATGTATGTAGAATTTCTACATCTCAGGAGGAGAGAGCAAAAAATTTTGGCAACAGAATCAATAAACTGAAAATACTGTTGGCCATGAAAAAATGCCATGACAAGAATATTGAGAAGCCTAAAAAGTTCCCGGATGCAAAAAGATTGCTAACGGTCATCAGAACTGGAACAGGAGCGGGAAAGGTGTGGGATATGCTATTGGAAGCGGAAAAAAATGTAAAAATGTCCCCACCTATTGTTACGAAGGAGACTAAAGAATTGGATAAACTTAAAGAATTCTGTGTAGGACGGGTCCCAAGTTTGGTTCACCCCTCCCTTTACAGGGCTCTCAAACTAACATTTCCCTGGGATGTTGGTGGCCTCTCCCGGGACGGCTCTATTGACAAAGAGATGGGCAAAGGATCTATGGGAGAGGCTGTCGGCATCCTTTCCCCGTCCATGTTCTGTCCAGGACCCCAACCCTAATTACGTATCACAATGGCTTTATGGTTAGCAAGTATGAATGCCCGGGGGCTGAGGTCCGAGTCTCGGAGGGTGAGACTCCTTCATGACCTCCAGCGCCTCGGGGTGGATGTTTGTTGTGTACAGGAGACCCGGTTTTTTGCTGGTGACTATGAGAGCATACTGTCTAGGGATTACGGTCTCTATTCAGCATGTTTTGATGGTCGTTCTAGAGGTGTCTCCTGGCTAGTGAGCAAGTCATTGGACGCGGTGTGTGCGCTTGTCTTCGCGGATCCAGCGGGCAGGATTTGTGTGCTGGATATTACCATAAAGGAGAAGTCTTTTCGGCTCATTGGGGTTTATGCGCCCAATGTCCATCGGGAGCGTCCTGCTTTGTTTCGGCAGCTCGAGTCGTTCTTTGGAACATCGAGGCGGGTAATTTTAGCGGGGGATTGGAATGCCGTCCTTGACCCTGAGAAAGATCGTATAGGAGAAAGATCGGATACTAACAACCCGGATGTGAAACCATTTCGGGAATTTATCGACAGGAATGATCTTGTCGATAAGTACCGAAATGAACACCCCCGGGAGGTAGTGTGGACTTGGACTAATAGGGGCAGCTCGGTTTCGAAGGTAAGCGCCAGCTACCTCGACCGAGTCCTAGTTAAGAGAGTCGACGTAGGTCTCTTAGGTTGTCCAAGTTTCCATTCGATAGTTTACACGGATCATAGGCTCGTCCGGGTTCGTGTAAACTTAGATAAGGCTAGGGTTAAGTTGGCTGGTTACTGGAAATTGAACGCGTCATTATTTGATAGCCAAGATTTCCAGCACCAGCTTTTACTAACACTAAAGCGGGAACTGACGGGGGCTGTGGTTGGGAATAAGTGGTGGGACACACTAAAATCTAAACTTAGGTCGTTTACTGCCGACTATAGCCGTCGGCTCAACTTAGCTAATTTAGCGGCGCAAACGACATTAGAAAAGAAAGTCGATCGGGCAGTGAAATCCCGTAATAGTGGGGACGTAGCCTTAGCTAGGGCCGAGCTGGCCTCCTTGCTTATCAAGAAGGATCAAGCTCTGGTAGTTAGGGCTAGGTTAAAAAGAATGTCTTCTGAGGCAACGAATATGGCCGCAGAATTGCGTGTAGAAGAAGCTAGGCGAGCAGTCAATCGGCATATCAAGGACGTCACATTGCCGGATGGACGTACCGTGACTACAGACGTGGGTATATGTGGGGCTTTTCGTGATTACTTCCAGGATCTTTTCACCAGGGAGCCCGGTCTGAGTTCGGCTCAGTTCGACACCTATTTGGCTGACTTTCCCCGCCTCTCGGCGGCTGAAGCGGCTAGGTGCGAGGGGCCCATAACAGAGTCGGAAATCTGGGATGCGCTGAAATTGGTTGGCCGGGACAAAACTCCAGGATTGGATGGTCTTCCCTCCGAACTGTACTTGAGGCAGTCGTCCGTTTTTGTTCCTCTGCTGGCTCTTGTTTATAACAACTGGATGGAGCAGGGGTCTATACCTCGACGCTTCACCAGGGGTGTAATCAAGTTGCTTCGCAAGAGCAAGGACGGTGGGGGTGGCATAGATAATTATCGGCTTTTAACGATGTTAAATACTGACTTAAAGATTTTTGCCAAGATCTTGGCCGGCCGTTTGCAGGCTGTCCTCTCTAGTCTGATTGGCCCCGAGCAGACTTGTGCTGTGAAGGGCAGGACTATTCAGGACAACCTTCATTTGGTACGCCTGATCATCGAGAAAACCAACACTGAAGCCGCGCTGATCAATTTGGATCAGTCCAAGGCATTCGATAGGGTTGACCATCGCTTCTTGGAATCTGTCCTTTCCGCCGCCGGTTTCGGGCCGTACTTTCGCTCCTGGATCCGACTGCTGTATGAGTCCCCCGGTGCGCTGGTGGAAGTGAATGGGGTAAGATCGAAGCCTTTCACATTATCTCGCTCCATTCGTCAGGGTTGTCCACTTTCGCCTTTGCTTTACGTTCTTGCGTTGGAGCCTTTCCTTCGCAAGTTAAAGGCGAATCCGGTCCTTCGCGGAATTTCCCTACCTGGTGCTACCACCTCGGCCAGGTACTCCGCCTATGCTGACGACGTTTCGGTTTTTGTGTCGAGCAAAGCCGAAATTGACGAAGTTAGCAAAGAAATCAGATGCTATGAGACGGTGACAGGGGCCAAGATCAATCGCGATAAGTCTGTTGGCTTGCGATTGGGTGCGTGGAAGGGAGTTTCTCTTCCCGGACCTTTCCTCTGGACGGACGGGCCGATCAAGATTCTCGGCGTCTTTTTCGGTCCTGATCTCCAGTTGGAAATGAATTGGTCGGAGGTTCGAGAGAAGGCCGAGGGCGCAGTTCATCTGTGGACTCGGAGGAATCTTTCCTTAAAGGGGAGGGCGGAAGTATGTGCTTCGTACATCTACCCGATTCTCCTTTACCGACTCTCCGTTCCTCCTCTCCCGTGTGCCATTCGTTTGGGATTGATTCAGCTCTTGTTCTCTTTCCTTTGGCGAGAAGGCAAGGCACCCAAGGTGCGTCGCGAGATCTGTTACCTTCATCCATCTGAGGGCGGTCTGGGCATACCTAGCGTTGAGATTCGTCAACACACGCTTCGCATTAGATTCCTGGATCGAATGTGTATGCTGGCGGATGAGAACGGCGCCCTCGTTAAAGAGGACGTCCATAAAAACTTTCCATCCTTGAGAAGTGTGCATTTGTCGGAGGAAGAGGCCCGCCGTATTCCTCGTGGCGAATGCTCCTTCTATAAAGAATGTCGTTTGGCTCTCCAGTTTCTCTTGCGGGCTACGGATGGCCTCTCCAACGCCCAAGCGTTGTCTCTTAGGGCATTATATCGGGTGTTAGTTAGGGGGGCCGTTCAAGATGAACTGATTGGCGAGCTCGGGCTTACGAAGCAGGAGGCTCGCTCCATATGGCTTTGGGCGCCTGGGTTGAAATGTCTCACTAACGATGAGGCATCACTCACCTGGCTGATGATCCGAAAGGCTCTCTGGGTAGGCAAGAAACTTCATGTAGCGGGCCTAACACCGAAATCAACCTGCGTGCGTTGTGGGCTGTCGGCGGAATCCGTCGATCATGCCTTTTTCCACTGCAGTGTTGTTGCGCCGCTATGTAAGTTCCTTGAAGATCTCATGGTTCGTATGCTGCGTGGAAAGTTCTTTGTCCTTGAGGCTAGTTCTGTTTGTAGCAATGTCGTGCCTCCGTTATCTAGGGCTGAGCACTATGTGCTCTTTTGCTTACTAGGTGTTATGTGAATCGTGATTTGGACGACGCGACAGAAGGAATTCTATGGGGATGAGAAGTTTACCTCTTCCCAACTGATCTTGTTCTTTAAGCATCAGCTTAAAGTCAAGATCAGGACGGAAAGGAAACGACTCACTCCATCTGAATTTGGCAAAAGGTGGGTGAGTCTTGCGCGTCTCTGTCGAGTGAAAGGTGCTGACCTGGAGTGGTTGTTTGATGCTGGTTAGGCATCAGGATATTGGGTGTGCTGGGCACAACATGTGCACCCCTTCCTTGTTAGTTTAGAGTAGGAAGTATTTGATTTTCGGTTTTCCTCTTTAAAGTTAACTTAGCTAGGTTATGATTGCTCATTGGCCCCACTTTTTCTTTTTGGCCCCAGTTTTCTTTTAGTTTAATCCCCCACCCCTTCCCACCTTAGGTGTTCAACAATGTTAGTTCTCCGGTGGATGCGTGGCGTCTTTCGTTATTTTTCAAGTGTGCTCTTCGTTTTTGTTATGGTGTTTAAATGTGTGAGTGATTGTGTGAGTGATTGCTGATCGGATAAGTGGTATTATGATATTTCTAAAGCCACGCATTATATTTCGTCCGGGGAAGTGATTTTGCTGTCACAATATTAGAGTAGTGGGGGGCTTTTATTACTAATACGATTTTATTTAGTTTCTTGTATATATCGTTTTTTTTCATTGTATAAAACCATTGGGGATATTTTAATGTTGTTATTTTCTGCCCATGCCCTCCACTGAATATTGTAAATATGGGAGTTAAGTAGGACAACATAGAGCAGCCGAGGTATTATGGTGAATGTGGTAAGAATGGTAAGTAAAAATGTGGTATTATGGTGCAAGGATTATTTTAAGTGTGTCAGGGTCGACGAAAGTGAATAGCTAAGTTAAACTAAGACAGATGATGACCAGCCTTCCCCATCCCCAATTTCGGCCTTGTGCCACATTTTTTGTATTTTTACAAAAATAAATACAACTTCGCCGTTGCGCCTCGGCCTTTTGGCTGGGGGAGCGAAAATGACCAAAATAAGTTTAGACTAGTTCTGAAGCTATCAATGATTTGGCCTTTGGGGTTGGTTTCAGAGCTTCCCCAAATTTTATTGTGACAGTTGAAGTCTCCCATTAGAATAAATGGTCTTGGGAGTTGTTGGATTATGTTGTCTAGTTCTGGTTCTGGTTCTGTGATATTGTAACAGTCGGGAATATATATGGAGCATATAGTGATTGTTTTGTGTAGGGTTGCTGACTCCGCCACTGCTTGTAAATTGGTTTTTAATTTGATTTGATTTTGTGGTATCTTATTGTTTATAGAGGCTTTGTTAGGACTTTTGTTTATATGGTTGTATGAGGTATAATGTTTTACATTAGGTATATTTTCTTTAAGGAATGTTTCCTGCAAACAAACAACTGCTGGGGAAAAGTTTTTGAGAATTATTAGGAGTTCATTGAAATTTGCTTTTACACCTCGAATATTCCATTGAATAATTTCATTCGTCATATGTGGATTTCAGTTTTGATAGGGTTTTTGTTTGGGATTTTGGTGTGTTTGAGAATTTTGTTTCTCAATATCCATTGCTTCTAAATTTTCGAATCTGTTTCGTCTTGGGCTCAAGCTGGTTTGGGTTCTTGATTTTGATGTTGGTCTATGTCTTGTTTGCTGGTTCTTTTCTTCTGGGGATTTTTTGGGTTTGTCCGAATAAGGGGTTAATTTTGGTTCAGTTTTTTTTTAGAGTTTGTGTTAGGGATAATTTCTGTTTTCTTATTGTGTAAAGAGGTTTTTTCGTTGTTTGGCTTATTTGATTTAGGTAAGAGGATTTTGTCCTTGTGGGTGGGTTTTTGATTTTCATTTTGGTTTTTGTTAAGAATTGGTTTCGGGTTTTCATTGGCAAAGGAGGATTCAGATTTACCAAGGGTAATTTTTAATTCGTTGATGAATTTGGACCAATCGTTGGGTTCTAATTTTATGAGTTTTTCGAGGAGATCCTTGTATTTATCTTTTGTTTCAGTAGTTGGAGGGGTTCTTTGGGCGATGTCGGAGTATGAAACCTTATTTGAGTATATTTCCACGATTTCTCTTGCTTCCCAGAAAGGTATATTTCTATTATATTTTACCTCGAGTATTTCTTTCTCTTTTTTTCCATATACAACAGTTTCTCGAGTATGCCGGATGGTCACCTTCACAATTTGCACATTTGATGGTTCGATTGCATTGATCTTCTAGGTGATCCAATTCCCTCATTCCACATTTCTTACTTACAGGTTTCCTTGTACACTGCTCCTCATGGTGTCTAAACATCTGGCATTTGAAACACCTGAGCGGGTTTGGGATGTAGGTATCAACTTTAATTAAATTGTATCCGACCTTAATCTCTTTTGGGGGCTTGTGGGAGTTAAAGGTCAAGATATATGTGTTTGTGTTAATAGTGTTGCCTTCTTTTTTGATGGTGATTCTTTTGTAATCTATAACTCCTTGACATTTTAGTCCTGTTTTGATTTCATCTGGAGTGCAGAGGGAGAGTTCCCGGCTCTTAGCTACTCCTTTAGATGTGGGTACGCTTTTATTTTTAGGTTGTGAAAGGAAGTCATTTTGAGCAGAGAATCTGCTTGTTTCTTTTGGTCGACTTCTACGAGCAGTGTTCCATTTTTTGTTTTTTTGACCATCTTGGGGGTTATCCTGGAGGATATTACCTTTTCTATCACGAAGGGGGATAACTTTGATAAGTGAGTATCTTCAGTGGACTCAAGGACAATGAATTTAGTGAAGCCAGGTTGGCACAGCTCAAAGTCACTGTCTGATTCCATATGGGGTCTCTTGGAGGGGTTTGTTTGTTCCTGTTTAACGGTCTATCAACATCTAAAGGTCATTTAAGGCCGGAAGCGTATTTTTATTTTAAATGAAAGTTATGCCCTGGAAACAGGCTTATTCGGAACACAGCATGCTATTTTACCCATAGCTAGGAGGAAATGTTATAGTTTATATGTTTATGTTGAAGCTATATAATAAAGTTAAATTTTATTAAATAGGCCAATTTTCCGAAGGAAGGCTAGTACTTTGTCCATGTTGATGTTTTCAAATAAAGATCTTAAGTTCTGTACTTTATAAAACTTGACAAATTTTTGCCAGGTCTGTATAATCAATTAGTATATGTCTTATGCTATTATTCATCTGGCATTTAGAGCATTTGGGCGGATCTACTCCTCTTAACAGCCAAGAGTGGGTAAAAAAGGTGTGTCCTATCCTATTTCGAGCCAGTATTACCTCTTCCTTTCTGGATTTCCTTAATGCACCTCTCCACTCTCCCAAAGTTGGTTTAAATTTGGAAGAGTTTGTTGTTCTAACAGGTTGACCAACGTTTTTGCCATTTGAGTTGAATATATCTTTTTATTGCAGGCCTTTGATATGTGAATGGGACCTTCATATTGAAGATATCCTCTCTCAGAGACTCCTTTGCAGCCATGTCCGCTTTCGTGTTACCACGAATGCCAATGTGGCTGGGGATCCAAAAAAGACAATATTCTTGGTTTTGTTCATCACGTTTAATCGATTTAAAAGTTTAACGATAATCGGGTTATTGAGATTCTTGTTGTGGATGGACAATAGTACAGAGAGTGAATCAGGGAATATAACAAAGCTGTCACTTACATTGTCAGTGATTAGATCAAGTGCCAGCTCAACAGCTGTGGCTTCACCACTAAATATTGATGCTCCATCGGGTAGACGTCTTTTTTTGTGACATTATCTAGTAGGGCACAGCATCCACATTTCTCACCTTCTTTCGATCCATCTGTGTATACATGTTTATAGGAAGGAAAACTATCGATAATCTTGTTCAGTTCTTCGTAGAAATCAGTAGAGTGGGTCTTCGATTTAGGGAATTTGGTGAGATTTAGCAATACTGTTGGTTGGATGATTTCCCATGGAGGATTTTCTGAAATGAGGGATTCGTTCCAGATTTATATTGGATTCTCTGATGATTTCTTTCATCCTTAGGCCAAATATTTTAATTGTTTTCTTTTTCCTATCATAGAGAGGGTGATATAATGGGTTTACAATACAGTCGTAGGCAGGATTGTATGGGCAAGAGAGGATTTTGGTCAAATATTGTAAAGCTAGTTTGTTGTGGCGAATCGATAATGGCGGTTCATTGGTTGCTGCATATAGACTATCAATGGGAAAAGTTCGAAAGGCTCACAAGGCCAGTCTAAGCCCCTGATGATGAACAGTGTCTAATGATTTTGTATATGACATTCTGGCGGCGCCATATATGTAGCAGCCATAGTCCAATTTTGATCGCCCTAATGATCTATATAACTTCTGTAAGGTTTGTCTATCAGCTCCTCAATATGTGTGGGAAATAACTCGCAGCAGCTGGATAGCTTTGTTACATTTGTTTTTTAAGTGTTTGATGCGTGGAATAAAGATGAGCATTTTATCCAGTATTAGTCCTAAAAAATTATGTTGGTCTACAACGAGAATCTGAGTCACGTCCAGTTTTAACAGAGGATCTGGATATAATTTTCTAAGCTGGCAAAAGTGAATGCATTTTGTTTTGTTAGTGGAGAACTTAAATTCATTCTTGGTTGACCATTTTTTTATTTTGTCAATGCATTGTTGAAGCTGCCGCTCAATTATGTGGATATACCTTGAGCTGTAGCAGATTAAAAATCGTCGACATACAGTGAGCAATCCACACCTGGGTTTATACATCCAACAATATCATTGATTTTTAATTTAAATAATGTTACAGATAAAATACTCCCCTGTGGGACTCCCATTTCTTGTTCCTTGGGGTCCGAGAGGCATGCTCCTACACGGACATTAAATAATATGTTGTTTAAAAAGTTGTTGATGAAAATAGGTAGTCTTCCCATCAGTCCAGCTTTTTTGAGATTTTTCATGATACCATTTCTCCATGTGGTATCATATGCCTTTTCCAAGTCAAAGAAAATAGCAGTAATATGTTTTTTTTGGGGGGGGGGGGATAAAGGCATTCCTAATAAAAGTCTCCCGTCTTATTAAATGATCCACAGTACTCCGCTGTTTTCGGAAACCGCATTGAAGATTGGTTATTGTTTTATTGATTTCAAAAACCAAACTAATGTGATTTTTCTGATTCCTGTTTAATAGTCTGGAATTTTTTACTGTGATTTTTGGATGACGAGTTATTTGCAAGAGAATCTGCAAGCAGGTTGGCCAGGTCTTTTTTTTTGGGTTATTTTGTTGTTGTTTATACAGAAGTGCTTGAGGGGGAAACTGATGTTTTTCCCTGAAATTTTCCGCACCATATTCCATATGGTTTTACATTTGGTGTTATTAATAATTTTGGAAACAAAGCTCTTCCATGACTCCCGTTTGGCTTCTTTTATTATTCGGCATGCTTTAGCCCTGCATATTTTAAAATGGTTTAAATTCTGAGCAGTGGGTTGGTGGTTGAATTTTCTTAATGCAGCACGCCATAGCCTGATAGCCTTTTTACAATCGTCATTAAACCAAGGCCGGTTATATTTAGTTGAAGAAGTTGTTTTAGGGATACATTCCTCAGCTATAGAAATAATAGTATCTGTAAAATGAGTGATCGGGTCTTTCTCATGTTTTCCAGGCAGGAGTTTACATTTGCATAATTGTTTAAATTTATTCCAGTTGGATTTTTTAAAGTTCCAGTGAGGTATTTTTGATATTATTTCAGGGCCAGTATGTTCTAATGTTATTGGGAAGTGGTCACTTCCACATGTATCCTCATGAACAGTCCAGTTGTAATCCATAAAGATACTTGGATCACTTATAGAAAGATCAATTGCTGAGAACGTGTTTGTAGCAGAGTGAATAAAAGTTGGTTTCTTATTATTATATATACATAGAAAATGTTATCAACAATAACAACCTATTATGATTCCTCTTCTGTTTGTGTCTGAGCATCCCCAGCTAGTGTTGTGACTGTTAAAGTCACCTAATAGTAGGAAGGGACGAGGGAGTTGTTTAATAAGATTTTCTATTTCTGTTTCGTCTATAGGGTCATTTGGAGGTAGATAAATGGAGCAAACTGTGACAGTCCAATGTAAAGTGGTTGTAACGGCAATTGCCTGTAAATTAGTTTGTCAATTTATCTGGCTTTGTGCTATTTTGTTATTGATAAGAATGGATATTCCTCCGGAAGCTCTACTTGGGTTATTTACAATGTGGTTGTGTTCAGAGAAGTTGCGGAGTTTAATGCTTTCAGACATTTTTAAAAATGTTTCTTGGAAAGATATTATTAAAGGACATAGACTGGATATTAGTAGAAGATTGGCTTTTCGTTCAGATTGGCTTTTATACCTCTGCAATTCCATTGAATTATTTTGATTGAATTATTGTTGATTGTTTTTCTTCTAACGACTCCAAAACAATAAACTGAGGAAAATGTTTTGTAATAATAAACTCACTTTCTGAGTCTGATGGAGATTCTATATGGGGGCGTTTGGAATATTTATTAGACATACTATATAATATATTATTCATTGGAGGATTATCCCCACCCACCAAACCAGGCTGAAGCCCACGAACGGGATCTGTCAGTGGGGAAACCCATTCGCCCTGACAGATCAGGGACTTCTCCTCCAATATACTCGACGGCGCGAGAGACCCGGAGCACCTGTCTCCTCCCTCTGTGCACCGCCCCATAATGTAGGTACACAGCTGGATGGCTTGCAGCCATGTCCGGGCCTATGTATCTTGCACCGTCGATTGACCCTTGGCCAGCGCTTTCTAACATCTATTCATAGAAAGCTGGTGGTAGTTTTCTTATATACAACTTTCCATGGTCTGGTAGTTTTTTTGTTTTTTTTGTGGGGGGGGGGTATGTATGGTAGGATACATCAGTCTTGGTAGAAAATGTTTTTGGAGGGTATGTTTTGGAGGGTATGTTAGGGCTTGACCTGACCAGCCGGTTGATCGGATCGGATCTCTCCGACCGCCCGTCTAGCCCAGGTAAGGGCCGAAGTGATGTGTTGCAGGTCCATGACCTCTTTGCACCCGGGCCATGGCCTGCTCAATCACCAGGATCCCGTCCCCAGACAACACGGGTCACCATCCACGGCCAACAGGTGGCCCCGCATTGAGAGTCTTACTTTCTGCAGGGGGGGGCAGTTGGCGTATTCTGATGCCCCGCCAACAGGACAGGGAGGGGTTAGGGAAAGCCATAATATTCATTTTGGTATAAGTTCATCGCCTGTGCTCCCCACCCATCAGTTCGGAGCCCGCAATTGGGGGTCTGCCAGGGGTAAAAACCCAATCGCCCTGACAGACCAGGGACTACACAGGCGGTATACTCACCTCATTGAGAGGTCCAGAGCACCTGCCACCTTATCCAATGCTCTGCTCCAAGACACAGTGCATGAGTGGATGGTCTGCAGCCATGTCTGGGCCTGAACCTCAATAAGATGATTGACCCTCAGCCAGCGCCTTCTAATGTCTACAGGTTCTAGGTATTCTTCCGTAGTTTTCGTTCTGGTTAGTTTAGTTGGGGAAGATTGGTAAAGTTGATGTTGTTAATTTCCTGTAGTAGACATTAGGGCTTGACCTGACCAGCCGATTGGTCGGATCGAGTCCCTCCGACCGCCCGTCTAGCCCGGTAAGGGCTGAAGTGGTGTGTTGGGAAGTGGAAGTACTTAACCTGACCTCCAAGGCCCTCAACTACCAGGATCCCGCCCCAGGGCATCACGGGTTGCCACCCACGGGCAACAGGTGGCCCCATTGAAGGATTTTTACCCTATGCAGGGGGCAGTTGGCGTATTCTGATGCCCCGTTAACAGGGCTGCAAGTTAATGAGATAAAAACAAAAATGAGCAACGAGAAAATAAAGATGGTGGCAGGTGGCGTAATATTTGTCAGCTTGGAAAGTAGAATCTAATCAGGATTTGAATTTCACATGAGGTTACTTAATTTTGCTTACTACTAACACTTTTGGGGAAAAAGTATGAATGCATATGTTGTGTTGCTGTGAAGTTTTAAGACAAAATACCGCTTGAACATACAAAAACAACGTTCTTTTACTGAATATATATACCATGCTCTTGATAAGAACGGCAAAACCAGAGTTGTTGCTATAGATATCTAGAAAGCGTTTGGTTTGGTTTGGTTTGGTGTAACTTTAACGACCCATCAACCATTTTGGTCACTTAAGGGTCAATCTTTGAATATTGGGATCACATTTTTTTATATGGTTCAATTGTCTTAAAGTAATTGCACATGATTAATATATTTTTCATTCACATAAGTTTTGGTGGTAATATATTTTTCATATCATTTTGACCCTGATTTGGGGGTTAACTATTTACCCATAGCTGGGACCCTAGCAGGTGCTACCACTCCGGGTCAGAGTGGGCCTGGGAACAACAGCAATTAAGAGGTGCGTCCAGGCTCCTCACAACTTCCCTTGCCGCCGGATGCAGTTTACGGTCATATCCAGGACCGGGAAAGCGTTTGGCATGCTGGCCTTCTGTGCAAGGTACAAGGCTACAGTATTTCTGGACAATTGCTAACTTTAATCTAATAATTCCTCGTGAACTGTAGAATGGAGATTGTTTTGAATGGGCAAGCTTCAACATCCTTTCATACGAATGTAGGCGTTCCTCGTTATCTCTATCCTGGTTTTTACGCTTTTTGTTCTCCTCATCAATGACCTTCGTGATGTAATCAGTTTCCAAGTATGCATCTATGCAGATGACACCACCATTTACTTCTGTCTCATTAAAAAATATGCCAAGGGAGACAAAGTAAACGTTGCAGCTGTTCTTAGGACTTCCAATCTGTGTTGAAATGCGGTAGGCAATGACTCGTAAATTTGAATGCTTCCAAAACGAAGTTGCTCTTCTTCAATCACCGGAGAGAAACTTTCATATCTTCCATTAGTATAAATAACGTTAGTCTCCTAGAAAGCAACACTGCCCCTCCTTGGCTTCACTATCTCAACCGACCCGAAGTGAAACGACCACAGTGAATCTATACCTGAATTTACCGCTGAGAAGGCTGGATCCATGTCGGGCCAGAAAGTTTGTTCTCGTCAGAATGCATCTTGCTCATTCATATGTCTACCATTCATATATCTACCATTCATCTGTGCATTGAATGCTATTTCCATATCTGATCGGGTGCTTCTGCTATTCATTTTGAGTTTTTGGAAAAATACAACAGAAGATTTGCAACGGGGTTGATCCTTATTTGCAATTTTCCTTAAGTCACTTTCGCACCAACGTGATGTGGCTTTCCACTGTCTTTTCTACAAATATTCTCGTGGTTTCTGCTCAGACAAGCTTTTTCCCATGGTTCTCCGACCACATGAACTTACTCGTCATACTAGATTGGCATTTAGGTTCCACCCTTTTAGAGTCAAAATAGTAAAATGTAACTGCCACTTCTACTCTATAACTTTCTTTTCTTACACTTTCTGCCTGTGGAACACCCTTCCGTGTACTTGCTTTCCTTTTATCCACAATCTTTAAAACGAAGCTGCTCTAAGTTTAAATACAATGTTAATTACAGTCTTATACCTGCTTAAATCTTATCGACCTTCCATGCTTTTTTTCAGCATCCCCTGTACTATATTTTTTCTGTGATTTTCTGCGCACTAGTGGTAATCCTGCTTTGCTTGAGATGAAATGATTATAAAAAAAAGAATGTGAATTTCTTACATATGCGTGAATGCATTCAATAAATACATATTGGTTAGATAGATTCATCTTTTAAAAACATTAATCTGAATACAACAGCTACCACACACATATACATATGTGTGTGTGTGTGTGTGTGTGTGTGTGTGTATGGATAATTCTAGAACAAAGATTAAATCATTTTCTAAAAATAATAATTTAGAGACTAACTTGATCAATTGTCATAAGTAGATTATTGCGTAAGTAGACCACTTCATGCACCAAAAGTTAAACTTGCAAATAAAGATGTTCACTGTAGAACTCAATAATGGGGCACATTAATCGATTGACTTAATTCATAAATCAATCATTTTTGTGCACATCTTCATTAATCAATGTATTGATTTTGGATGACGGCGGATCAGTTTTGTATAAACTCTACCAAAATGACCATACACCCCCCCACAGAAAATACTTTATTTACTTACCATTATATGTAACAAAATGTTTTTTTCCCTGAATTATGCAGGTGTGCGTTTTCTGAAAGTATGGGTAGATTACTAATGAAAGGCGAATAAATATTTGAAAGTTTTATTGCTAATGATTATGTCATCATAGCTACGGCAGTAAATTCTTTTTCTTTAAAATTTATCAGATCATTTAATAACATGTTTATGGAAATTATTTAATTAGTCATAAATTAAACATTTATTCAGTAAACGTAAATGTTCATAATCGCTTAATATGTTTTAAGTTTAGGATGTGCGTTGTGGTGCATTGGATATCAGCTCGGAACGAGAAATCGGGGAGCCGAGTTCGAATTCCAGCCGAATTCATTGCATTCACTTGCGCGCAAATACCCTTGGGAAAGGTATTAGTCCGTCTCTTCCTTCCAGTTATTGGTTAAATAACAGGACAGATTGGGTTCTATAGTCTTGGTCGGCAACCAGTCTACCGCAGAAAGCAATGGCAACCTACTGCGGGATAATCTTCTGCCCATTCAGTCATGTCTCTTTCGAGACATGATCGGCCAAGCGTGTATCACGTATAAAACTTAACTGACTGACTGAAATACAAAAGAGATAACCAAAGTCATGACCTACGAAGCAAGGACATCAAAATCAAGCACGTACAGGAATTCATTTACCTCTGTAGTGTATTAACAAACGACGGTTTGTTTGTTTGTTTCGAGATTTAATGACCTATCAATCCTTATGGGATCATTTAAAATCATAACAAATGATTTTGGGCAAGGTTATATTATTTTTACAGAATTTTGGAAGATGTCTTGCTTTTTAAACTTTTCCATTGCTTTCAAGTTGTATTAAATTTTTAATTTTTCCCCCTGGTGAGGGTCAACAAACGACGGAAAATCTGAGAGAGAAATCCGAAGGTGAATAAAAACAGCATGAATAAAATTACTATAAAAAGTACTGAATTGTCATGTCTTATTTAATCTCTAAAATGTTATGGAAAGAAAGTCAATTAGTTTGCATGTTAAGACTGGGCGTAAAGCAATAGAGGCGTACTTTTACCGACAGATGCTGAGAATACCATGGACAGAATATGTGAGCAATAAAAAAGTTTTAAAGAAAATCGGAACGACAAAAAGAACTTACTTTCAAACAGTTAAAATTCCTAGGATACAAAATGAGGAAAGACAAATTTTAAAACTCACAGGACATATTGAAGGCAAGAGAAGCAAAGGAAACAGTGTGTCTCTTGACTATTTTCTGTGAATAAATAGTAGGGTATAGACAATGTTACAAGGTAAATAGTTATTTAGGGCGAAAATGTGGAGAGCCATGATCTATCACCACATCTTGGAGAATCAGGGCGCATAGAAGAAGGAATACTTTTTTCGAAAGATTTCTGTTTTGCGAGAATGACAAAGCCTATTTAAAACCACAGGAGTATTCATTTATCTAAACTTATTTATAAGTGGAACTTTGTGTGTGTGTATGTCTGTTTGTGTCCGTTACCTAAAGACTCCGAAACGGCTGAACCGATTTTCTTGAAAATTTACACAGTTGTACTATAAGCATCTGCGAGCGTTCTTAGCTAGGTTTTATGTCGAGGTACCCTCGATAAATATCAAAAATCGATAACCGAAAAAATCGGGTTATAGAAGGAGTGGTTCGATTTTAATCAAATTTGATACACTCATAGACAAAGACATAAGAAACGATATTCAGAAGTTTCAAGGTTGCAGTTCTTACAATAGTGCAGAAAATCGATAATATATATATATATATATATATATATATATATATATATATATAAGACAAGATGTTTGTGTGTGTGTGTGTCTGTTTATCTGTCTGTATGTCCTTTATACAAATCCACAATTTTTATCCGATTCTCACCAAACTTCACACAAAT
Organism: Ascarosepion bandense; assembly: GCA_037127315.1. Lineage (NCBI taxonomy): Eukaryota > Metazoa > Mollusca > Cephalopoda > Sepiida > Sepiidae > Ascarosepion > Ascarosepion bandense. Next base: position 1,244,675 of record JBBBDQ010001192.1, read on the forward strand.
ATTCTTTAGGCTGAGTCTAAGCTCCAGGACCATGGATTAGTTTTAAAGCTTTCATTACACCAGAGCAACGCCGGGCTGTACAGCTAGTGTTTATTAAAGTCTAATGCCCGGCATCTCTCATAAAATTCTAAGAAATCTATTGACTTGCTTTTTCTTTCATTGTTTATATGTGCCAAGCCATATCATGACGTAGGTGATCTTAACTCTCCACATTTTTCTTTTGGTGAACTGAGTAATTAATGACCTTTTAGCGTCCTTAAATCAGAATCAGAGGCCTTGCTGTAATTTACCGCTATAGCCAGAACCACCGTCGAGTAGTGAAGAATATATATAATTATATATATATATATATATATATATATATATATAAAATACTCTGTATTATCATAAAGACTGTTGTGTACTTTATATATAAAGTACAAAAATGGTCTTTATTATAATAGAAAGAATACATATATTTCCCTCCTGTCACGCGGGGGGTATGGAATATTTTTTATGTCTTAATGTAAGATACTCAATAGTAGGTACATCAATATATATGTTGCATCATTTTAGACAGCGTAACGATATATATGTAAGGATTTGCTTTGTGGTGCAATGGATATCGATTCGGAACGACAAATCGGAGAGCCGAGTTCGAATTCTTCGCATTCACTTACGCACAAATACCCTTGTGAAAGGTATTAATCCGTCTCTTCCCTCCGGTTATGGATTAAATAATAGGACAGGTTGGGTTCTATAGCCTTGGCAACCTAGTGCTGGATAATCTTCTACCCAATCAGTCATGTCTCTTTTGAGACATGATCGCCCAAAGCGTGTATCACGCATGGCACTTAACTGACTGAACGATATATACATTTTGTGTTCATGTTAGACGAAATATTGATAGAAATATTTTGCCGTCATTTTTTATGGTACGGGCCCACTCTTAAAAAGGAATAGATATTGAAACAGCATATTTACAAAGTAAGCTGCATAAAATGCCCTTAATGGAATGCATATTTATCTCATAAATCTTTTTTTAACATCGCTTCAACGGGGAATAGCCGATTAGGTACAAGCAAGGGAAAATATTGGATCCATTAAGCAAAGGCAGGCAAAGATATTAGATTAAATAAAGGTAAATGCCTACACCTTAGAAATAAATCCTATCAAAAAGACACATTCACTTTTTTGCCTAAATATACGATAAATTCTTTGATGAGTAAACATAATTAAATAGATCACTAAGTGACTTGATCTTAATAATTATTGCTTGCAGGTTGTATTTAAAAGTTAATGACTGTGACAATTAAAAAAACAGATTTCGTTTCATGAACATTATCATAATACTTCCTGTATCTACCCGCCTACCTATCTAAATTCTGTTAGTATCTTTCTATACAAATTTTGTTTCTCATCTATTGTTGCCAGCTAAATGAACAGCCCAACAAGCAAATTACAAATTAGAGATACGAAAATAAAACAAGTACAACATTTTAAAGATCTAGAAAGCATTTTAACAGAGGACGGAAAATGCAACTGATATCTGAAGAGCATTGGAATAACGAAAGTTGCCTATAGAATTTAAGCAAAATTTTAAGAAACGGCAACATTTTGATAGAAACAAACAAAAGAGTACTAAACAGTTACCTAATATCAATCCTTCTATATGACTGTGAATACAGGAAAATCTCCCAGATGGAGCAGAGACTTGAGGCAAGAGAAATGTGGTTTTACAGAAAGATGCTGAGAATATTCTGAACCGAACATGCGAGCAACGACAATTTTAGAGAAAATGAAAGCAAAAAGGACACTCAGCATCAGGAAGAAACATTTTAAATTCCAAAGGCACATAAATAGGAAAGAGGGCTTAGAAAATGTGATACTCACAGAACAAATTGAACGTAAGGCGGTCAGAGGAAAGTAATGCATAAACTGCCAAACAGGCTTGAGTAATTGGATGACGGAACAAGGCTTAGAGAAGATAACAAAAAGACAATTTTAAAAAAGCTACAAATAACAAAAATTATGGAGAAATATTCATATCCACCGAGATTTCCGTCCCATATTTTTCCTATTTAGCCAGCACTCTCTAAGTTTATATCTTTATACACTTATATTTTATTTTCATTCTATTTCTGTCTCTCTATACATTTTAAAACCACACAGTCATTATATATATATATATATATATATATATATATATATGCGTACACACAATGACATCTGTGCATCAATACTGTTGAATGCCTAAAAGGTATATTTATATTTTTTCACTATTATTTAAAATATATGCTGCACTTAAATTCTTTAATATGTTTCAACAGTCATCCACACATTTTTGATGATTATGACATCGCATATCTAACAGGTATTATAAAAAAAAATAAATACAATTTCTGATAAATTAAATGTTTTCCCAACAAAATATGAAAAGAAAAATCGACTTATTGAATAAATTCTCACAAGGTCAATTTCTTAAAATTACGTTCAAAATTATTCACTAAGTTTGTCGTTTCTCTTTTTAGCGTAATATTGGCTCCTTTTAACTTCAATGTAAAAAGGATAAAAGCAAAGTGGATTGTTTAGGAATTTGCTCAAATATTTCATCCTTTTCCGCAAAAGCGTTTAATTACATTGCAAGGCAAAAAAGCCTCCAGTGTTGGAGAATAGATATGCAGAGTGCAGTGTCAAATGCACTTAACTTGTTCTTTCTCTTGAGTAAAGATCCACAGAAAATGATATTTGCCAAGATTATTTTAATCCAACAAGAGGCCACAGAAATGGAGTACTCAGTTGGGATCAACGTATACGCAAATTTTCAGTGAATGTCGTTTCGTCATATTTTCGATAAGTGGCGTGATATTCTGCATCCGATTCTATGGGTTAGCGAGGAGAGATCTCAAGTAGGCAGGCAAAATACAGACTCATTCATCTGGTCTTCATGATTTATTTGATCTATTATGTTAGCTCTGAAGATCTATATGCAGTGATCTTTGTTCGCCTTATTTCCTCATATGCTTTCAATGTTAGCGGGCTTCTGGAAGTAGGTTCAATGTTATCTCCTCAGCAAAGGATATTTTAATGTTTTTGCACAAGGATTAAATTCTTTATTTTACTTGTTTATCAACTGCGATGTCTCTATACATTTCCGACAAATCTGTTTAATTCCCTCTCATGTTGATACCACCCTTACAGCAATAATTTTTTTAAATAAAAAAAAAACTTAAAAATAAGAACAGGATTTATTTGATGACTGTAAACAATCACTGATATTTCTTACTGAGTGATACGCTAATGAAATAGCATATCACATGAAGTGTGTATGGATCAGGGGGTTTGTTACGGAATTATTGTGTAAAAACATTGTTCATTTGCGTTCAACTTGCTGAAAGTTTAAAGAAACCGAATAGTAGATATGGGCACAGTCAGGTGGTAGGCGATGCGCTTAAGAATCCTTGTTGTTAAAAATAAAATAAAATAAAAGAAATGGATATTTTAAAAATATTATGTTAAACCAAACGTCTTTACCAAGTGCAGGAGGATATTAGCATCCTTCATTTATCCCCTTTCAAACCACTAAGACTGGTACGCAACTAGTACGATTATTTAAACCAATCGAATTTTGACAGGTATGTAACAAAATAAAATTTAAATCATAAAACACCGAGAAGAGCACCCATTGTAAAATTAAGTCAGTTTTGAAACTGTTCTTCCGCCTTCTTTACTGTGGTCGGTATTATTCATCCAGACCAATTGACAATGCATCATCATTTGTGCCTATATTTAAAATAGAAAGCCGTCACTTGGGAATTAAAGCGTCGTCATTAAGTTACTTTTACACGGAATGTGACGAAAGGTTAACGAGAGGAAGGTAATAAAAATATATATAAAATTAAAATGAAAAATAAGACGATTGGCAAATAAGAAATGCGGTGCCAGTTGGGACAGATACATTTTGACAAGGACTATATAAAAAAACAAAACCGCTTTTTTATCAAAAAGTAGGTAAGTGCTTCTACAAAATTGCAGTTCTTAATTTCTCTTAAGTTTAGTAACTTTTTAACATAAGCTCTTCCTTCTTTTACTGGTGTACTTATTACGACTAACATTGTTTTTTCATAGTTTTTATTAAAATTATTTTTGTTATTACAACTAACATTGTTATTTTATTCTTATAAAAATTATTGTGAAAAAGATGAGGTAGAATATAATGACGAGGAAACACGTGTGCATATTTTAACAACACATGATAAATCTATTTACGAATTTACAGTTGTAATTGTCAGAAGCGTGTTTCAAGTAGCTTGCAACATCCAGTAAAAGTTTGTAGATTCGATAAACAATAAAAGGAGAAAATTTTCAAATTGCATTATTAGATATTAAATAAATTTCCAAAATTTGTTTTTCACACAAAAGCTTTACAGTTGAATTCAATAAAAACAAAGGTTTCCAAAATGATTCAAACAAATTGAGACAGTTCCAAAATATTATATTTAATTCAATATGCATTTTTAAGTACTTAGCTTTAACCGTTGAATAAAGTCCTTGAAATTTCAAATTGTCATTAGAGGCTGATAATGTTTCAGCGTGTAATTGGACACCGGCGTTATTCAGATGCGTGGTCTGCTTCTCTCTCTCTCTCACGTTTTTCTCTGACCACGAACTCTACTGAACGGTCAGGCTCGTTAACAAATATGCCAGTCCAGTCACGTGATCGGATTAATCACAAACTCGTTTTTGGGCGGGAAGAAACATGACACGGGTTATTGAAAGTTTGTTATTTTTTGTAAATTACTCTTCATTGGTTAGACTTTTTCTTGATTTTTTTTCTCAGCACGGAGACATTTTTTTTTATTGGTCAAAATAGATTTTCACCCTTTGTGAGTTTGCAAACCGTAAAGAAAAGAAATTTATTTTTATTTCGTAATCACCACAATTGTTCTTTTATTATTAAAATTATTTTGTTATTACGACTAACATTGTTCTTTCGTTGTTTTTATTAAAATTATTTTTGTTATTACGACTAACGTCGTTTCTTTGATTACTCATTATAATCTTTAAAGATTAATGTAACTGAAATAATTACGCTTGAAAAAATCTTTTAATTCAGCTTGTATCTCGTAAAAGATTCTATCATGAATATTGAATTTATTTAACTTATTGTATCCTCAAAGAAATAAAATGAGCGACTTATATATTTACAAAACAAATGTAATAAATATTATTCAGTTACTTCTCTAGTTTTAAAGCCCATTTAAATCTTCCAAAAATGACAGTATTAACCTTATAATTATTTGCTTTATTGTTTTAACACCAACCATGACATTTTTCATTCAAAGTTTAGCGCCAGCAAATCTAAATAAGCCAGAATTCTTCTTCGGATTCTGATTTTAATAATATTGTAATCTGGAAAGTTTCGATTAATTAATTTCCAATGATTCTAATATTTTTGAATGTCTCTTCGGAACTGTTTCAAGATTACCGTTGATAAGAAAAACTCATGATTATAGCCACGCTTTACACGAATTATTAACGTAAGGAGCAGTACATTTTATTACGTGTATATTTTTCTAAGTTGCCCAAAACTAAGTTTTAGTAAAATGATTTCAGTTTTTCGACAGTCAGTCAGGTAAGTGCCATACGCGACACACGCTTGGGCGATCATGTCTCGAAAGAGACATGACTGACTGGGCAGAAGATTATCCCGCAGTAGGTTGCCATTGCTTTCTGCGGTAGACTGGTTGCCGACCAAGGCTATAGAACCCAATCTGTCCTGTTATTTAACCCATAACTGGAAGGAAGAGACGGATTAATACCTTTCCCAAGGGTATTTTCGCGTAAGTGAATGCAATGAATGCAACTGGAATTTGAACTCGGCTCCCCGATTTCTCGTTCCAAGCCGATATCCACTGCACCACAACGCACATCCCTGCACATTCGACAGAAACAACAAATTAAGAATAATATTCATTGAGTTAATGCTTTTTTACAAATAGAGTTTACCAAAAACTTTTTCTTATTTCTAAGTGGATACTAACTCAGACGTTCAACAGTTGGAAATTTAAAAATCAGATTTGGCAAAATGAAATCAGTTGTAGTAACTAGATTTTCAGAAAGCAGAAGTGTATTTGTTGTCTGATGAAAGAAAGTTTATGCAAATTCGATATGAACTCAAACACACCGAAGTTAAATTGCATACAAGATGAGCGTAAAATGGTCATTTTTCTCTAGAAAGTTGTAATTTAGCGTAAGCAAATTCTACGCTTTTCTTGTATTGTCAAAGTGCAACATTCAACGCGAGATATAAGAAAACCCTGTTGGTTTATGTGGAAAGTGACTGATTTAGTTTATGATTACAGGTATCTTTGTTTAGTTCTATTTACATCAAATACACTGAGCTTAATAGATGATAAAATAAAAATTAAATTAAAAAGAAAAAAGCGGTAGATCAAAAGGAATGAATAAGTGGATGCTTGAAAACCGAAAATAGGAAAGTGAAATAAACATACCACATGAGTACAGATCGGATGAAAAATAAAGCATCAAAGATAAAACAAGACTAAAAAAGAGAAAAGAGGCAAAAAGAAGAAAACAAATAAATGGGGGGAAAAAGAGAGAAACGAGAAAATATAGGAAAAAGAAAATAGGGCGAAAACGAGAGTAAAAAGGACAAAAGTGGACAGAAATGTAACAGAGAAAAGAGGAAGAAAGTAAACAGAAACGGAAACAAAAGTAAAATAAAAAACGGAAATAGCAAAATACAAATAGAAAAAAAGAGAAAGAAACGAAAACAAAGACAAAATGCAGGAAGATGACGGTAAGATTAACAGAAAACAAAGGGAAAGAAAAATAAAAATAGAAAGGCAAACATTAAGAAAGGGAAAGATGAAAACATAAGGAAAGAAAAAAATAAGAAAAAAAATAAACAGAAACAAAAGAAAATATACGGAAACAAAGGGAAAGAAAAAGAAAGTGTAAAATAATGGAAAAGCAACAGATGCAACGGAAAAGACAAACAGGGACAATGGTAGAAGGAAACAGAAAGGAAAATTAAACAGAAACAATGGCAAAGATAAAAAGAAATATATGATATACTGCATCAGAGAAATTATATGCAAATTTTTAGATGTTGTTAAAAAAAGGAGAACAGAACCACTAACAAACATGGAGAAAGCCTACGGATTAAAATATGTAAGAAAAGAAAACAAACAAATGAATGAAAGGACTTGAAATATCTCAGAAAACATGAACGAGTTACAAAGGAAAAAGATATGGACATCAAGTTATTTCATTTAAAATTGATGCAAAACCTAAAATAAATTAATTAAAATTGTGTAAAGACGAATAAAAATAGAAAGAAAGAAAGAAGCATTAATAAAACCAAAAATTTCGTTCTTAATTCAAAGACAAATCATTGTGTTACCAGAAAGATTAACATTTTGAAATGAAACATTAAAATCGAACGACAAAAATTCCCGGTCGGTCAAGCTCCAACACAGATCTTGGGTTGAAAAAATTGTAACAAAAGCTTGGTCTCATTTCACTTTTTTCATATAGTTCGTCTACTTTCGTTTCTGTGATGTTTGGCAAGACACTGTATAAAGCGAACAAAACTGGCATTACCATTTCATCTGATTCTATTTTTGTTGAACAAATAACTCATTTTTTAAATCTAGTGAAATGTATTGGAAGGAGGAAACTAGAATTAAGAGTATAAAATCTAACAAGATATAAGAAGTAGTGTTCTTGCAACTGAATTTTCCTTCATAAAAAATATTCATAAGTTAAGTTCTTTTTCCGTTCATGGATAAGGAAAATCTTTCTTTTTATTGTAAATATGAGTTTTACTCATAATGTAGATAATGTTTGAGAAGAACTATCCTCAATATTTAATGTGTTACTGCCATTGTTACGTATGTGACTTCTGGCTAATTTTTGAGTTCTTTTTAAGTATAAGAATAGATAGAGTCGTTTTATCTTTTACGAAGAGGTAAAGAATACACTATTTACCTTGTTCGGACTGTTGTCCTCATCTATATTTTTATATTCACATAATTGTACGCTTCGGCCTTCTTCAGGTGATATATGTTGAAATTTCTAACCAAATCCTTTATTTCGTCCACTGGCGGAGATTGTTATAATTCATAGTTTCAGTTATCTCCCTTTAGCATCTCAAATCTCTAAGGTTTTGCTCATCTCTGCTGTGACCAGATATTGAACTTTGGCCATGTCACTGGATTACTTCAACGCTTTTATCCACTGGTCCATATGTCCTTGGGGACATAACAATAAAGATGAGGAAGTTAGTCCGAACAGTGATGCATTTTAACTATTTATACAATAGTTAAATGCAACATTTTAGAAATATAGATAGGTAAAGAATACATTGTAGACATTTATTTTTACGTATCATGTTAACATCAACACACTTCACCACTTTTAAGGAAACACCAGTTAAAACATTCAGAGAAACTTATGTATTTCATCTCGTTAATTTAAAAGAATTTATATATGAAATAAGGAGAGAGGAAAAAAACGAGATATGATAACTTTAAAAAAATGTATAATCTAATTATTTATCTCCCTTTATTTGTTTTATTTACTGATATCTCGATTAAAACGCTATATTTAAATGTGGATACAAGAGGGAAAATTTCAGATCAAACTCCAAGTCACAATGACTGGTCATTGGTCGGCACTAATACAATGGATCTGTGTATAACATATTCAGAAATCAGAAATGAAATGATCCGTACAGTGATTTCAAAAGGAGTCACTCCAGGCAGATCAGGTTAGCGAAATGTCAGGTCAACCATGATTATATTGGAATAATGTCAGGTTGTCAGCGGCATTAGATATTATCAATAGGCAATCTGCCATATGCAGGTTTCGGGTGGGAAATATTTATCTCGCTGAAGAGTTAGAACAATTGAACTAAGTACAGGTAGAATTAATTTGGAAGACACTGCTAAAGTCTGAGCTAATTTAGAATTCCATTTGTTCCTCTTTGTCCATGGTTTATTTTTGGAGGTGAAAATTGCGCATGTGCGTCTAGTTATTGTCTTCGAGCCTAGGTAAGGCCGATTTTCAAGAGAATATCTCCGAAATTGTAAAATTGCATTTATACACTAGTATACTTATAAAATCTCCAGTACTGGCATAGCAGAAATATTCTTTTATGTGGCTGAGTTACTTTCGTGCCGACTTGAGAGAAGTAATAAATGTCTGGATTTTAGCTACTGTACTAGCAAAATAAACCTTATATACGTATTCTTGTAAAACCTTCTATATTTGCATATTCTACCTATAGTATGTGGAAAATAAATTATACCCAGTCCTGACAATGTGGAAATTCAACAAAATGTCCCTGTTCAGAATTTATATAGTGGGTTTTCCGTGATAGTGAAGTGTATGTGTGTTGAAACGGATTAATTTGATTTGGCCTTATTAGTAGATAGCCCACTTTAAGAGAGGTACGAAACAATAAAATCAAATTGTGTGTATGTATATATATATATAGGTATATATGTCCAGTCCGTAAACGGTGAAGATAATCCAAGATTAACTTCATATAAGATATAATATTAATTTTAAAATGGTCATCTTCCTAGATATTACCTTAAATTTGGCAAACAACACATTCAAACCGTACCAGAAATATAATGAAAGACTAACCTACATAAACGTCTACTCCAACCACCCACAACAAATAATTAGACAAATCCCTACAATCGTAAACACTAGAATCAACAAACTATCATCGAATAACAAAATCTTTAACGAAAATAAGACACATTACAACATCGATTGAAAAAAAGTGGCTTCAAACAGAAGTTACATTACTTGGACCCCCCCCCCAAAGTGCCAGAAACAAAGAACCTATAAATAGAGGAAGAAGAGTGACATAGCTTACAGAAAGGGGGGTTAAACTATCTAATATTAATATCGGGCAATACTTTCTGAAATTAGTTGATAAGCACTTTAAACAAAACAACCCACTAAGAAAAATCTGCAATAGAATGACATTAAAAATTAGTTATTCTTGTTCTAACAACATCAATAGCATCATCAATTCCCATAATAATAATAATATGCTAAAGAAATTTTATAACAATAAAAAGACAGAAAGTACCACCCTCTGTAACTGTAGAGTAAAAAATAAATACCCAGTTGGAAGCATATATAAATCTGAAGAAGTGATACACCAAGCAACCATCTATCCTAGCGTAGACAATAGCAGGAAAAAACATATATAGGAATTTCCACCGGACCATGAAAACAACGCCTATATAATCACACTCAATCATTTTCTAAACCCTCCTAAAACATCAAACCGCTCTCTCTAAATATTTCTGGGAATTGAAAGACAAATTTTTCCCCTCATATTGAATGGAAGATGATAGGGAAATCTCAAACCCCCAATAGCTATAGAAACAGATGCAATTTATGCTTAGACGAAAAAATTACAATTATCAAATTCAGAGAATCTAGCCATTCATTGAATAAGAGAAATGAAATAATCTTCAAATGCCGTCACAAAAATAAATTTAAAATGTCTAACACATAAAATCCTGGAACCACCCTCTTCCGACAAACTTACCAGCTCTCACATTTGTGTGGATCATACGTTGGAGGATTGTACAGACCAAATGAAGTGAAGATAAGGACCTATCAAGCAAAGAAATTAACACGCCCATCTAAGTACACAATGATTTTATATTATTGGTGCACGTAGTTCTAAAAGAAATATCCTATCATAAACTATGTAAAAGAAAATGTTCACTATAATGACTTAGACATAAATATTTCACGTGTAGAATGGGGCACCCAAGTGTAAGGTGAGATATGTCTCATATATATGGGTGCACCAAATTTTGTGCATGTTTATATGTATTATTGTATGTATAAGGGTGCACCTAGATATAAGTATTTCGCATATATAAAAACGGACCTAATTATTTATACGTTTTTCCGATCATTCTACCCATAGGTGTACAGGTTAGCATCAACGATCCGAATGAGATAGGCCAGTATATATGGATATAGAAGAGTAAAGTTTATTAAGACGTATGAAAAGAAAATATATCACCTCATTTGGGAATTAAATGTACACAGACGTACATTATTTTCATGCATAGAGATAAAAAAAACGTTGTACGTGTATTTATATAATTATAGTTGTGTTTGTATATACATATGCATGTAGGCGATGTGTAGGTATATATACGTAAATCCACTGGATGTATGGAAGTAAGAAAATATTGGCGTAATTTGGGAATATGTGTGAGAATTACTAGCAATTATATATATATATATATATATATATATATATATATATATATATATAAAACGCTACATATACGCGCGGAAACCCCGTCTTTATGAGATGTATATGTATGAGCACACGATCACCAGGATCGGTAAGTAAATACGAGAACGTGTAAAGCGGTAAATACATGTAGACATGAACAAAGTCACATTTGTAAGTATATGTGGGAATGTACACACACACATATATATATAAAGTTAGTATAAATGGATGGGTTAGTTTTATGGGGACAAACACCAGTGTCCAAAGATTTAGAAATTCCTTTACAGGTCAAACTATTCACGACGGCCCGGGCAATCCGCCAATACCTTTTTCTTTCCCTTTTCTTTCTTCTTATTTTTATTTTTATCTTTCTCTTCAGTTAAAGAAAATGCATATTCCGGCAAAATTTTTGTACCAAATGGAAGTTATATATTGTAAGGTCTGATGAAATGTGCAAATTAGCTCATAAAAATGAACTATAGTTTATAGCCACTTGAAATGACGTGTTGAGTTTTCCTTATATATATATAGATATATATGACTGTTTAGGTTTTTACAAATAAAGGTATGCCTTCTGGTTGGTACCAGGTCATTAAAAATGTTCATCGTAGTAATTGTTGAAAGAGTATATGCGTATGTATATGTGAATGTTTGTTTGTTAGGAGTGTCTTTGAAGTATTTGCTCAGTCTTTCAGATACCGGTCAGTGGATTGGTGAATAGCGAAGAGAAGAAGATGAGAGAAAGAGAGGCTATAATAATACGATCGCTTGACGTTTGTCAACGGGCGTGTTAATTATGCTTGTATTTTCTCTACTGCGACAAGACGTCTCGTCCTTTTATTTCGGTTTCTGAGGCTCCAAACAGGTCATTTGGGATTTCACACCCGGATATAATTCTGAGCTTCTCATTGAATGAAAAATATCCGTTTGCCCGCAAAAAGGGTCCGTAAAAGGAATTTGATATTTATTTATTTTTTTATAATTAAAGATTATTTGAATTTTTGTTTTTCTTTTTAGATGTTTCCTAGTTTGCTGTTTGCCGAAAAACATTTCACATCGAAGTTTTGTGTGCAAAGTGTATACATTCCAGAAAATTTGTTTTTATTATTTTTTCTTCTTTTTTTTTTAACAAAATCAATGAGTCAGATTTGAATTTTAAATTTGTTTTGTTCACTACACTGAAACACTCAAAGCAGAACTTCGCAATGCATTTCTAAATTTTGTACTTTGCTATGACATTTCTCCTAACTGTGGATTCTGTTTTTTCAGTTACAATAAAACGTGGAATGGATTTAGATTTTTTCCAAGTGCCTTTAGAATAATCTACATAAAACCCAGCTAATTTTGCTTTTGTAGATTGATACATGATATTGATTCCAATATCATGTATCAATCTCGCGTTAGCTTCTCTGGTTTTGTGTAATTTCATATTTACATATTCAAATATTAGGCAAATAAATAACAAAGAACAGCAATTGTGTAACGCGCTTCGTCTTCTAGAATGACTTAATTGGAAGTAATGCTTTTGCTAATGGAATCATATACATTTAAGAAGTGAAGAGTTAGATATAAATATACAAGCCTCCGTTATAATTACACACCGGTAAGAAACGCTGAAGATATAACGCTAAAATTTAAGAATTTTTAAATGTAAAAAATATTTTTATAGTTTTGGACATGTAGTCTAGCTTATGCCCTTCAGTTTCTTCATGGATATGTTTTATTGCTCTTATTATTGAGTATCCAATATTGTGATAATAGAAGATCTGCCAAGAAAGAAGAATTGTTGTAATATCCTGGACGCAAATTTACCGTGAATGATCTGGCAATCAAAACACTTTCTATACACATTCGCTTTAGTAAATTGCTTTCTCTTTTAAAAATTCAAGATAACAATTGATTAGTTCATTTTCTACGGCTTATCAAAAATTCAAAATATTGCTAATATTAAGATATGCTACGTTACGAACTATATCCAGCTTTTCAAGCTATTTACTCTTGCTTTGAAAGTATGTTTTTCAACTATGATTGCAACAATGTTTTTTTCACAAGAGTTGCTTTAAAAGAAATTCCTTATAATATTCAACCCTAAATTTGGCCTGCAAAATTCTGGAAAAGAAATTCTATCATATATAATACGAATTGATGTTGAGGATTTCAAAAAACGTTTATCATTCGTTTAACTTTTATGTAGTGCTAACAGACTAACGATAAAAAGTTATATAGTTTACATTGATTTGAAACAAAATTTTCCTAATGTTTAGAGCAAACACGTTTACAAAAAGACATTTTCATAGAAAGATGCCGAGAAAAAACTCACAGTTGAAAAAAGCAGCCATATAAACACAATTCAGCAGCGATTTTTCGGTAGCATCTATTTTAAGGAAAAAGGGCGATAACTCTGTAGAAGACTACATCAAAGAGGGCGAAGAGATTCACTATGCTGAAACACAGATGAAACTGCGATGACGTCGATGATTGATACAGGAAACTGAGGTAGATGAAATTGTACTTAATTTTTAGGTGAATACATTTAAACAAAGACTAGTACAGTGGTCAGTGATTTAAATCTGGTTACACGTTTGTTCGTTTCGATCCTAGATATAACTTATTTTCGGGTATACTAGTCCGAATAGGACCATTAAGAAATTTAATATTTAGTTCTCATGTATAATATGCAACTATAACAATTAAGTTTTAAAAATCTGAAAAAGTACAGATTATACAAGAATAATTACGTTTTCAATGAGTAAATTTCGGCTCTGAGTAAGTGAAATCTAGCCGGCACTGATATTAAAAAAAGAAAAAGAATGAAACAATGTCAAACTGAGGGTATCTAGCTGACAACTTCACCTGGAAGATGGTGAAATGTTGAGGCTTCGTTTTTATAACCTTTCAGGTCTGGGAGTGTAAAAATATCACTGGAGAGACTAATACATGATTTTTTTCATATGTTTTTGCTTTTCTTAATGATCACTTTTAAATAAAAGTGTATAAATCCTTTACCAACTCACTGCTGCATCTTTATAGCATGTTAGCCTGAATGTGCTGGTCCGGTTAGGAAAAAAAATTGAAAATCGACATTTATTGGTTATAAATGACTATAAATATACTGAGGCGGGTTTTCATGGTTCTGCTATTTTAGCTTCAAACGAATACTCTCTAGTATTCTAAACTACAGCCGCATTACACAACATAGCGAAAATTCGTTTAGAACAGCTCGTATTGTACGCTAACATATATCTATGCTAGTTTTGAAATAGCACTGTGCAATAGTCTATAACACAAACGCCAAAAACAAACATTTCCCGGTATCTTGAAAACGTATAGCCACATTGAGAACAGACAATGCAAGTTTCATAAAAGAAAGTATAAATACGTCCACAGCAGCAGAAATTATAATATTTCCACAAATGCACATATGAAATGTGCATTTCTTTCTATGGCTCATTGTAAATAATGAAATAATGATGTCGTACGGAGCAATATATCACATAGCTTCAGCTCTTGATCAAATATCCCATTAATATTTAAGTAGGGTCTTTTTAAAATATCTTAAATTTTTTGTGTCTTCTTGTTTTCCAAAAAATGAATAGACGAAGGACAATGACAAAAGGAAGAAAATAATTCTCTAGAAATACTGAGGAATAAAGATCTTTAAGTTCAAACCAATGTATATTTTCTTCAAAATAAGATTAATTTTTTTCTTTATAAAGCTGTTTTACGATAAGAATATGCGTTGTGGTGCAGTGGATATCAACCCGGAACGACAAATCGGGGAGCCGATTTCGAATTCCAGTTAAATTCCTCGCATTCACTTACGAACAAATACCCTTGGAAAAGATATTAATCCATCACTTCCCTCTAGTTATGGGTTAAATAATAGAACAGATTGGGTTCTATAGCCTTGGCTGGAAACCAATCTACTGCAAAAAGCAATGTCAAACTCCTGCGGGATAATCTTCTTCCCAGTCAGTCATATCTCTTTCGAGACATGATCGTCCAAAGCGTGTATCACTTATGGCCCTTAACTGACTGACTGTTTTACGATTTAAAAAAAAAGTTAATTTTTAATCGGTAAAATGGTAGACAGCAAAATTTGCATGTAGTTAATGAGAAATATTACATTGGATCGATAAATAAGAACTCATATAATTTGTCCTTTCAAAGAGTGTGCGCTTATGATGAGAACACATTTGAATTTAGAATACAAATCCAAGTTAAAAAAGAAACACACCTTGAGATTCTCCAGCTTTGCAGCGACATCTGTGTCAAATGCTTCTGCGGTTTTCGGGGAGATGTCATTTTGTTCGAAGGTTTGAGCCATGTCAGCCATCGCCTGTAAGAAAAAGAAAAACATAGTCATATATCGACAAAATATATAAATTTCTGCAATCTATATTTACTTATATAATATTATTCCAGAGTATAAAATTGTGTCACATAGTATATCAGATTTTGAAATAGAACATTACAACTCCATATTCTAAACAGAACTAAACTTGGATAACATTAAACTCACCGATCAGAGGGTTTTTCCTTAATCTCGAAGAAACGGCTTCACTTTTAATGAAGCGCCATGCTTTGAAAATATATTGGACTGAGTGGCTCTCAAACATTTTATTTGTTAAAGTTCAGGATAAAAAAAACTTATTCTTAAATTAAATTGTAAATAAAAGTTAAAAAAAAAAAGATGGTTATGTATGGTATAATTTTTTTACCACCGGTAATGATGTGCGTTGTGGTGCAGTGAATATCGGCTCGGAACAAGAAATCGAGGAGCCGAGTTCGAATTCTAGTTGAATTCCTTGTAGTCACTTACGCGCAAATACCCTTGGGAAAGGTAATAATCCGTCTCTTCCCACCAGTTACTGGTTAAATAACTAGACAGATTGGGTTCTATAACCTTGGATGGCAACCAGTCCACTGTAGAATGTAATGACAACTTATTGCAGGATACTCTTCTGCCCAGTCAGTCATGTCATGTTTTTAAAGAGACATGATCGCACAAACATGTATCACGTATGGCACTTAACTGACTGACTGAAGGACGCGTTTCAGAAATAGATTAATATTGTGAGGAAGCCATGCAATACACAACTCTAGAAGATGCAGATTCTGATTTTTGTCAACTCATGGAAAATACTTTTTTAAATTACAGCAAAAAGGATAATAAAAAGTTTATGGTGATTTGTAAAGGTTTTTGAAAAGAAAAAAGAAAAGTTATTTTTCTCATAGGGTTTGCTTCCACAATTTCTAAAATGCTTGTGGTTTTCCTCGAGGATTAACATGATTATTCTTTTCTCCAAATTGGAATTTCGAAAATCTTATCTATAATGGCGGTTTCTTTTTTCAAATGACAAATTGATGTTTCTACTTGGGTTTCAATTTAAAAGTCTACAACAAAAACAATCGGGTTTTTGTCCTAGTTAAACTATTTTAATGAACAAAAAAAACTATAATGAACGGATCTGGAAAGTGAGAATTCTAAAAGATACAATTTGCATTTAAATCTTATTGACAGCACACAATCAGGAAACTCTCCTCAGAGCCTCAAGTGATACAACGTAACAGATCTGTAAACTCGTAACAAGATAAAGGGGATTGCAATATAAACTTAGACGCATCAATAAATCCGCCACTTAATGGTGAGAAAAAACCGGTTTTTCACTATGGCAGTGAATGTTGGACAATATCTTCGAAGATGAAGGAAAAACTTGAAGCAGCTGAAATGTGGCTCTAGAGAAGGATGCTGTGGATACCATAGACCGAGCATGTGATCAATGACGAGGTTTGAAAAGGATGGAGACGAAAAGGAAATAAATACTGAGCATCAGGAAGAGACAACTAAAGTTCCTGGGACATGCAATGAGGAAGAAGAGCTTGGAGAACCTGATATTAACAAGCCAGATAGAGAGAAAATGAGACAGGGGAAAGCAGTGGATAACATATTTGAGGGACCTGATCAGGTGGATGATGGAACAAGGGTTGCATGGTGCAACAGAGCCACCAGGTACAGGGAGGTGCGGAAAGCCATGATCGCCTATGTCCTGAAGAAGAAAAAATATTTTCGAACGTAATATCCTCTGAAGACAATGAAGATCAAAATTCTTCTACATAAATGACATAATAAACATTTTTTTTTACTGTCAATGTAACTGAGTACTTGAGAAATTGCCGCATAACTTCTACTTCAACGCTTCTTTCCTTGCACTTCCCGCCTGTGGAATTTCCTTCCACATACTTGCTTCCCCAACAGCTATAATCTCCAGGAGTTTAAATGTAAGGTCAACAGACACCTCCTAACACACTAACTCGCATCTATTCTCTCAGACACTCTTCCCATCTACATCCTTACCCGTCTATCACCCTCCTTCTGACATTTCCTAGATCTAACCACTCTTTCTCACCACCTTCCCCTATGTAACCTCCTGATCAATAGTGGCAGTGGAATGCCTTGCTTGGAGTGAGATGATTAAAAAATACAGAAATGCGCTGATGATATGAAATTTTATGTCAGTTTCTAAATATCAAACTGCCTGTTCAATGCATTGTTCAGAAAAATCTGGGTGCATTTTATATGTGACCAATGAAATACCATTTGAGATTAACTCCTGAAAAGTGTTTTGCCATGCATCTTCTTTTGTGTGCTATGTCCTTTCAGGACGTTGGCGATCATGACTTTCCACATCTCCCTATCCCTGGTGGCTCTTAGCACGCTTTCTCCTGTTGCACCATGCAACCCTCGTTCCATCATCCACCTGAACAGGTCCTTCAAATATGTTATCCACTGCTTTCCCCTATCTCTTTTTCTCTTTATCTGGCTTGTTAGTATCAGGTTCTCCAAGCTCTTCTTCCTCATTGCATGTCACAGGAACTTTAGTTGTCTCTTCCTGATACTCAGTATTAATTTCCTTTTCGTTTCCATCCTTTCCAAAAACCTCATCATTGCTCACATGCTTGATCCATGATATCTCCAGCATCCTTCTCTAGAGCCACATTTCAGCTGCTTCAATTTTTGCCATCCATCTAGGCAGTCAAAATTGGAAACCCTTATGCTGGATATATAACACTATCAAAGAAAATGACTTGAGAGTAATCATGACCCCTGATCGTTAAATCCAGGCAGCTAGAAGCAAATTAAAGTCCGCAGCATATAACTACAACACAAAAAACAAATTTCACACAACATAAAACAATCTTTCTGAAGTTTTATTGATCGATAGTCCGTTCTATTTGTGTGTGGTTGTTTTATATTTGCAAGTTATACATGATTTACAAAAAAAGCAAAAGTGCTTCATCAAATGATGTCCCAAAATAAAAATATGCTTCACTACGATAAACATAAAATACTTGCTTGTTATCATGCATGATAAGACGCCATCTCATTATAGCTCGTGATGCACTGGCTGATATCTACCATGAAAGAAGGATAGGTAGGGGAAGACCGGTTCCAGGGACAAGTCTAAATGGCAACACAGGGACATTTACCGCAAACTTTCTTTAAGTTTAACTCAAAATCGAAGGATTTGACCTTGTTTTGGTGTAAGGAACCTGCCCCTAAAGTTTGTAAAAGTATTTTTGATACACCCTTAATATATCATTTACCTTCAAAACAGTATTTCTTTAAGAGGCAAGTGGCTACTGGAAGTCAAAGAAAATGAAAGAACTTTAAAAAGAACTAAAAAACCAATCCTAAACTGGAAACAAGAGATAAACCTATACTTTTGTTCAAAAGACCAGAAAAGTGTGTGAACCGCACGATAGGCGAATAAAATCTTTGATATTTATGCTTTAGTCTATGAAATATACGCTATTGTTATAGTAAATAATATCTATTTCTTGAGAATCAAACTAATAGTCGAGATTGTTTTATATTTTATACTTTAGCTGCAGAATAGAGCAGTGAATAAGTTGTCAAGATATTAGAAAACTCCTTCGTTGCAAAATCATTAAATATTAATCCCAAGAATAAAAATGTCAGCACAATTAAAATTAATTAAAAAAAATATGTCATTATTATGAGTTTGAAAAGTTCCTAAATATTTATTAATTTTCCCTCACCTCTGAACAAATTTTAAGAATAAGACAGCTAGTGTGGATCAAACTGAAAACAGTTTTAATCATTTGACAAACTAAAACGCTATCCTCTATTCCATCTTGAAGCGACCTATTTTTCAATGTTACGAATCGTGTTAACATTAAAAGCTTGACCCTTTATATAAATGCGCATTTTAAAACTCAAAGTTGAAGCAATACACATATTTAAATATTTCCTTTTTATTTTGTCTCTTCGCTGCTACGATTTTTATCGGTGATATTTATTCTTTGTATAAAATCAATCCACAAATCCTAATTCAGCATAATCAGACATGACGTTCTCTTCGATTCTTATTGATTTTATCCGATGTAGATATGATCTGTGTTAAATTGAAATTACTAAAAGATTGAAATACAGAGTGCTTTAACGATTTATCGTTTACTTTACAATTTTCTATTTTTCCTACACCTGACAAATAGAGTCGACGGTTGATAAGCAAAATGCCAAGAAAATAAGGAAACGAGAATTGGCACTGAGAAAGATTACATTGATCTGTAAATATAACGGGTAAAAAGAAAAATATTCAGGACATCATCAAATACTATTGTTTTTGAAACTTAATAGGAATTAACATTGATTATTTGCTTTATTGTTTAGTATTTAAAATCTGTCTGATTAATCGAGTAATACATGGCAAACGTTTTAATTCCTACACAATAAATCCTTGGCTGAGTGACACTGCGTTTGTACATTTACCCCGTAATTGATGTGCTATAAGGGCATCTGTCAGAATAAAATGCATCGTTATATTTGGAACGGGTAATATTCGACAAAAATTTAAAACTCATGAAAGCTTTGTTTTATAGTAAGAAATTCATCTGCACACAGATACACACACATGTGTGCGATGGATAAATTTCCGTCTAAATTATGCAGAAATTAAAATAACACTGACATTTCATTTTATCAAATATATTTACCAAAATTACACAAAAATATCTTGGCATACTAAAAAGTACATTTATTCAATAAATTGCCATTGGCTTAAACATCAGCCTCCAGATGACTTCGGAATTTTTTGCATCTATTCTGGACGGTCTCCTTGTTTAAGTTAATGAATGCTGCCATAATGCTTGCTTTCAGTTCATCTTTGGTATTACAAAGAGTTTTTCAGTCTCTCGCTCATCTGTGTTCTATAAATAATAATAATAATAATAATAATAATAATAAACACTGAGGAGTTGGGTGGCCAGATATAAGCAATGAGTGGTTTGTTCTGCTTGTGTGGCATACTGCAGAATCCTATTGCTAAACACAGGGTTTTTCCAGCAGCCACCCTCTTGACACAAGGCAGTACTACCTTCTCTAGGCACTTGATGTAGGCCACCACATTGAGTCTGAGGGACTGTAAAAAGACGACTAGAGGCATAATTTTGCCATCATTATATGTCAACTTAATCTCCGTTAAACTCATCCAGCTCTTTCCGAATCGTGTGCACTGTCCTCAGTTTTGACATTCAAATATTCTAAAATGTTTGTATTGAAACTTCCGGTGCGAATGCCAAACAGTACAAAATGTTGTTTCCAAATTTTTGACTCTCTCACAGACAGTGTCCAACTGACCGTATTATAGTGTGCAGTCTACAAAATAAAAACAATAATGCATGCGCAAAATTAAAGATTGTTACCATTTACCCATCGCATCCTATGTATATATATATATATATATATATATAAACGTCTCCGCAATTTAAACTATCATAATGCATATAATCTGACATGAGAGAGAGAACTATAATATTTTCAAAATGTCACGTATTCCATCTTTACCAAATTGTCACGAATAGGATCGAAGCTCAAGAAATTAATGATAATGTTATACATATCATGGCATCATCACAAGTCTCTTTATCTGTAACTTATGAAAATGATAAAATTTTAAAACAGGTAAAGTTATTCTAAATTATTCTTAAAGATATTAATTCAATTTCCAACATTTCAAATATAATTTTGCTTATGTGATATATATATACACCACACAAGCAAAAATATATTTGAAATATATATATATATATATACATACACCACACAAGCAAAAATATATTTGAAATGTATATATATATATATATATATATATACATACACCACACAAGCAAAAATATATTTGAAATGTATATATATATATATATATATATATATAATTTGTTTTTATTTAAAATTAATAGAGTTTACATTGCGACACGGAAATTTCTGCTTCGAGATTTTACTCCGTCATCAGGCAATGTTAACTCATTGTTGTCAATGAACTAACATTGTCTGATGACGAGGTAAAAGCTCGAAACATAGAAATTTCCGTGTCGCAATGTAAACGTATTTCATTTTAAATAAAAAACAAATTAAATTATCATGTTATGCTGTACGACATATGTGTATTGAGTACTTAAAAGAAATGCCGGAGAATGCAGAATTCTAAGTCTTACTTCTCTTCAAAAGTATATATATATATATATATATATATATATATATACAGAAAAGCTTAAAAGTTGCGGTAGTCATTGAAGGAATGTAGAAAATCTTTAACCAACAATTGACTGCTGCTGTGGTTTGATCAATAAATCCATAACCAAATTTTCATTTGAGAAATCAAAGAATATGAGAAATTAATTTCATAATATTCATTTAATATGATTAATGTAGAAGTGTTTGGTTGACATAGGAAATTATCTTGAAAAATAACGATTTATGTATAATGTATTTCACCATTAGACTACAGAATATTGCAGTTTTGACGGACGTACCTAGAACTTTTGATAACTGTTTCAAAACGAGAGCAAATTCGAAAAAATCGTAGATGTAATAGAAAATTGTGTCTGAATAAAACATTGCTATTGAGTTGAGGAAGTCATATATATATATATATATATATATATATATATATGTGTGTGTGTGTGTGTGTGTATAGAAAGAAGTGTCGATGCATGAGTTTGAGAGCTGATCACTAGATAACAAATAAAACTATAAGAATGGATTATTTTTTGGGGATCACGCGACCACGATAATAACAATAACAGAGATTTGAGTGAATCAGACGAGAGGATCAACTGGAATACAAATAGCAGCAGCATTAAAAAAAAAGTAATTGTTAAAAAACCTTAGTGTAAAAGAGAAAACTTCCTTGCACCATATTTGACTTTTCGTGTCGACATAATATCCGATTAATTTTGTTTAAAATATTGTTCTTGTGTTCTGTTTTTAAGGTTTCATCTAAAAATAAAATTAATATGTCAGAAATAAAATTACAATTTAGTTAAAAAACAAGACATTTTCGGCTTCAATAATAGAAATAAAAGATTCTTCAACTTTAATGTAACAGTAGTCTTGTTAGAAAAATGCAAATTTAATTTTTGTTGTCTTTCAATGAGTTTAGTGCAGTATTAAGTACTACTGAAATAATTATAAACACTGAAAAAAATCAACAAAATGATTTTGCGCGAATGACGGAATTTTCTGCCATTGCATTCTTGTACCTCAATAGCAAGTGTTGGAACTTTTTACCACCATTAATAGATTAAGTTAGCATTTCATACTTAATTGCACCCTATATTTAAACAACAGGATAGTGGTGTGATAGACGCAGCATTTGCATAAATCTGTCAATCACCGTATGAATCAAAACTTTCTACATCGGTTTATTTTCGCATGAACACCGAAGAAAAATAAAAAATGCTACATGGGTTTTTAAATAAGGTTCTATATTTTCCTTTTTACATTTTCGGATACTTTTCCATGTAAAGAATATGGTAGCTATCATTTTTCGGGATTTAATATAATCTCTTTCTCGTTTTGGTTTGATTCTTAGCTGCTTCAAAATTTTCTTTTAGATGAAATATTTTCACGTTGGATATTTCCCTCTATCATGAAAATGAGTTCTGTCAAGTCAACTTTCTATCTGAATAACATTACTTAGCCGATCGTTGTTCCTCGGAATTAAGAAAAACTTACAAAAATAACAAATTATGTTTTCTTAATCTTTCGTTCTCATTATTTTTACGAGTTTTCATGCTTATCTGTATCGATACAGTAATCATTACTCGTACCTCGACGATACTATTTCATACTGCTGTAATTATCCACTTGCAGTCCCATTTTTGAGGAGAAATTTTCTAATTAGAAGTTGCTTCATTATTTATGTTGAGGGGAAAAATAAAAATAAAACCCCGCATATTTGTAACAGCCAGACTAAAGGAGGAAGAAAGAACAAGTCGTCGTCGTCGTCGTCGTCGTCGTCAATTTTTCTCCCGACCGAACCAGTGTGAAGGGATTGGCGATTCTTATAAACGTTCAGGCCTCGTTGAATCACGTTGAACGAGACCCAGAGAGATTATAAGGTGCTACATTTTGAGGTGCAACAGTCTTGTACAAATCTTTTGTAAAGCTCACTAGTTACGGACAGAAGAGTGCTGAGTGTTACCAGTCATTTTGACTTTCTTTACCGTTACAAAGAAGACTTTGCTTGGAAGCAACGTTAGAATTTTCGTTGAAAGACTTACATTCAAACTCCTGGAGATTGTAGCTGTCGGGGAAGTTAGTATGTGGAAGGGTATTCCACAGGCAGGAAGTGTGAGACAAGCTGTTGGAGTAATAATTGCGGTTACATTTTATCGGTTTCACTGTAACTGGGACCTAGTTGCTAATCTAGTTTCTCGTGCAAATTCGTACATAGAGGGCACTAGTGATCTAAGTTCATCGGAGCAGAAGCCGTGAAAGTATTTATAGAAGAGGCACAGGGAAACCACGTCACGCCGGTGAGAGAGTGACTGCAGTCGGTCTGCCAAGTCGGCATCGATCACATTACAGATTCTCCGTTGTATTTTGTCAAGAACCCCGACCAGATGTGGCAGCAGTATTCAATACACGGGCGGATGGTAGATTTATATATGTGCAGGATAGATTCAGACGGGAAAAACTTCTGGGCCCTGCACAGAGAACCGACTTTCGTAGCAGTGGATTTAGCAATGAATTCGATATAGTCATTCCACTTGAGGCCAAGGAGACGTAGTGTTTTACTTTCTGGGCGGCAAGGGAGGTAGGTGCGATTGTCTATGATGGTTAATTGATAGCAGCTTCGTTTGGGAAGCATTAAAATTTACGAGCCATTTCTTACCCCTGTCCACTACGAATTGGAGGTTCTTTTCAAGCTCGGCAGCGAGGTTCGCTTTGTCGGCCACACCAGATTTTTGATCGAGGCGAGAGTAAACTGTGGTGCCATCGGCGTACATGCCTACTTGGGATCTTATGGCATCGGGGAGATCATAGATATAGATCAGAAAGAGCGTAGGACCTAGGATAGAGCCTTGAAGGACACCCGCGTTCGTATGGTAGTTCTGGGAGGCATGTCCGTTTAATACCACCTTTATGTGCGGTTAGATAGGAAAGACTGGATTAAGTCAAATAAGTGTCCAATTATACCATAGCTCCACAGTTTGCGTAGAAGGCTAGCGTGCCAGACACTGTCGAACGCTCTTCCCATCTACATCCTTACCCGTCTATCACCCTCCTTCTGACATTTCCTATATCTAACTACCCTTTCTCACCACCTTCCCCTATGTAACCCCTTGCTTGGGGTGAAACGATTAAAAAAAAGCTTTGAAATCGTCTTTCGTTCTCCCACTATTTGTCGGTGAGATAATCCCGACAGTACCTTATCACTGTACGAGTAGAATTCTTTAACATCATGGGTGAAGTTGAAGGAGAATCGAGTGTAGGACTTCTTCTGTGTGCCCTGTCCTTTTAGGACGTAGGTGATCATGGTTCTCCACGTCTCCCTATCCCTTGTGGCTCTTAGTATGTTCGTTCCCGTTACTCCTGTCAACCCCCGTTCCGTCCACCACCTGATCAGGCCCTGCAAATATGTTATCCGCTGCCTTCCTCTCTCTCTTTCCTTCTATCCGGCCAGTCAGTATCAGGTTCTCCAGGCTCTCCTTCCTCATTGCGTGTCCCATGAACTTCAGTTGTCTCTTCCTGATGCTCAGTATCAATTTCCTCTTTGTTGCCAATTCTTTCCAACACCTTATCGTTGCTTGCATGATATCCGCAGCATCCTTCTGTAGAACCACATTTCCACTGCTTCCAGTTTTGTCCTCAGTTTCGATGATATTATCCAGCATTCGCTGCCGTATTGAAGAACTGACATCACATAGCAGTCCAGCACTCTTCTGTTTCCAGTGAGATTTTCCTGTGTCTTAGTATTTTGCTCAGCTTCTGGAACACGTCCTTTGCCATGCCAATTCGCCTTCGGATCTCCGTGTCGCACTTTCCATCTTAAGTTAGGACACTTCCTAGGTATTTTAGTTTAGTTATTAAATGAGCCTAAGCGCAACAACTTAGACAAATCTGACTTTTCCATTTTATTTTCCAAGTTAGTTTCTATATTTGACGCTTATTTTTCTTAATGCTTTTTTTTCTATTTCTTTCTAAACGTTGAAACTTTTTTCTTTAATTTACTACATTGTTTTAATTCCATTTTCAAATTCTTATTGAAGTTTTCTTTAGCATTTATCTAAATCTTTCATTTAATATTTTCCGATTATCTAACTCCTCTTTTATCCAGTCACCCTCCGTCGATCAACATTTGTTAAGTGTGAAGAAATCTAAAAGTTAAAAAATAAACCAAAACTTTCATATCACTAGAAATATTTTTACGAATTGCCAATATAATCTAGTTTCTGGAATATAAAAAATAAAAATACAAAATTATTTTTTCTTACAAAATAGATAGAAAAATTAAACTTTTATAATTTCCGTTCGAGTGAGAAAATTGTTTAAGATTCTCGAAAGCAAATCTCTGACCCCGCAGAACAATATGGACAGATTTCACACTCACCCACTCATTATTAATCAATGTTTATTTATTTATTTTTTTGCAAATAATTTAACTTAGATTAGCTAGTTGTTGAATCATATACAATGGCATTCGCATTCTTTAAATCCAAGAAGCGTGTCTGAGTGTCTTAATTTCTGAGTTTTAAGCAAGACTTGAAGATAGTGACCATTGATGATCAGACCAGACCCAGCTTTCCTCCAAACCAGCCGCCTACACATTATCGGCTGTAAACATAATGATACCATAAAATATCGGAAAATATCAAAATACGTAAAAATTATAACTCAAGAC
Organism: Ascarosepion bandense; assembly: GCA_037127315.1. Classification (NCBI taxonomy): domain Eukaryota; kingdom Metazoa; phylum Mollusca; class Cephalopoda; order Sepiida; family Sepiidae; genus Ascarosepion; species Ascarosepion bandense. Next base: position 1,271,186 of record JBBBDQ010001192.1, read on the forward strand.
TTTTGCTTGAGGCTTTCGCTTACTGACGTTCATTCAGAAACTCAACAAGAGCTGAAGAATAAAAAACGAAGAATAGCTTCTTGAGCACTTCCTTTAAATAGAGGCCTGAAAACCAGTTAACACTGGATAATTTCATGACCATCAGCGACACATAAACGATAAAGAGTTTAAACTAAATCAACTTTAAACATTGGCTGCAGGAGATCGGATAGAAAATTAAAACTAAGTCGCCTGCTCCAGCAGTAAATGACGTAAAAAAATCTATTCAAAATAGTAATGCTTTAAGTGTTGATTTTTAAAAAATCTATTTCGTTAATACTCAAGGAAGATAGATTTTTTATACAGGTTACGACAGAACCACTTCCCACATAATCGTATGATATGAGCTAAACGAAGACATCATTGCCACTAATGTCTTATTATGTGGGAGGTATTTCTGTGTGGTACATATGGGAAATATTTTTGTCGCAGCCTCTATTATAGATTATAAAATCTCGATTTACACAATATATTTTGTTATGTTACACAATATTTTCACAAGAAAATTGATATTAACCAGTGACGTGTATCATTAAAAAACAAGCCACAGATTGATTAATTCGGTTTTATGTGTTATTTATTTTAACTATTATACAGCACTTTACAGCTAACTGATATTTCTTTCTATTAGAAAGCGCGACTTCAAGAGCCGAAATCTCATTGTAATAGTGAAACATCATCCAAAAACTAAGCCAAGTATTGAGAAACGGAAACTTTGTTAGAAACAAAGAAAAGAGTAATGATATAATATCAGTCCTCCTATATGGAAGTGAATATATATATATTCATAGATAAAGAAAGAATATGAGGTAAGGGAAATGTGAACAAAGCTGAAGTTTTAGAGAAAATGGAAACAGAATGAACACTTATATTTAGCATCAGAAACAGTGTAGAAATTTCTAGGACACAATAAGGAAAAGGGCTTAGAAAATTTGACACTGATAGAATATATCGATCGCAAGAGGGACAAATGAAATCAACGCATTAACATATCTCAGAACCTTGTATAAATAGTTGGCGTAACGAGGATTAGGAGAAAGATCGAAATGACATTATACTGAGCCACAAAGAATAGGAAGTTGTGGAAAGCTATGATCGCCCTCAGCACATAGAAAAATGAATACTTGAAACTTGTAAGCATACAACTGCATTTGAAAATCTGTAAAAAATTCATGTTTTAGCAATCAAGTAACATGATGATTTTTTTAAGCGCAGTTTAGATGTGGCACAAAGCCGAAAGTATGGAACGCCCAGGATCGAACTCAGTATTCAGTTGTAATAGTTCTAGTGAGGTAAGCTTGTTAACCATTACACCACTTCAAATTACCCAACAATGAAGCCACATAGAATTTCAAACGAAATAAAATAAATCTGAGGAAAGTCGAAATACAGACAGTGAGTATGGGGATAAGAAGTTAGTAGCTGCTACTGATGATTAAGTGAAAGAGAAATTCTCTTGAATCAAATTTAAAATAGTACTTAACCATTTTATACTAATTCTTTTATTGACATTAATTATTTCGTCTACTGTTATAACACATGTTATAATGTAATTGAAAGAGAAATTTTATTGAACCAAATTTAAAATAGTACTTTAACATTCTATACCAATTCTTATGACATATTAATTATTTATTTCGTCTAATGTTATAACAGCATGTTATAATGCAATTGCAATTAACCAGCCGATGTTTCTAACATTTTCACGATATCTCATCAGAATCTATCTTAATTTATGCGTCTACTATTAGCCCGTGAATTAAATATTGCTGCCACATCAGGTCTGAGGTTTCTGATGTACGAGAGATTCTTGACAAAAAAAAAAAAAAAAAATGTAATATTAACGGCCCTGACCTGTTATCACAGCTTTGTCACTTACCCAATGCCGTAACGTAGTCTCCTTCTATAAATATTTTTAAGGTGATTATTCTGACGAGGTGTCATCTTTAGTACCTTGACTGCACGCAGAGTACTAGATTGTCTGCTAGGTCTCGCTTGATATTGACAGATGTAACCATAATTTCTATGCTAATTGCTTCTTATCCGGTACTTCTCACTTTTGCTTTTCTGTCAACTAAAATCTTTGAAAATTTAAATGGAAACAATCTTCATCTCCATTCTTGAATCCTGTTTTTTGATTATCCTCTGTTTTTGTTACTGTCAGGCAATCCCTTGCATCTTAGTGGCCTTTATCGTCTTGCTTGGGGTGGTTTTCGTTTTTGTGGCGTGTTCCCTCAAAATGTAGGCGATTATAGCTTCCCACGACATCCTACTTTTTGTAGCTCTTAATAAATTTTATCCTTGTTCTGCTATGCATTTAGTAAAGCTCACTAAATATGTCATGCGTTGATTTTCTCTGTTACTCTATTAGATTTTCCAAGCTTTTCCCCCTCATGCTGGCATTTGAACTCACTTCCTAATGTTAAATATGTCCTTTTTGTTCATATTTTCTCATTGCTCACATAATCGCTTCACGTTATGACGAGCATCCCTCTGTAGAACTACATTTCTGTTACTTCAATTTTCCTTGTTATTGAGGAGATTGTTCAGTACTCGCTGCCATGGTGGAGGACTGATATCACATAACACTTTAGTACTCTTTTCCTTTTACAAACTGTTTTTCTATTTCTTAATAGTCTTTTTAGATTTACTCAAGATAAAATAATAAAACATTTTATTAAAAATATTTGCAATGACATTTGCTGGTGTGAGATTTTATTATTCAATTCTTAGAGCTTTCGAAATTGAGTGTATATATATATATATATATATATATATATATATATATGACAGTATAGTCATAAATATTTGTTAATTCCAGATATATAAATATATCTACAAGTCATTAAACGTATCTTCAAAAGAGAAAAAAATGCAAACTTATTGATTGATGTGAGCAAAACGTTGGAGTTAAGAGAATCTATTCTTAATGAATAAAACTTCGAGTTCTTGATCATTTGTTGCGGTCGGATGACGTTACAAGTCGAGATCTTTCATCCGAACATTTGTATTCATTGGTTGGCGCCAAAATTAAGCGAGTTGGGCGGTAAAGTCAGTTGTTGCAGAAATCTGTTTCAAAGCAGACAGTTTACTACAATTCCTCGACTTGAGATGAAACTATACCACAAAACTCCAACAACTCACGACTAAAGTTATTTTGAAGTATTTCTAACTTCTTGCCGGTAAGCTTTTTTTTTCCCTTTTTAGCCAGTGACCATAGTCACTAAAATTATAATAGAAGTTTTTATCTAATATAAAACAAAGTTTTCGTTCTTTCCCCTTAATTATCTTTATATTTTTGTCACACTCGTGGTATTTGTGATAGCCGAAAAGTTGAATATAAATAGAACAATAAAAAAGCTTCAAAATATTCACAAGAACAAGAAAACTTTAATTATATTCCAAAAAGAAACAAGAATAAAATCAAAATGTAAGCAACAAGAAAAGTAAATCGGCTATTAAGAATGTATATTGGTTGGTTGCTTTCTTTGTTTTTATGGCAAATCAACCTCGGCGGGTCATTAACTTTTATTTATTTATTGATGGTAATACCTTTTTCTTTTAACAATTTATTGTTGTTTTTTTATATAGGTTTTTGTGTCTAGTAATACATTTTTTTTTCGAGTATCAAGATTCATTGGGATTTGTTTTTAAGGGCAGGGTCCCCAAGTCCTACCCTTGTTATTTAACCCATAACTGGAGGAAAGAGACGGATTAATACCTTTCCCAAGGGTACCAGTGCTTAAGTGAATGCAGGCTATTCAACTGGAATTCGAACTCGGCTCACCGATTTCTCTTTCCGAACCGATATCTACTGCAACACAACGCACATCCGTCACGATACGCTTACAGCACCTGGTATTCCCAAGCGGTAACCCATCTAAGTACTAACCAGGCTCCCAGAATATATGTAAAGAAGCTTCTGTTGGAAATGTAAAGAAATAAAATGAAATCAGATGCAAAACATTAGCCAAAGATCATGAAAGCATCCAAACTATCATCGTCAAGTGAATATAAAGAGATGAAACGTCGAGGATGGGTGGCGTCGTATAAGAAAATTGATATCTCTAAAGTAATATTATCCAGAGTAATTTCAAAACTCGACCCCCATAAGGCGTGTGGAGACGATGGAATCCCGGTGATAGTCCTTAAGAGGTGTGCCCCTGAACTTTCCCCTGTCCTCTCTAAACTGTTTACCTACTGCCTTTCTGCTTCCTGCTTTCCTGCATGCTGGAAATTCTCCTCAGTCGTTCCTGACTTTAAGAACTGTGGTGAACCCTCGGACCCATCCAACTATCGCCCTATCAGTCTTCTACCATTATTCGGGAAAGTGTTCGAGGCTATAATCAATGCTGAAATAGTTCATCATCTCACCACCCACAAACTGTTCTCTGACAGGCAATATGGATTCCGATTTGACAGGTCCACAGCCGACCTGCTAACAACTGTAACGGAGTACATGCTACAGGCCCTTGATGAGTCTGACGAGGCTCGCGCGGTTGCTCTGGATATCTCCAAGGCTTTCGACAGGGTTTGGCACCCTGGCCTCCTATGCAAACTACGCGGTTATGGTATTACCGGTCGCCTGCTTGACCTAATCCAATCTTTCTTAAATAACCGCAAAATGAAGGTCGTTCTGAATGGGCGTGCCTCTTCGTCCTACAGCACGAATGCTGGTGTCCCACAAGGCTCTATCCTGGGCCCAACGCTCTTCCTTATTTTCATCAACGACCTCCCAAATGAGATCAAGTCCCAAGTAGGCATCTACGCAGATGACACTACAATATACTCCCGCTCCAGTAAGAAACCTGTCGTGGCGGACAGACATAATCTCGCTGCTGACCTTGAGCGGGATCTACACTCTGTGGTGAACTGGGGCAAGAAGTGGCTTGTCAACTTCAATTCCTCTAAGACCAAGCTGTTGTCTGTCAACCATTACAGGCAACCTCTTCTGCCTCCCATAAGCATGGACCAGATGATTCTCCCGGAGAGTAATACACTACGCCTCCTCGGACTTACCCTGTCCTCAGACCTCAAATGGAAGCACTATATTGAATCCATAGCAAAATCTACTGCTAAGAAGGTTGGGTCACTATGTCGATCCAGGATGTTTTTTCCACCTGAATCCATCCTGCATATATACAAGTCAACCATCCGTCCGTGCATGGAGTACTGCTGCCATTTATGGTCAGGTGCCCCTGCCGTTCTCCTCAGTGTTCTTGACAAGCTCCAAAGGAGAGTCTGTAATGTGATAGGTACTGATCTGGCGACTCGTCTGCAGCCACTTTCCCATCGTCGAAATGTGGCCTCCCTCTGTCTCTTCTATAAATACTTTCATGGCTTCTGCTCGGATGAGCTTAAGTCACTGATGCCTCCTCAACAGGTGTTTACCCGTGCAACCAGACTGGAAACTGGGTCCCACCCATTCACAATCAGGTTAGCCAAACGCAGATGACAATTCTACTCCTGCAGCTTCCTCTCTCGCACTTCCCGCCTGTGGAACTCACTCCCGTATTCTTGCTTTCCTGACGGCTACGACCTCCAGAAATTTAAAAGCAAAGTTAATACTCACCTACTAACCACTGGACTCTAGATCTCTCCCCTCCCCTGTATAATCTTCACGTTCTCTCCGCCCATGTATCTGTCATTGCACCTGCTTTCTCAGCTTTCTATTGTTCCTTTCTAACTAGCTTGTACTCCTCACTCTTTTCTAATTAATCCTTCTACATTTATGTAACCCCCTGCACATCAGTGGCGTTTCTGCCTTGCTCGGGGTGAAATGATTAAAAAAAAAAAAAAAAATATTTAATTTCTTTTTGGTGATAACTATCAATCTACATTGAATAGACCTGATGCCTGGACTCGGAATTGGGCTCTTCGGGAAAATAGTCAGAAAGCACAACGTAGAAGACAAGAGCTGAAGGTGTAGTAATGCTTTAACTTGTATCGTAGACAGTAAAAACTATGCATCCTTTGGAAATATACGATACTGTGAAGATAGATAGGAAAGGTCAGAAAGAAGAAGCTTTAAGCGAAAGAGGATATTCATGCAATACAATACTTCTTCAAATTCTTCATTACTGTCTAATTTTCACCTTGTGGACAAAGAAAAAGTTTCAACAATACAAAATTAATGGAATGATGCCAAAGACATCCAGATTTGAACCCAATGGAAAAAAATTATAGTTTAGCATTAAAATGATATATTTGAGAATACAAAACAATATTCAATTAAAGAAGATTTGTGAAGCAATAAAAACTGATTCGATTAATATTAAATATAAACCACTAAAAATGTTGAAATAGTCAATAATAAAAGATTGAATATCACTCATGAAAGGTAACAGAGTGACAGAAAAAACACACATTAACATATAACGTAAGTATTATTTATTCAGATTTATTTTTTAATCAATTCACCCCAATAAAGCAGTAATGCTACTAAAACTTAAGGAGCTACCTGAGAATGAGAGAGAATGACAGAGCTTTAAAAGGAACCGGAAACGATAGGAAATATTGTGTTAATCAAATGTTTGTTTCAGTGGTCTATCTCTTTTAGATTTACTACCTCCGCATTTTGTATTGTATTCGTTTGTGTATTTGTTTAACTGTCTGTCCATGATCAATACATCTCAAAACCCGCTGGACGGATTCGGAAAAAAATTTCAGGAATGATTGACCTCATAATTGGCACGAACAGGACAATGTTTTTGGGTTAAATTTTTTGCTTTTATAATTAAAATTAAATTTTTGCCTTTTCACTTTCAAATAATGAATTAACCACTCAAGATCATTTTAAATACTGAATTACTTCTCCTGTTTTATTTTAAGTGTGCATATAATTTTGAGACAGACCGAATTCATTTTTGTATTTTCACTCTTAAGAGTGGTCATTGCAGTTATTCTTTCTCATTTCAATAATCATCTTTTGCTAATCACTGAGATGATGTTGGTATTTTATTAGTAGAGGTTTGCGGTCTTTGACTGCTCTTTCTAGATTATAAATAAAAAAATATTAAAACTTGCTTGCATAGTAAAATTTGACTCCTAACTAAAAAGTTATTATTTAATAAGAGATAGGTATTAAAAACTTAAATTCACGTTCTATTTATTATATAAATTATATCCTGAAAACTACTAAAATGGATCTGTAAGTAGCAACTGTATTGTGAAAATAGTGCCTTGCTTAATAAATGCCGACCGTGATCTTATTAATCTAATATCGTGGAAGTTATGACTGATAAAACTAATCGCAAATTATTTTCGTTTCTCTACGAAGATGATAACAATGCCATTATCGTGAAATCAAAATCATTGTCTTTTTTTTAAGGAACCATTTCTTAAAGTACTGATATGAATGATTAATTTATTTTTCCAATGTAGTATTACTGAAACGTATTCCTAAAAAAATATTCTGTATTTTTTTGTTCTTAACAACCGTCAAAACTTTTTCAGGGAAAAATAAATTGAGAAAATAATAATACTAACAATAAGGAAAATGAACACTTTAAACTGTTCAAAGGTGTAACAGAAAGAACCAAACAATCTTATGATTCTGCCGACATCATCTGATATCACGTGATGTAGAGAAAAACAGTTGTTTGGTCATAGTTATCAAAAAATGACTTGTTTCGGAAACTTCTGGTAGGGCAGAATTTCTTCGGTGTTATCTGATCTCAACCCATTTTATCTAATGACCATTATTATTTTAATGGAAACTTTTTTTACATTCTCATATTTACAGTTCCAGTAAACTGACACTTGTATGAAATCATTTCAATAAAACAAAAAAATTAAAAATTATTCAAATACTATTTAGATAAATTACTATTATTCAAATATTATTATAGAAAATATGAAAGAACCAAAATTAAAAGCAATATCGTTATAAGCTGCATAATGTCAACCATATTTAATCGACTGTCATATTAATAATCTTAAACGGTTAAGTTAAAAAACAAAATTAACCAATAAACAGCTTTAATCATTTAGAATTAAAATCCAAGATCTTTCTAGAATTTTAAGAGCAATCAGCAGTCTTTCTTTTTTTCCTGTTTCTTGCAGTTAATTCGGAAGTTACATGGAATCTAATCTTTCATAGATCGTAATATCACCTTTTTTAATGTTGGATTTTCAAGATTTGAGTACAAGAAATTAAGTACCAAATGATGTAATGGAATGTCATTAAAAGCCTATGCTTCAGGTTATATAAAGTTGGTTGCATGTAATTTGTGAAAGGAGTTACTTCATATAGCGAAACAAATATCTCTCACGAATATGATTAGATATTTCCGTTTGGATAGGTTTTCTTCTGTAACAATCACACTCTCAAGAAAGTGTCTGTCAGGTTAATTTAGTAAGCACCATTCCACGACAGACTGAGTTTCATAGACTTGGGTAGCAACAGATCTAGGAAAAGGAAAACTGGATTCAAATCAGTTGGGCTCCGTCAGGCTGTCGTACTCAAAGAAGCACCACTTCTCCTGAGGCTGCAGTAAATATAGTGCCCTCCAATAAGTCATGGGAGATCTAGATCTGCATTACCCGACACATATTCTGGGATGCTCTTGTATTTTTGAAATATGAAATTTAGATAACGATATGCGATCATCTTCATTAAAATATGACCATGGAACCATATATGACATATACAGAGTGTATCAAAGATACTTTTACAGATTTTGAGGGCGAATTCCTCACACTAAAACAAAAACAAAAGTCCATAAAAACATATAAACGCAAGTTCTTTTTTTGTTAAGTTTAAAGAAAGTATTGCCATATAGATTCGGCTACATTTGTTGTTCGTGTAAATTTGTGGCTAGTCTGCTTTTAATGTTTAACGTGTGTAGTAGAGTGTTTACTGTAAAAAATTTCGTTTTATCATATCGTGAGCAAGCAGATATAATTTTTACATACGGCAGCGTGAGTGATAATGAGTGCGAGACTTCACGGTTATTTCAGATTAAGTTTCGAGATAGAAAGCAACCGAGTCATCTAACTTTTGTTGCTGTTTATTGCCTCGTTGCTGAGTCAAGATCCGTGCAATTACAAACTATGGATCGAGGAAGACCGAGGTCTGCTTGGGCACCTGACCACGAAGAATCCATTCTACATGCTATCAGAAACGATTCAGGTATCAGCACACACGTCAATCCTGTTGAGTCTTTCATGAATTTTTCGTTAATCATTTCACTCTAAGCAAAGCAATAAAGCCACTAGGATGCAAGGATTTACTGAGTGTTAGAGAGTATGATCAAAACTACTATTAAGGAGTCAGTCAGTTAAGTGCCATACGTGAAAAACGCTTGGGCGATCATGCCTCTAGAGACTGACTAGGCAGAAGATTATCCCGCAATAGGTTGCCATTACTTTCTGCGGTAGAATAGTTGCAAGCGAAGGCTATAGAACCCAATCTGCCCTGTTATTTAACCCATAATTGGAAGGAAGAGACGGATTAATACCTTTCCCAAAGGTATTTGCGCGTAAGTGAATGCAATGAATTTAACTGGAATTCGAACTCGGCTCCCTGATTTCTCGTTCCGAGCCGATATCTACTGCTCCACAACGCAAATCGTCTTAAGGAGAGTGGACAATAAAAAAACAAGAACTAAGGAAGAAGCTACCAGTCGCTTGCTAAAATAAATCAATGGAGATAACTCTTCTTGTGATGCAATCTTTATGCTGTCGTAAATTTTATAATTTCTTTTGCTGTAAGTTAAATACTTAACAGAATCCCTATTATGCATAAGCATTGCTTTTGATTGTTAATTTCAAATTCAGAAAATGAGTAACTTTTTGTTTCATTTTACTGGTGTTTATGTATTTTACAAATAATTTGCTGGCCAACTATGAATATATTTATATATGAATGTTTTGAAAGAGAACGTCATAGAATCAATCTCTTTGATGTTACTAGTTTTCTTTATTTTTATTTCTTTAGCTTCGCACTATTTTACATTTCTGCTTGATCTAGCCTGCACTTTTTATTGGGGGTTGAAATAAAAGAAGTACATTTTTCACTTCACAGCTTGAATTTGAATTTATTGTTTTAGTACAAAATGAGTAACAGACATTTCTAAAACAGTCTTTTTGAAAATTCTATCATTATATTTTTCTAATCTTTCAAAGCCTGTTCCATTATTTGATTTTCGAAGAAGATTGAAGTAAGCATCTGGTTTTTTATTATATTTTCCTCTTAATATTTATCAGCAATTTTAATGAAATCCTTTCTCTGTGTCTGTTCCTAGCTATATTAAACATTAAGTTTAGAGATGATCCTTGGTTGGAGAATTTTAAAAAGAACTCTTCAATTATGCTAGAGATAGAAATATTTTGATTCTAGTTTCAACTTCCCTAAAATTAAGTTTCTATCTTTTTGCTTTAGGTGATGCATATATTTATCCAACTCATCAATGAGGAGGTGGGTAAATATATATATATATATATATATATATATATATATATTCTTTTTAATCATATCACCCCGAGCAAGGCGGTAATGCCACTGATATGCAGGCGGCTACGTAAGAGTGAAAAGATTGGAAAAGAGAAAGCCGGAAACCACATCCTAAACTGGGAACAAGGGATGAGCCTCTTCACATGTTCAATAGACGTGGGTGGAGTGTGAGCCGGGCGATAGTTTAGTCTATCTAATTGCTTTATATTAAGTTTCCGTAAGGCATTAGTTAAATCTAGGTTCGAATCTAGCTCAGTCTGGATCAATAATTCAAGTGTGACACTGTCCTGTGTTACATATGCAGGAACTTCAAAACTCATCAATTTTGAGACAGGTTTATCAAAATAATAGAAGCTCAAGCAACGTGATCTTATGTGAAAAGATACAAATGATTAATGGTTACAATAAAGAGTCGAAAAATTTATCAATGGTACTCAAAGTACTTTTCTAATCATTTCAAGCCAAGCAAAGCAGTTTTACTGCCACTGGCGTGCAGATGGTTACATAGAAGGAAAATGATGAGAAAGAGAGACAGATTATAGGGGTGTCAGAAAGTGATTAATATAAGTATGAGAATACTGGTGTGATGAGATTGGAGTGGACGGAGAAAAGAGCATGAGGGAAAGGATGCGAGTCAGAGAGATAGGAGATGACTATTGACCTTACATTTAAATTTTTGGAGATTGTAGTTGTCGAGGAAGCAATTATACGGACAGGAATTCCACGGGTGGGAAGTGCGAGAAAAGAAGCTGTAGGGTAGAAGTTGCGGTTACATTTTATTGGTTTCACTGTAAAAGGATGGGACCTGGTTGCTAGTCTAGTAGCTCGTGTAAATTCATGTATATGGTGGTATTGTGGCTCTTTCAAGTAATTTTTTCCTCTATACTTCACTAAAATAGAGAGCAAAGATTATTTCTTTGTTATGCAAATTAATGTCTTGTTTTTATGTCATTGTAACATATATATTAGCAAAATTATGCAATTAACTTTCTTCAGAGACTCAAGCAAAAACTTCTTATATTGTTTATATCATTTTTAGCCTTGGCGATTATCTTTGCTTCTTTAGACTCATAGGCTCCACTAGGAAGAATGGGTGCCAACAGCACTCAAAAACACAAGCCGTTGATGATGATGAAGTTTACTTAGCTAATGATCTTTGACAGGGTGAAGTTTCTAGACCCATTCCTAACAAATTTTGTAACAGGTTTTTGCTTACAGCACCTGATATTCCCAAGTGGTGCCTCCCATCTAAATAATGACACTGGTTAATTCCGGTGATCAAACGAGGAGTGGTGTTTTAGCGTGATTTGACTATAAGCTATGGAATCCTGTTAAACATACTCCCTTTCATGCAAAGAAAATAAATGGGTATTTTTGGTGTTTTGGGGGAGGATTTTCATCATTTTTAAAAACAACAATTATGCCATAAATTCTACTTGGCTTTAACCGGCTCTCTAAGTAATGGTCAGCCATACAGTTTGTCCACTAAGACAGTGAGGTGGATGCTCACTTGGTCCTCTTTTACTGTGGAATTGTCAGAATACCTATACTTAAAGAACTAGTACGGATTCGTCAGCTAATAATAAAAACAAAACTTAATAGAATGTCAATCATGATGAACCCTGCTTCGGCAGCTGTGTAGCTAAGAGACTGAATTTATCATTTGAATACCACGTAAGAAGCTGACGTTTCCGAAAGAGTCTTAGGTAGGCACAACATATACATTTGTTATTTAAAACAATACATTCATACATCTGTGTTTGAATTCATATAAGAAAACTTTCTCCACCTACAACAGAATGTAGAAATAACATGACTGAAGAATTTCAGTCACTGCGCGTTCTTATGAGCCAATGCATTCCCACACGTGACCCAGGTTATTGGAGGTTTTTATACTAAGGCAGCATATCTAGACTGGATGCCAATTAAGGCGATAGAACAGAGCGTGTGCTATTATTTAATCAACAGCTGAGTAGAGAAGACATATAAATACTTTTCCTAAAGAGAATTTCACGGAAACGAATCTAACAAACTAATACGAGCTGCCACCATTTACACCATAAATACACTAAGAAAAGTAAACACGAGCAACTTCGGTCAAATGAAGACAAATTTTACACGATTCCTTTTCAAGCTTCTTATCATTTAAAGTAGTGATTGGTTGAAAAACTAAGAAAAGGTTACTCGTATTTTATAAAAGAATAGTGTATAAAAGAAAACTAAAAAAAATATTATAATTATTAATAGTAGTAATAGGAATGGGAGAAGAAAAAAGAAAGAGAAAATGAGTAGGAGAGCAATACCCCAATAAAGGTGACACTGGGGTACAACATATGAAGACCAATATACTCATGACAACTATTCCCGTACGGCTATACCAGATAGAAGTCAAACGGGCGTGCTATGGGTATAACGTGGTAGGTGGCGTTCGATTATAAATACCTCCAGGTGGGGTCAACCAACCCAATCAGACCGTCTTCGATTAAAGGTGTTCCCAAGTTTCTGGAACTGATTCCAATGGTGCTTTGAGTTCCTCATCCTTCAAACTTAAAAAAGCATTCTCCTTGCAACCGGTCATGATGATTACCCCACTACTTAAGTCCATGAACATGAGGGGCACCAAGACGTGGTGTAGTGGTTAGCAAAATTGTCTCGCTAGAACCTATTACAACTGGGGAGTGAGTTCGATCCTAACTGGGTACCCAATACTTTCGGCTTTGTGTCACATCTAAGCTGAGCTTTTAAAAAAAAATCAACAGTTCTTGGGGATATACACAACAGGTTGAAATCAGGAAACGAATGAAAAATGTCATACTGAACTGGATACATACTGTACCCTGCCGTAATTCACCATGAAAAATAGAACATGTACAGTGAGTTAAGATTCAGTCAGTTAGTTTTTTTTATATATAATCGTTTCACCCTGAGCAAGGCATTTCACTGCCACTATTGCGCAGGGGGCTACATAGAGGGGAAAGTGGTGAGAATGGATGGTTAGACATAGGAAATGTCAGAAGGAGGGTGATAGACGGGTAAGGATACCGAGAATGAGGGGTAGATGGTGAGAGTAATGGGAGAATAGATGCAAGTTAGTGTGATAGGAGATGTCTACTGACCTTACATTTAAACTCCTGGAGATTGTAGCTGTCGGGAAAGCAGACATGTAGAAGGGAATTTCACAGGCGGGAAGTGCGAGAAAAGAAGCTGTTGGAGTAGAAATTACGGTTACATATTATCAGTTTTACTGCAAAAGGGTGGGACCTAGTTGCTAATCTAGTATCTCGTGTAAATACGTACCTAGGCGGCACCGATGATCTAAGTTCATCGGAGCAGAAGCCGTGAAAGTATTTATAGAAGAGGCACAGGGAAGCCACGTCACGCCGGTGGGAGAGTGGTTGGACCCGGACTGCCAAGTCAGTATCGATCACGTTACAGATTCTCCGCTGTATTTTGTCAAGAAGCCCGAAGAAAGTAGCAGGGGCACCCGACCAGATGTGGTAGCAGTATTCAATACACGGGTGGATGGTAGATTTATATATGTGCAGGATAGATTCAGACGGGAAAAACTTCCGGGCCCTGCACAGAGAACCGACTTTCATAGCGGCGGATTTGGCAATGGATTCGATATAGTCATTCCATTTGAGATCCGCCGAGATTGTAAGGCCAAGGAGGCGTAGTGTTTTACTCTCTGGGAAGCAAGTCTGTTCCATGGTAATGGGAGGTAGATGCGGTTGTCTATGGTGGTTAGCTAAGTGCCATACGTGATACGGTGGTTAGCTAAGTGCCACACGTGATACGGTGGTTAGCTAAGTGCCACACGTGATACGGTGGTTAGCTAAGTGCCACACGTGATACGGTGGTTAGCTAAGTGCCACACGTGATACGGTGGTTAGCTAAGTGCCACACGTGATACGGTGGTTAGCTAAGTGCCACACGTGATACAGTGGTTAGCTAAGTGCCATACGTGATACACGCTTGGGCGATCATGTCTCGAGAGAGACATGACTGACTGGGAAGAAGATTATCCCGCAGTAGGTTGCCATTGCTTTCTGCGGTAGACTGGTTGCCGACCAAGGCTAGAGAACCCAATCTGTCCTATTATTTAACCTACAACTGGAGGGAAGAGACGGAGTAATACCTTTCCCAAAGGTATATGCGCGTAAGTGAATGCAAGGAATTCGACTGGAATTCGAACTCGGCTTCCTGATTTCTCGTTCCGAGCCGATATCCACTGCACCACGACGCACAAGATTAGAACCTTTAAAAGCCATTGCCCGGTGTATCATCAGCGTAGTCATTATTATTAATAATAACTTCCAATATCTTCGCTAATCATTGTCGCTTCATTACCACCGAAAAACATAATGAAAACCCGGTTTTCTTAAGTAGACATACCCAATTATATTATTTCATATAGCTGTGTTAAATTTACTGTATTATTTAACTATTAGATATAAATTTACATTAATTTCTTTCAATATGCTGTCTTGTATGCCAGACTAATTACTCTGTTTGTTTCGATTGTAATTTAAAGTTTTTTGGAGTTAGAAACTGAATATATTTTTATATCATTGGTGAGGAAATTTCAAAGAATAAAGAAATTGTTTTTTTTTTTTTTTTTTAAGAAAACAAGTAAAAGAGAATAAAACAAATAGAAAGATGATTTTTTTAAATTACAATTTCGAACGGTAAAAATAACAGCAGTTGTGGTTGGAGTAATGGTGCAACAGAAAAGAAAACAGCAAAAGCAAGGCATGGATTAGAGAAACATTGACTAATGAGAGTGACAGGATGAAAGAAGGTGGAGAAAAAAAATTTTAAGGTAATAAAAAGTAAACATCACTTAAAGAAATGAAAGAATGAATGAAGGAATGAAAGAAGGAAGGAATGAAAGAAGGAAGGAATGAAAGAAGGAAGGAAGGAAGGAAGGAAGGAAAGAAGGAAGGAAGGAAAGAAGGAAGGAATGAAAGAAAGAAAGAAGGAATGAAAGAAAGAAAGAAGGAAAGAAAGAAAGAAAGAAGGAAAGAAAGAAAGAAAGAAGGAAAGAAAGAAAGAAAGAAGGAAAGAAAGAAGGAATGAAAGAAGGAATGAAAGAAGGAATGAAAGAAGGAATGAAAGAAGGAATGAAAGAAGCAATGAAAGAAGGAATGAAAGAAGCAATGAAAGAAGCAATGAATGAATGAAGGAATGAAAGAAGCAATGAATGAATGAAGGAATGAAAGAAGCAATGAATGAATGAAGGAATGAAAGAAGCAATGAATGAATGAAGGAATGAAAGAAGCAATGAATGAATGAATGAAAGAAGCAATGAATGAATGAATGAATGAAAGAAGCAATGAATGAATGAAGGAATGAAAGAAGCAATGAATGAATGAAGGAATGAAAGAAGCAATGAATGAATGAAGGAATGAAAGAATGAATGAAGGAATGAAGGAATGAAAGAATGAATGAAGGAATGAAAGAAGCAATGAATGAATGAAGGAATGAAAGAAGCAATGAATGAATGAAGGAATGAAAGAAGCAATGAATGAATGAAGGAATGAAAGAAAGCAATGAATGAATGAAGGAATGAAAGAAACAATGAATGAATGAAGGAATGAAAGAAACAATGAATGAATGAAGGAATGAAAGAAGCAATGAAGGAATGAAAGAAGCAATGAATGAATGAAGGAATGAAAGAAGCAATGAAGGAATGAAAGAAGCAATGAATGAATGAAGGAATGAAAGAAGCAATGAATGAATGAAGGAATGAAAGAAGCAATGAATGAATGAAGGAAGTTATGAAAATAAAAATACGTGTATATATGCAGGAACCAGAAATGAAAAGTTAGCACATTTTCATCTTCATCTTCATCTGTCTATTGGAACGCTCATTGAAAAATACCTAAAAATTAATCGACGCAATGAAAACAGTAAAAAAGAATGAAGAAACGAAAACATCGAAAGAGGGGAAAAAACAGAACGAAAAGAAAGCAGAAAGTAATTCCTGAGGAAAAAAGCTTTTTTTTTCTTGATTTCATCACTCAATATATGAACCCGAAAGTCAGAGATACAAGTATTAATGTTTAATTAAAGCAACTGCAATACAATTTGATGAAACCAGTTCATTAGATGGACCGGAGGGAAATGCAATTGAATTTTAGATATAAAAATAATGAAAAAGAAACACCGCACAAATTTGTAGAAAAATTCATTCGTGCAATCACGCACTCAAAGAAACTGCGAAAAGCAACCCCCTCTATCTCTCGCACATGCACGCGCAGACATACGAGGCTCATGCACACAAAGGTAGAATCGCTTCAACTCAAAATCTTGTAAGCACTATATACGGAATTGCTAAGAAGTAATGTAATAAATAAAAATATGTTCAATGTTAATTTTCTTTTTTATTCTCATATGTACGTATAGATCCATGAACACAGGCTTATTACAAAATATGCAAAGATTTTATGTGCAGTACCCCTTCAAGATGTTGGCGATCATGGCTCTCTACAATTTGTTGTCCTTTGGAGCTCTTAATAAATTTAATGTTTTTGTTTTCTCTCATACTTTATTCCGAAATTCAAACTCGCTACCTTGGTTTTCCTCTGTCCATCTTAACTTCAGTTTGTCCTGTGAGTATCAAATTTTCCATGTCTTCTTTCCTAATTATGTGCTATAGATATTTCATCTGTTTTTATCTCATGTTAAATCTAGGAGTTCTTTATGTTATCATTTTCTTCAAAAGTCCGCCATTGTTCATAAGTTTGGTTCATGACATTCTCACCATCCTCCAGTCTAATCACATCACTGTAGCTTGAAGTTTTATTGTCATCTATGACTGTCTAGCATTCACTTCCATGTAGGATAACTGATATCACACAAGAATTCGGTAGTTTTTTTTTTTATTCTAACGAAAATTTTATTTCTATGTTGATTAGTTTTTAGAATGCATCATTAGCTAACCTAAAGCGCCATTTGATTTCCGTTTCTCCCTTTCTGTCCTCTGTTAAAAACACATTCCAGATATTTAAATTATTGTACCTGGTTAATATTGATTCGTAATTTGCAAGTTGGTCTATTCATTTGCTGACAACTATGCATTATATCGTCTTGCAATTGATGTAGAAACCTTTCTCCTCGCTTTCTTTCACTAGCTTCTTTAGTGGTTGTTGTAATTTCTTTTCTGTGTCTGTTACCAGCACTGTGTCACCTGCATATCTTAGGCTGTTGAGATTGTGAATGCCAATAATAACTCCATAGTAGCATTTCTAATTCTCCAAGATTCGACTCATTGAAAAGGTGGAATAAGTTCAGTGAGAAGACATTTTACAGCCCTTTTTACTTTTGTATCTTTACTGAATTCATTTTCTGTCCGTATGCAGGCATTTTGCTGCTAGTATAGTTTCTGAATCATTCTAATATCCTTCTCAAATATGTCAAGGTTATCTGGCAGTTCCAACAGTTCTTTGTAACGTACTTTATCAAACGCTTTTGTATAATCTGTAGACACACATCCTTCTGCGTGTGTATAGGTCTTTTTCCTTTTATTCCGAGCATAAATATCACATTCCTTATTCCAGAATATTGTATGAATTCACACTGTTCTTGTATTATTTCCAGTTTAATTCTACTGCGCGTTCTATTCATCAGATTTTTTTATATGGCACATTACGCTGATTATCCGATGTGGTTCAAATTCATTTACAAAAATCTTCTTAGGCAGTGCTATAAAAATAGATGCACCAAGGTCTTCCGGTATGTCACCACTGTTGTCTATTCCATTTATTATGTCTTTAATTTTGTAAATACCTAAATAATTTAAGATTGCTTTAGACTGCATCTTTATTCCATATACTAACACACAGGAAAATCTCAATAGAAACAAAGAAAAGAGTGCTGGACTGCTACGTGATGTCAGTTCTTCAATACGGCAATGAATGCTGGACAATATCATCGAAACTGAGGACAAAACTGGAAGCGGCCGAAATGTGGTTCTACAGAAGGATGCTACGGATATCGTGAACTGAGCATGCAAGCAACGATGAGGTGTTGGAAAGAATGGCAACCAAAAGGAAATTGATGCTGAGCATCAGGAAGAGACAACTGAAGTTCCTGGGACACGCAATGAGGAAGGAGAGTCTGGAGAACCTGATACTGACTGGTCAGATAGAAGGAAGGAGAGAAAGAGAAAGTCAGCGGATAACATATTTGCAGGGTCTGATCAGGTGGATGGCGAAACGGGGGTTGCCAGGAGCAACAGGAGCAAACATACTAAGAGTCACAAGGGATAGGGAGACATGGAGAGCCATGATCGCCTACGTCCTGAAGGGACAGGGCACATAGAAGAAGTCCAGCTGCTTTTTTTGTGTTTAATTTGGCCAGGGCTGATTCTACTTCAGATTTTAATATTTCTTGTTCTTCAATATTTCTGTGTCTTGGCGGTTGCCAACTAAAGCAAGAAAGAGTTGAGTAAATTCCAAAAACAATTCTAATATTTCCTTAACATTGTACAAAAGATAGCAGTGAGAACTTTTGCATCCGACCAATAAAAATGCCAAATTTGTCTCGCCTACATTTCCACGAATCTATCCCACACACTTATTCACAGAGACGAACAAAGTAATCGTGACAGTGTGAATTCAAAGACTACACAACGACACGTCTACATTTACAAGAATAAGAGCAAAGTGTATTTTTAATTAAAATATCCGACTGAGAGTTTTGACTGATTAGATGATGCCAGAAATCGACTGGATAAAGACGCGAGAAGAGGCGCGAGTGGATAATAAGGAACGTGATTTTCATTAAAAAAAAATTCTCAACCATAAATGACCTTCTTCAAGCCGTCGCTGATCATTATGACAATGAGGAGAACAAACGGAATAATATTACTGATTTCAGTATCGGTACTGTTAGTGCTTAGCGTAAATTAATGGTGATTATTCTTATTGTGGAAGTGATTTTGTTCTCTATTGAAAGCTTTATATGTATGACTTTACTTGTCGAACTATATATTTACTTTTGTATTTTCGTTCTTATATGTCATGTTCTTCCAGTACGTAGGTGGTTCTGTTTTTCCCCCACATTCTAATCTGTGAATTGCTATGAACTCTTGGAAAAGAGCAGTGGTTTCCTGTTGCCTTCTCCACTGTATAGAATTCACATTTGTTCTACTCGAGAGGCTGGCATTAAAAACTGAAGAATCTAGTTTTTCGTGTTATTTAACCCATAGTTGGGTTGGATTTGGTGTTGGGAGAGAGATTTATTCATGCCATATCTCAATGGGAATTTGTGAAAAAAAATGCGACAAGGTATGATTTGAACGCAAATCTCGGATCCCACTTTCCACACCAATACCCATTACGTTAATAGCGCATTCTTATAAATATTCATATCAGCAGGAAGACAAACATTATGACTGAAATTCAAATGATATTCTTCTGTACTGTTAAATGTCCAAAGTACAGGCGGGATTATGACCAATACCGCCATTTTTATATTTCACGATTTCTGGATCATTTTCACAAAAATGTTTTGTTTCTCATTTGGTAATATTATTTAAGATGTAATCGTAACTGTAACAAGTTGCCGTTTCCTGATAAGGAAAGATTCAGTATTCATTGACAGAGCAGCCAGTACTATTGTTGGTTAAAATTTATAAAATCTTTCCATTTCAAACAAATTTTCAGGAAAATAGGTATTTTAAATGCATTTTAACTGTTGTAAGTCCATAAGTATTGTTGTTTATGTTATTTAGTACAGTTTATTAGTTGTGATTCTGTATTACCAGTTCACAATGTTCGAGGAAGCGTGTCTTTGACATGACCATTTTTAGCATTGGTCTTTGAAAGCGTTTGTATACAGCTGACTGTTTAGATATTTCTAAACCGATTTGGTGACATACATGACTTCCGTATGGGATATAGTATGGAATGCTTAAATGAAAGTGTCCATCTCTTCGCATTTGTGCTTGTAAATACGCCTGTCATAGTCTTTGAAAAGATTTAATAAAGAGAAGCTCTTATTTCCGCTTTGTACTCATGATGAGGTTTGAAAGGTTTCCATATTGAGGTTCTCACCAAATATTTTGTAGACCGATAAAGTTCCTCCATTAGATCGATGTATTCAGTGAATTGAGAACTTGGAAGGTTGTTTCTAATGGATGAAGTCTTTATTAATGCGGTCGTATGTAATGTCGATATAGCAGCTATAAATTTCATATTAGAGAGCTAAGCAATATCTTGGAGGTTTCGATGACATATTTCATAATTACATCCCTTAACAGAACGAAGATCATGAAGATCGTGAAGAGTAAAACGACGAGAACCAAATTAATATAACGTTTATTAATATTGTTATAGTGGATTATCCGTTATAGTGATGTGTATGTGCGTTGAAACAGGTTAGTTTGATTTGGCCTTGTTAGTAGATAGCCCACTATAAGAGGGGTATAAAACAAGAAAATCAAGTTGTATATAGAAACAATATATATATATATATATATATATATATATATATATATATATACTAGCAGTATAGCCCGGCGTTGCTCGGGTTCACTGAAAGCTTTAAAACTAATCCATGGTCCTGGAGCTCAGATTCTTTGGACGTTGGCACGAAAAACTAAAAGCAATAGTTGTTTCCAGTTAAAGCGAAGCCGTAGACTGAAAGTAAAATGAATGGATTTAAGTCAAATTTTGATTTCCTGGTATCGATATCAAATAAGTTTTTTTCGTCGTAAACTGAATTTTGAAGGCTAAACAAGTCCTTTGAGTAAATGGTATCATGGCTCAGACTAAAAACTACAATTATACCTACTTAGAGCTAAACCCGAAGCAAAAACTAAAATAAAAGGGTTGAAAAAATACAGACGTACAGGCAGATAAACAGATACACACACAAACATCTTACCTTTTATACATATATTTTATCTATTTTCTGCACTATTGTAAGAACTGCAACCTTGAATATTGTTTCTTATGTTTTTGTCTATGAGTTTATCAAATTTGATTAAAATCAGACCACTCCTATAACCCGATGTTTTCGATTATCAATTTTTGATATTTATCTGGGGTACCTCGACACAAAACCTAGCTAAGAACACTCGCAGACGCTTATAATACAACTGTGTAAATTTTCAAGAAAATCGGTTCAACCTTTTCGGAGTCTATAGGTAAAGGACACACACAAAGTTCCATATATATATCAATTAAGGTTTTTACAAAAAAAAATAATGTCTTTTGGTTTGTACAATGTCGTTAAAAATGTTCATAGTAGTAATTGCTGAAAGAGTATATGCGTATGTATGTGTGAGCGTTTGTTTGGAGTGTCTTTGAAGTTCTCGCTCATTCTTTTGGGTACCGAAGTAAGTAGATTGGTGAACAGTGAAGGAAAAGATGAGAGAAAAATAGAGCTATAATGATACGATCGTTTGGCGTTTGTCAAGGGAAGTGTTAATTATGCTCATATTTTCTCTCCTGCCACCGTCTTCTTGTCTCGTCCTTTTATTTCGTTTTCTGGGGCTCCAAACAGATCATTTGAGAAGTAACATCCGGATACAATTCTGGGCTTCCCATTAGACGACAAACTTTGCGTCGGCTCACAAAAGGGGTCCGTAAAAGGTATTTGATATTTTTTTTTGTAATTTAAGATTATTTGAATTTTTGTTTTTCTTTTTTTAGATGTTTCCTCATTTTCTATTTGCCGAAAAACATTTCACATCGAGGCGTGAAGTTTCGCGAGTCTTGTGTGCAAAGTTTGTACATTCCAGAATTTTTTTTTAATTCGTTTTTTTTTTCAATTCGTTTTTTTCTAACTAAAATCAATGAGTCAAATGTGAATTTTAATTTTACAATTTACTTTGATCACTACATTGTCACCCTGATGTGTACAACTGGGGTACCTTCGTATGTGTGTGGGTCTTGATGATTACTCTTTTGTTGTGTTTTTGGTAAACTACTTCGTATACAGAACATACAATAGAGCGTGAACAGTTGGTTGGCGGATTTTGTCTAGCGGGACTATCAAGCTCTATGGGTTATTTAATGCCGAAATCTAAATTTTAAGTTTTATGACTTCAGCTACAGATAAAATATGTTGTTGGTCAGTTTGCTATAACATGTACTGTTGGTAATTCTGATTTAAAAATGTATTGTCAGTAATTATATTATAAATATGTGTCGTTGGTAATTTTTATATATAAAATGTATTGCTGATTTTCTTTTACTATAAAATGTATTTTTATACTTTCATAGTATTCAGGGGTTCACTATTTGCTGTCCTAACAGGTGCTACCCTCCTGAATCAGGGTAGACCTAGGAACAACAATTAAGAGGTGCTTCTGCGTTCCTCTAAACATCCCAAAACATCATAAGAAGCCCGGCTGTTTGATATAGTTTCTGGTGAATACTCTAGAATATATCTTCTGCATTTAATTTTTATTATTATTTTTAATTGCATTTCCTTTTTTGGTAGCAAATGGAGATTGACTAACAGCAAATTCCCAGACGTCTTTCACAATTCTTGCTCAATTTTTAATTCAATTTTGTTTATGACATTGTTCGTCTTCTCAGAAACCAGTAGAATTTCGTAATGCGATACAGAATCATCTTTCATCTCAGAAATGTTGCTGTCGAAATATCAGGGATAAACAAATAAATGTTATTCTGGTATATGACTATCCGGTCGGTTGCGAATGGATGCTTCCACTAATGTGTTCTGTGATTGCCTAATAAATATAGGGTTACGTGATCGACCTCTACTCAAGGAAAAAAATGGCGGCTGCAATAACAATTCAAATTTTGTTATTTGCTTATCAGTCTGGAACCAGAAGTCTGAAACCAACATTCATGAAACTATTCGTCCAATAGACTTATTTAAAAAGTAAGTGAATGAAGAAATTTTTGAATGAATAAAATAACATACCCTGAAAGAGCAGGTTTAATATTTGAGTTTTTGAATATTGATTTTTTAAAGCAAGCCAATATCGACTCAATAATATGACACAATGTTTAGCTTCATCACTCCTCTCCGTTTATTTTGGTCAGCTTTCATGACAAACTAAAAAATATATCCATTATTCAGTCAAAATGGTACAATAGTGGCACATACAATAATGAACCAATTCATGGCGGTACCAAATAATCTGCGAGACAAGCATTATATCTCTCGCTTTACGACTTTGTTCCGTTGAAGATGATGGACAAAGAATATTTTCAAGTTTTCTTCTTAATTCAGTTTTATAGAGTCCAGACACTTTCTCTTTGATGAAAATTAAGATTATATAGAATTAATTACTCTTCATAAACTAGAGGCTGAGTTATTTGAACATTCTTTGTCTTCATAAAGAATAATTGTAAGGACTGTAGAATAACTGAATAAAAAAAAAACATTCCTTTTTTCTGTTTGAATTTCTGATATGAGGAGTTATTAACACTATTCATATTAAGACTATTGTCTGCATCTTAGTTTTTATCACATTTCGGCTGTTATGCTCTCAGGTCTTCCTCGGCTGTATATCGATCTGAATAACATACAAGGAATTTCAAACTGACCCCATAATTTAATCTGTCAAGTTTTGATGGCTGCTGCTCTTGGTGACTTGTCATCTGTTTTTTTTTTTTTGTTAACAGCACCCATATTGTATTTCTTTCTATGTTAGGCTTACTAAGAATGTCTTCATATTTTAGTATATACTCTGATTCTTTCAGATGTCTAACTCTTGAGTGTTTTTCTTTCACTATGACTTTTCAACAAGTCTTCAACATCAGAAGCAATCAAAACATGACGAGCAGATTAAAAATAATGGTTTTACTTCAGAATTCCCTGTAGATTATGCAGATCGATTATTTCTATAAAATCTTAATCTTCATAAAAAAATCGATATTCACCTGACGAAGGCCAGAGGATACAACAGTCGAAACATTGAAATAACAAAAACAAAAGTAAGGACATTAATTCGAATATCAGTCAGTTAAGTGCCATACGTTATACACGCTTGGGCGATCATGTCTCGAAAGAGACATGACTGACTGGGCAGAAGATTATCTCGCAGGAGGTTGCCATTGCTTTCTTAGGTTGCCATTGCAATTCGAATATAGTGTTATGATTATTTATATATTTTGTTATTTTATATAATTATATGAATACAGAGTTTATGAATATTTAAATAATCCTAAATATACATTTAAACTGGAAAACTTCAAATATTGTACTAAAACTGGCTAGCCACGTGTGGAAATTTATATTTATATATATATATATAACCCTGATATAACTGAGTATAGTGAAAATGACCAAACCATACAACAATGGTAACGTATGTAGATTATGCAAGGAGGATAAATTATCTATTATATTGTTACCATAAAGAAAGAAATGCTAAATGAAAGGTGAGAAATTATGTCCAAATGTAATCATGCCCATAAATCCTAACTAGGATCATACAGAGATGAAAGTGTTTTAAGATCCTTAAATAACTTTGCCCTATTTTTGAAAATTTTTCGGTTGTTTGAAAATTCTAGTCGCGCGTTCGTAAAGAAATCTGTTCGAATTTTTTGAAAAACGGTAAAATCAGATTTTGTAAATCGTCTAAAGATACCGAAAGGTTGAAACCTAGGTCGCGGAAATAACTTTATGTATATATATATATATATATATATATATATATATATATATATATATATATTTTCACACACTGGGGCAGCAATTTCTTATGCAGGTTTCATTAAAAATGACAGACAAGGTGTGATGGTTTAGTTTTTTTTATGTATTTTTTTCACGTGATCTTATTTTTTCTTTTGAGGAAATAAATTATATACACAGTTTCTAAATTCGGCTATGCTTTTAGCCATTTTCGAGGATGAATGTTATTTTACGTGTAACCGAATGTAAGCGATGTCATGCATTATGTGGAGTAATGGTATGTATTATATACCGGACAAGGTAAACATGTTAGCGTGTTTGTAGTTGATGTTATTGAGTGTGGGGTTTTTCGTTTTTATTAATAATGCCTCCATTACTTTTAGTCATTCTTTTGCATGTGGATGGTGCTATGATATTTTTGTTGTCAACGAGTATGTTCCGGATAGGGTTTGGTAGGTCTCCGTGTTTGTTTAAATGAGATCGAATTGAGCTCTGTTGAAAGAGATGTAGCATGAGTCTTGGAGTCAGTTTCATAGTGGTATGGCCAATATGATTATTTACAAAATTAGGATAAAGAACGCAGTTCTTCAAAGGACACGGAAATTTGTAAATAATGTTGGTTCGTTGTAGTTTGGATCTCGCGTGTGTGAATTGTTTTTGCTGATAAGGTTAGTCGCTTTTTTTATTTAGTATAATAGATGACTAATTTAATTTTTTGTTCTAGTTGATGGGAGTTGCGTATTTTGGATTCATGTTTCGGCGTGAAAATTTGTCCTGTTCATAATTGGTATGAATTTGGTTTTTGTAGAAGATTGCAATGTTATTATTATCAGCATGTTTACTGCTGTTATTACTCAGGTTTGAAAGAAAAGTTCTAATAGGTTAGTAACCATATAATTTGGAAATCCGTTGTTGAGTGTTTGCTTAGCGTTATGGAGTTCTTTGAAGAATAGTTATTTAGAGAATAAATTCTTGTAGACTCTCGTGAGGAAGTTTTTAATGATGCCGATTTTATATCTAAGAGGACATTGACTAATGAAATTAAGGTGAAAGGAAATTTTACTGGTGGACTTTTGCATATAGAGAAATGAATAAAATATTATTACGAGACTCCACGAGGAAGTCTAAGAACGGAAGTTTCTTTTTTTTTTTTTGGCTAAGCTCATATGTGAAGTTGAAGACGGAATTTCTTTTCTAATGCAATATAAGATTATTGATTTTGTTTTTGTTCTAAGCAAGAATGATAATATCTACATAGCGGACGTATATTGTGGGGTTGGTAGTTTTTTTTAAAGTGTGTTTTCTACGTAGGACATATAAAAGTTAGAAAAGCACGGACCAAGAGGATTTCTCTTACTTACGCCGTTAGTTTGAATGTAAATGTGGCCTTCATGGTCGCAAAATGGAACTTAGCTGGATCCATATATATATGTTTATGTGTGTGACATCGAAAAGATTAAGGAAATTAAGAGGTGAAAGTTTTCCTCAAAACGAAAAAAGAATGAATTAGTAGCAAATCAGGTTATTTCATGGTATTTCAAAGTTTGAAATATTCGGTGAGAGATGGGAAATAATTGATAACTAACTGAATGAACAGAAAGTTAATTTGTTCAAATTCAACGAATATTTAGCTAGAACACCCATATATTTATTTAGAATAATCTGAATTCATAGATTGGAGATTTTCTTTCTTGTGTATAATTTCTGTTATATATAATCGCTAGATTTAACGATCAATTTTGTTTCTTTGCTGAAAACCTCTTAGAATTTGCTTTATCACCTACTCTTTTTTTAAAATATTTTTTATCAGTTTACTTATTTTCTTCAAAAGTAAAGAAAAAAATCTCCTTTCGAAAAAGCAATATGTTCTTCCGTTTCGCCAGGTCCAATGCCGACGTGTTAACGGCCATCTCTGAATGTTTCTATCAAACTTTAAATAACAATAGAGTAGCGAAGAATGTAGTTTTAGATATCCCAAAGGTGTTTAGACACAGGGTTTGGAATGAGAATTTTCCGCGCAAGCTCAAGGGCTACGGTGTCACAGAACGAATATTTGGCTTAATCCAAACTTACAAATCGTGTAATGATGGTTGTGTTGAATGGGCATGCTTCCAAATACTTTCATAATGATACGTCGGTCTCCCGGGGCTATATATTTAGACATACGCTGTTTCTGATATTCATCAATGATCTCTCCGATGCAATCACATCCCAACTAGGTATTTATGCAGATTACAACCATTTAGTCTTCTCTTAGTAGAAAGGCCGACAGACTTGACAAAGTAAACCTGAAAATTGATCTAGAAATTAGTGGTTAATTTTAACACCTCTAAAACAAAGTTTCTGCTTGCCATCAGCATAGTTGATGCTAAACTCCAGGAGAGCAATCCTGTACGCCATGTTTTTCAACCGAGATGAAATGGAGTGATTACAGCGAATCAATTGCTATGGCTACTGGTAGTTGTTTCACTGTGTCTTTTCAGAGAATCTGCAATTCATCCGTGCATTGAATACTGTTGCAA
Source organism: Ascarosepion bandense (assembly GCA_037127315.1). Taxonomy (NCBI): domain Eukaryota; kingdom Metazoa; phylum Mollusca; class Cephalopoda; order Sepiida; family Sepiidae; genus Ascarosepion; species Ascarosepion bandense. Next base: position 1,298,828 of record JBBBDQ010001192.1, read on the forward strand.
TGGCTGGTCATGTACTCCTGCTGTATATATCGAGATTCTTGATAAAATTCAAAGAATCGTCTGTAATGTAATCAATCCTGGACAGGAATCTCAACATCAGTCAATTTCTCAACGAGATAAAGTGACATCCCTCTGTCTTTTCTACAAATATTTACAAGGTAACTGTTCTGAAGAGCTTTTCACCCTTGGTGCCTCGACTACAAATTTAAGTCTGCTACTAGATTGGCGACTAGGTCTCAACGTTTTACTGTTGAACTAATTAAATACAACGCCTCTTCTACCCCAACACGTTTTTCTCACGCTTCTTAAAAAAAATTAAATGCAATATTACTATCCTTCCACTTAAACCCTGTTTTCTTAATCCTCTCAACTAAAACCTTAATCTCTTTCATTCCCTGTAATCTCCTGCCTTCTATTAGCATTATCCCCTTGCTTGTGGTGAATAAAACAATTAAAATAAAGTTATAAATATTGGTGTATTACAACGGTATATTTCTCCTTAGAATATATATATGTGTGTGTGTCGTATAGAAATATAACTACTAGCTTAACGAATACGTTACATGTCAAATATTGCAAATCCGATTTGACAATGGTCAGTTCTCCGTTTAGAAATATTCATTTTACGGAAGTTTTGATTTGTCAATAGATTTTTCTTCTTTCGTTTTGACTTTTTTATTTTGGGTATCAAATGTGGTAGCTTCTTTCTACCCTGAAAAATATCACTTGCAATTTCTAAAAGGCAATAAAAAGGTGGAAGGTCAATGTAGCAAGAAGAGAAAATAATATAATCAAGCTGTTAACTTTTCAAACCATCCACAAAACAAAATATTAGAAGAAAACTCATTAATACTGGCAATAGCAATCAGACTTGATTTTCTGAAAACTGTTTTAAGAAATATATATATCTATTTATAAAATAGTAAATATTTATAACCGTGAATGTTAAGGCAAATTCGTTGATTCATGTTAATAATGGAAAGACAAATATATCCCTATATAATAGCAGTGATTCAAAAACTTTCCCTTTTTTCAGTTTTGTATGGTTTCAAGACGATAAAAAGAAGAAAGCGTTTTCTATTCAGTGTATTTTCTTTCAATGCTACTAGATAAATGTGACAGCATCAACCTTATTTTTAACATAAAAAGTGGATTGAAGATTTGAAACAGAAAGTGCTTTGTTTACGCGGCTTGCAAATCAATCGAAGAAAAAAGTTCAATTCATTGTCATATTTAGAAAGTGGGTTATACTCGGTATTCAGAAAGAAGAATGCATAGTTTACATAAAAGATCGAGAATAACTTGCATTTTGTAATTTAATTGTGTCACAAAAAGAAAGTTGCTATATACTTTTAATTTACTAAATGCACATTTCTATGTTATCTATACGAATGTAAAATCTATTTCAAATTAATCCCATCATCAATACGCACTCGTATTATATATATATATATATAAGTCATCCGAAGGCAGATCTGTTTTGCTGTATCACAGCTCATCAGTACGATTAGACAGTCGATTGCTTTTTACCCAGGATTGAAACCCGACCGAATTGGTGTCAGTCGGTGATTTTACCTCTGAGCTCGGTAGAAGGAGGCAAACGATTTAGCGTGTATATTATCGTTATACACACTCAATAGCTGAGAGTGTTCTAATTCATTGCTGAATGAACGATATAAAAGCAATCGGAGTCTAACCGTGCTGATGAGCTGTGATACAGCGAAACAGATCTGTCTGCGTATGACTATATATATATTAGAATATTAGCTAAAAACTTATAAAATAGACAGAGGTTAAATATATTATAATAGTATTACTGAAGTATGAATTTACATTTTGCTTTCATTTTCTATAAAACTTCATCACTACACGCAAGTTAAGTCCGTGATGTTCTCAGCATCATTTTCTGGATGAAGACATTTTCTTGCTTCTAGTTTTTTCTTCATTTGTGAAGAGATTGTCAAACATTCACTGCCATATAGAAGGATCGATATTACATCAAAGTTCACTACTCTTTTCTTTGTTTCTAATGAAAATATTCCTGTTTCTTATTACATTGCTTAGCTTTTAGAAAGCATTTTTTGCTATCACAAAGTGCCGTCAGGTTTCGGTGTTGCTCTTTCTGTACTCATAATAAACACTTCCCCAGATACTTAGTTCATTTTAGCATCTTTAATTTGTAATTTCCATGTTGGGAAATACCAATATTCAATATTACTCAATAATTGCATGCAGAACATCTGTGTGTCTAAAGGCTAATTGTTCAGGCTTTTCAGAATCGAATAAAGCATCAAATTTATGGATCTTTTGTTAAATATAGTTATATGAAGCTACCTGTTCTTTTACTTAGTTTAATCCAACATTTGAAGTAGCCCTCGCACATTAGTAATTACACCAGTGATACATCGGCTTTCTATCGAAGAGTTGCACTTCTGGATCGTATCTATCCAAACTTGAGTCCGTTAAAATTTGTTGGGAAATTCATCAGCGAAAGACGGGCCTCTGCTTCTTCACATTGAGTCGATAAAGTCTTTCGTTTCGATTATTTTTTAGGTGTTCTGGCAACTCAACTATTACTTTATTATCAGTCAATGCAGATTCAACTAGATTATTAAAGTTTGAACGCTTGATTCAACTATAAGTACGTTCGTTGCTTTCTACTCTTCTTTATCCACTCAACCGTCTCAATATAATGTTCATGCAGTCTAAACATTTTCATAGAGAAAGTTTTCATTAATAGACATACCTCTACCCCATGTTCTTTAGTCACATATTTATTGCTTTCTCGGTATTTACATGGATTTCATGACAAAACTAAAACTAAATTAAATAAATTCGAGGTCTAGTGGAGGAAACAAAGTTTCTTTGCTATGTTACCAAGACATTTTGAATTTAAGAGCAGTACAAGACAGGCGTCGAGATCAATTTACAGTTTAGCTGGATAGATGTAACCATAAATTTTATGCTAACAGTTTATTCTCACGCACTTGTTTTCCAGTAAACTTTAATCTGTAAAAATTTAAATGCAAGACCTCCTGATCACTCTTTCTGCTTATTATTAATGTTTCTGTTCTTAATTCTTACACATCCTGTAATCCCTTGTATCTTAGTGGCTTTACTGCTTTGTATATGGTGATCTAAACATATTTATAAAGGGAAATTTGTCTGTGTGTGTGTCTGTTACCTATAGACTCCGAAACGGCTAAACCGATTTTCTTAAAAATTTACAGTTGTACTGTAAGCATCTGCGAGTGTTTTTAGCTAGGTTTTTTGTCGAGGTACCCCCGATAAATATCGAAAATCGCTAATCGAAAAACACCGGGTTATAGAAGGAGTGGTCCGATTTTAATTAAATTTGATACACGCATAGACAAAGACATAAGAAACGATATTCAGAAATTTCAAGGTTGCAGTTTTTACAATAGTGCAGAAAATCGAATATATATATATATATAAGGCAAGATTTTTGTGTGTGTGTCTGTTTATCTGTCTGTATGTCCTTTATACAAATCGACAATTTTTATCCGATTCTCACCAAAATTTACACAAATATGTTTTAGGCTGAGTCTGAGCTCCAGGACCATAGATTAGTTTTAAAGCTTTTACTACACCCGAGCAACGCCGGGTTATACTGCTAGTAATGATTAAAAAAGAATAATCAGTAGACCAAATGTCTTGTATATCAATCGTTGAAGGAAAATCTTTACCGAAGTTGAATATCACAAGTGAGCTATTTTAGCTGGTACTCCTGCTTTCAATTCTATCGATCAGCACCATCGTCGAACTGAAGGTACTCTTGTGTGGCATAAAGAAAGATATCAGTTCATAGAAGCATGTGAATATTAACGATGTGTGTATGATTGACTGAAAATCTTTCACGAAAGAAAAAATGCCGAATTGAAAACGTAGATGAAAACTTTTAAGTATAGCGATAACATATATGTGTAGAATTAATGATTCACACATAAGACACCTAACAACAGGTTAAATTGAATTGCGTAATAACAAATATACTTGTTCCTGACAAAAGACTTCTATATAATTTAAGATATATGAATGCGACAGATAAAAAAGAAAGAAAGGAAGCATTATATTAGGAGAATAAGATATTAGAAACAAAACTAAAGAGCAAAAATAAAAATTAGCAGAATCAACAATAAAATACAAGGAGGAAGGGAAGAATTTAAATCACTGCATTGACTGCCTAGTAAGTTAATGGACTGTGTACAATATTGTCGATTTTGACAGTCAATATGTAAAAGATGAAAGAAGTGTTCTTCAAAACGTTACAGTTGTTTCTCCGCGTCATAAAGAAACACTCGTTTAAGGAATTATGAAAACAGCCCGTAGCATTTGCGCAATTTATAAAATGCCAACAAACAACGAATGGTGAAAAGTAGAACAACGAAAGAAAACTTGGTAAATTTTCGTTTTAGGTACCGACGGCTTTTCTCCCTTCAAATTTATCCAAAATAGCATTATCTCTGTGCAAATGTATATGCTGAACTCAAATCAACAGTTACTTATTGAAGAAACCTACCTTTTCGGCTTTGAAAGTCCTTAAAAAACGAACTATATCTCGCACTTTTTCTCTCCCGTAACTCTCACGAAGTCGTGTAATTAACTGCAGAATAACGTTCTACGTAGGCAGCAACTTTGGTCGAATTTCGCCCTTTACTAAAAACTTCCGGCAATGTACTTCCTGTTTTGAGAGCAACAAGCGTAGAAATAGAATAGCGCATTGCTTTAATTGCCGGAATTATCAGTAAATGAAGAAAAACCGACAAAAAATCTGCCAAAATTCGATAACATGCGCAGTCCATCATTCTGCAGTTAATTACATGACTTCGTGCGAGTTACGAGAGAGAAAAAGGCCAATACATAGTTCGTTTTTTTTATGTACATTTAGATAAAAAAAAAAAAGGTAAGTTTCTTCAATAAATAACACTTGATTTGAGTTCAGCATATACATTTGCACAGAAATAATGCTATTTTGGATAAATTTGAAGGGGAAAAGTGACGGGATTTAAAACGAAAATTTACCGTAAACTTTTCAGGAAAATCATTTAAAAAGGCAAACAGAGCACATCGAAGACAAACAGGTGAGATTCGCTAAAAAAATGAACATACATGATGAAAAGAAATTACCCAAACTCAGTAAACAAAATTTTAACGTCAAACACTTTGCTATTATTAAAAGAAAACAGCAAAGGATTTTTGTTTATTAAAATGTACGTTTGATCTTTTTGCGAACCTTCAAAGATCTGGTTATTTTTTCTTGTGTCAGCAGATGACTATAAATTAGTATCGGAAATTTAAGCGTGTCTGCGATGAAAAACACATTGATCTGAAAATCATTTAAAAAATAAAATTATTCTCGGAAGGAAACACGACTAATTTACAAATGAGTTAAATTATTTGGAAACGTTTCTTTTTTGAAAAATTTTTGATAAAAATTGTTTTATATCAGTTACCTCTCACTTATTCAATTTTATGAAATATCGAGAAATTCATTTTTGTACGGTTTAATATTCATACTAGTTATAAATAAAAATGGAAAATTTAAATCAACTTCTTTTTGTAGAACAAAACACTCAGTTACTGAAAATCTAATGAGCACTGTAAACAAAGTAAAAATACAGCGCAATAAAACTAAGTTATTATTTAATTAGAAAAACTTAATGGATTTTATGAATAATTTATATTATGGAAACTTGACCTAAGAAAAAATTCGAGGAATAATTAATTTTTACTAGAATTGTATTTATTTAAAAAATTAATTATAACAATTTATAAAATTTACATATGTTAAAATTCTGTATTAATTTTTAGCGATTTGTTAATATTGTTATTAAGTAAAAAATACACTTACTAATCATAAATAAGAAAGCTTACTACAATTCAGCCACCTCCAATATTTTAAAAATAATTTTTAAGCGCATATAAACGTAACGATTGTTTTTATAAATATGGACGTCTATAAACGACAATATCAGAAAATAAGTGAGATAAATATATCACATTTAAAGCCAAAGTACCTAACATTCAATAAAATATTAGATTATCTAGATATTTTTCTAAATTTACAAGATCACTGGGTAGCTAAAAAATTTTATAAAAAAAGGCACACGTTATATTCGAGTAATATTTGCAGATATGTTGCCTATAAAACTTCTATTGAGGTAGTTATCACCAACTCAAAAATCACCGAGTTCCGTGTAAAACAATTTTCTGCCATATTTTAAAAAGTAATATTTGTTTCAAATCAAATTAATTAAACTTAGTTAATCTTTTGCAAATAAAGTTTCAAAAAAGTATATTTTCATTCTGAAAGATTTTTTATAACAAGGAATACGTTGTTCTGACAGGTTTGTAAATATAGATAAAATCATCCATTTTTAGTGATTTCAAAATACAAATCATTTCATTAAATTTAGTTTTAAAATATAGCAAAGCATTTTACTTATTGAAAATATTAAATTTAATCTATTAGCTGAAAATTAAAGCAAAAACAAAAACTTCCAGACATATTTTTCAATAAAATAAGCCATTTTAAACATTAGGTATCGCCTTTTCTTGGCAGTATTTATAAATAGATAGATATGCAGAGAACACCTGAAAAGAGAAAGTGAATTTGTAATCGTTGAGGATCAAGATAAACACAGGACAAAACGAAGATCGATAAAAGGCAGAGAACTAACAAGTTCTGTCTTTATAAACAAAAATAAAAGCTTAAAATTACATGTTGGTGATGACAACATCACCAAATAGCAGGAATAGTCATACGCTGCAAACAATTTCTACGTTTGAATATTTGCACAAATAATATCAGAATAAAACAGTTAAAGACATTTAAAATTCAGATTAATCCTAAATTCTATGTTCCTTCAGAATATTAGCAATCATGTCTCTTCACAGCTTTCTGTCTTTTTAGCTCTTAGTAAATTATGTTTTTCTGCAATAAAATTCTGTTCTGCCAAATATTTACAGAAGCACGTTATGTCTAAATAAGAAAATTAAATGTATTTGCATCATTTACACGCGAATTGAATCTCAGAGTAAAACAAAAGAAAATTTATTAAAGCATCTATAGTTCTCGCAAAGTAACGAAAAGTGTCGTTGCTCATATGCAGATTACATGACCCTAAGCTATATAAAAAGAAACCGTTGTTTTTTGTTTTTTTTAACAACGATGGGTAGGAAGAAAGCTAAAGCCGTGCGTACGGATCGTGTTTAAGAGTGACACGTTTTTTGTTATACTATAATAAGTGGTAAGTTATTGTCGAAAAACATGAAAGTTGCTCAAAGAGGACACGCAAACACGCTCAGATGTGGCTATATAGGTTTTCATGCAAAACACAGAGATTAAAATAATTAGGAATTACAGGAAGAATAGAGGCAGTCTAGAAGAAAGGTACTTGGCATTTAAAGTCTCTTGCTGTGACTCAGTTTCAACAACCACCACCAAACATGTTGAAAAACCTAAATAACGAAATGTACTAATGATACTAATAATGTCAAATTATATATAAAAAAATAAAACTAAGAGAGAAGAGATTGCTGGAGTACAGAGGATATTGGCTCTTACTTGCTCTCCAGTAAAATCACCTAGAAAATATGTGGTAAACACGGTCCCAGACGAAGCAAGAGTCTTTTGTGATCGCAGAGCGGGTGCTGGACGAGGCCAACAATATGGCGGCAAAGCCTAGAATGACTGTACGCGTGCGCAGGAAAACCGAAAAGGAGGCTCATGCGTATACAGATCATAGACGGCTCGAGAGAGATCAATGGAGCCCTAATTTGACGGTCAGGAGTTTTTTTGCGAGCAGTCGAAGAAGACGGAGCGTTATCGAAAGAAGAAAAAAGACAACAACAACAAAAATAAGAATAAGAAGAAATTCGTAGATACGTTGTGACGTGTTCGGAAAGCAAGGACGGAAAATGGAACCAGCGGTATCTTGACTTGTACAAGTGACGTCGTAATAATAGAGACTTGTTCAAACTACAACATACTGAAAATATTCAAAGGATAAATAATATCAATAAACTTTGAACTAACATTCCTGGTGGCGTACCAGCCTCATAAGTTGCCTGTTACTGTGGATTCTATCTGCGAAACAGTGCATTCATTCCCCACTGATCAAACGGAAGAACCTAAAGAGTATAGCTCTGCGATTTTACAATACAATGGCCGAGTTTATTATGAAAGTCCATATGTTTAGAATGAAATTTGTTATTAACCAACTGATGTCGGTGATATTTTCACAGCATATGTGTAATTCTGTTTTCATCAGAAATATACACAATATTTTATTTGATGTTTGACATTCTATGATGTATTGCATGGGTTGTTCATCACATAAATAAATGTATAAGTTTTATTTTAATTTTACATACGTAACGTCGTAAGAAAGTTAATCTCAAAAGAGAAGCAAAGTTTTGCAAAGTTATCGAGTGAACTGAAACCACAGAATAAGTAAAACGAAAATAATATGAAAACATGAGTCAAAAAAATTTTGAGAAAAAATCTAAAAGTGATAGGTAATAAAAGGGAATTAAACAAAAAAAATACTTCAAGCTGCCATTTTCGAATAAGTAAAGAGAAGAAAGGTGCAGAATATTAAAATAAAACATTAGCTAAAGATATGAAAGCAAATACAGTTGCACATTTAAATAAACATCACAGAGAAATTATTCTTTATATTCTGCAAAGTTCACAGCTGTTCACCTTGCAAAAATGTTTTTAAAGTCGTGATAATGAAATGGCAGAAAAAACTCTGCAGTTATTAATCCAACAGAAAATATTCAATCCATTATTTAAAAGAGAACAGAAAATAGTATTCAGGTAAAACGACTGCTGACTACTCCAAGCAATAGTTAAGTCGAAACAGTAAAAAAGAGAAAAGAATGGAAAGTTAAATGAATTTCATATCAAGGTGCAAATTAATGAAGTGAATGTCATGGAATACATATTTAGGTTTAAATATTATTTAAAGAATATTCATGTATATGTTATATTGTGTTGAACAAATATATATTTTCCTAAATATTATGGATGTATTTATAATGAAAAATTCTTACTGTGCTTTGCATAATAAAATTTGAAACGGTAAACCATCCACAAAAGTGTATATGCATGTACACATGCATGAAATTGTGTTAAACACTCGTAGATGTAAAATATTTGTATCCGGGCATATATAAATGTGGACACAGATGTCAATACTTCTTGCCAACAGCCTTTCAAGTTTAAAAAATTGCGTTCAAGCGTGAAACAGACTGTCATCATTCTGTATCACACTTCTTATATTTACATAAGTTCTATTGCTGGATATTCAGCCCTTTTACCCTATGAATATAAAATACCTAAAATGATATATAAATTAGTTTTTGGTCTTAATTAAATTAAACCAGTACACAGTTGTATTAAAAAGTATTGTAAATTGTAGAAAATTTTAATTTTAATATTTTTATTTGGAAATGAGTTATTTTCACAACTTAGGTTTCAACCTTTCTGTATATTCAGATGATATGCAACAACTGATTTTTCCGAGTTTCAAACGCACTGACAGGGAGTTTTTACAAACGCACAACTGGAATTTCTAAACTGTCGGACATTTTCAAAATTCAGGAGTTGTTGAAAGATCATACAACACTTTCATTCATGTTCGTATGATCCCATTATGTATTTATATGTGTGATTACATCTGGACATAATTTCTGATTTTTCATTTAGTAACTTTCTTTGTTCTGGGAACAACATAATAGCAATTATATATATAAGTAAAAACGATGTCTTTAATGTGTTTTGTAAAAAATGTCTTTAATCTAACAGGTTGCACGTATAACAAGCTTCTTTAGAGATTTATAAAAGACGAATGATTTAAAATCTGAGAGACAGTATGTTGATTGAGATATAGTTTAATTGGTCAGATACGTGTCACGTGGGATAAAGCCATGACTGAATATTAAATAGAGAAGAAAAAAACTTGTGTCTGATTAACTGTGTGTGTGTAAAAGTATTAAGCAACTTTTTTTATAAATTAGAAGTAATTTTAAATAAAAATAATGTTAACGGTTAGAATCTTTCAATGATAAAATAAAATACTAAATAACTATGCATTAAAATTTATTATAATAACGTAAGTAATAATATATAAATAATAAACATACATATAAATTACCAGACTAAATCATTGCAACACTAGAATTCATCAGAATAAATGATTTACAATAATAAATAATAGTAAATAATAAAACAAGAAAGTTAGAAGAATAGGCAGTAAATACGGGAAATAGTAAAAATAGGAAAACATAATTAAATAAATTAAGGGATCTGTTTCAGAAGGGGAAAAACAACATTAAATTGTTGAGACTACAAAAAACTATGTATTTACTTATTTAATAGTATCTATTGGTATTTTGGATTCATGAATTATGTATTTCTGAAAAGTTTTGGATGTAATTTAATGTTTTAATCGTGTGTTTATGGTTGGTAGTAATGCTATTAATATATTTTCAAAGTACTTCCTTTTTAAAGGGTTATGTTCTTTTTTAATTAAACTGACATTTGAGAACTCAAAATTGTGGCCTGCGTTATTTTGATGTAATGCAAGAGAGTTGGAATGTATGTCCAAGTTCGTAAATCCGCGCTTTTAAATTTCGTGATTTTTTTTCCAATGTAAACGTTATTGCACTGTAGACACTGAATTTTATAAATCCCAGCATTCAAATTCATGTTTGGTGTTTTTTAATCTGACAATATCACCAATAGTTTTGGTGGTGGTGGTAACAATTCTGGTGTTTGGGATAGTTAATTTGTTAGAGAGTTCATATGAAAAGTTGTTGGAAGGTAGTATTATGAAATTTGTGTGATTTTCGGTGGTATTTTTATTTGGTTTTGTGTATTTTATAAGCATGTTTTTGACGTTGAGGATGAAATAGTGTGGGTAGTGAAGAAGTTTAAATGTTTGTTCAATATATTTCTCTTCTTCAGATAAATAATTATGGCTGCATATTCTGAGAGACCTAAGGTAGAAACCTATAATTAAACCAGATTTAATTTTTGGTTATGGTGGGAATAGAAATTAATAAGAGCGTTTTTTTTTTTTTTGGTAGATTTACGGTAAACTTTAAATTCTAATTTATTGTTATTACGTATTAATAAAATATCAATGAACGGTAAAGAATTGTTAGTTTCAAGATCTTATGTGAATTTGATCGTATGTTCTACCTTGTTGAGTTTTATAGGTTTGTGTCATGGGGATAAGATAATAGGACTTCAGCAATATATCTTAAGTAGAATTGTTCGGTATAATATATTTGAAAGAGCTGAATTCTAAGAACTCTAGAAATAGGCAAGCAAGAACCCCATGGGTAAACCAAATTTTTGTTTATAAAACGTATTGTTAAAAAAGAAATAATGGTTAATCATTATTGTGCATATTTTTATGATTTTTTGGATAGGTTAGGGGATGTGTGTTGTGGTGCATTTGATATCGGCTCGGAACGAGAAATCGGGGAGCCGAGTTCGAATTCCAGCCGAATTCATTGCATTCACTTACACGCAAATACCTATAGGAAAGATATTAATCCGTCTATTCCTTCCAGTTATGGGTTAAATAACAGGACAGATTGGGTTCTATAGCCTTGGTCGGCAACCAGTCTACCGCAGAAAGCAATGGCAACCTACTGCGGGATAATCTTCTGCCCAGTCAGTCATGTCTCTTTCAAGACATGATCGCCCCAGTGTGTATCACGTATGGCACTAAACTGACTGAAGGGGAGATTTACTTTGTTTTTTTTTAGAAGGTTTCTAAGAATGTTTAGACATTTTTAACGGGTATATCAGTATAGAGTGATTTTATATCCAAACTTGCCATAGGTAATCATATTACTATTTATAATTTTATGGAGTAAGTCACTTGAGTGACTGATATGTGTATTACTAATGGTGCCTAGGAATGGTGTAAGCGTATATATTTTAGTGATAGCTGTAGCTAATTTATGGGAAGCGCTATTGATATCCGATATAACAGGTCTAATAGGAATGTTTGGTTTATGAGTTTTGAGTAAGCCATATAATGTGGGTACAGTGAGTGATATTCTAATAATTTACAACAAGACTTCTTTTCATTTTTTAATTGGTTTTCGACTGTTTTGTTGAAATTTTGTATCTCAGTGTTTATTGTTCAGTGGTGTGTACATAAGTGTTGTCATTATTTAAAAGAGATTCTAATATTTCAGTACAGTCGTCTGAGTCCATAGTTATATATAGTCATAATGGATACAGACGTCTATACTATTAATGTTTTTTCCTATTTTTCATATTTATTGCATATCTTTCTTACTATCATTATATATAATTTATAGTTGTTTATTTATATCATTGTTCTTTATTATTATTATTTTTATCTTGTTTTATCATTTAGTATTATTTATTATAGTACATCATTTATTCTGGTTAATTGTAATATTGCAATGATTTTGTCTGTTAATTTACATGTATGCTTCTTATATATATACTATTAAATTATATTATTATAATAAATTTTAATACATAGTTATTTAGTATTTTATTATATCATTGAAAGATTAACATTATTTTAAAAAAATTACTTCCAATTTATAAAAAGTTCGCTTAATACTTTTTGTACATTATTTTCACTAGAATTATAAACAGAAAAATATTTCGTTTACGATTCATACATGATTCTCTCACGTTATTTAGAATAGAAAATCGTTCCATCATTTGACACGTGCATACCTCTTTACCGACTCATAAACGCACACATGATTTCTCTCAACGCATACATTCATGAATGAATTTATTTTATTTTATTTAAAAAGACGCGTTGGCACAGTTAATCAGACAAGTTTTTTTTAATTTTACATTAAATAATCTTCCATTGTTTTATTACACGTGACACGTATCTGAACAATGAAACTATACCTCAATCAACATACTGTTTCTCGGATTTTTAAATCATTCGTCTTTAATAAATCTCTGAAGAAGCTTGTAACAAGTAAAACATGTTAGATTAAATACATTTTTCCTACTTGTTCTTGACTTATTCTATTCATCTTCTCGGCTTCCGATCTATACATTTAACTCTCTCTCTCTCTCTCTCTATATATATATATATATAGAGAGAGAGAGAGAGATATCAAGAGGAGTTCTGGCAAAATCTTAAGACAAAATGAAAAAGTACGAGAGAAAATTTTTTACGTATGTCTTAATACGCAACACACACACACACACACACACACACACATCTATATATATATATATATATATATATATATATAACCAAAATATGCAAAAAGCAAGATAGACGGGGTTATATATCTTTTGATAGAAACTGGTTTAGGTGAAGAAAAACTCTGAATTCAAACCATTCTGGGCTCAGTTAGGTTATCTTATACAAGAGAAAATACTTCTACTGCGTCAATTGTACATGTGCTGCTTTTACGACTAGTTTGTTACGAGGCTTATGAGATATAGACACCCTTGTAAAAAAAAATATTAATGTCTTAAGTGAAACGAAAGGATTAATGCCTTCCTAGGATTTTTCACACTTTCCCTGATCACGTCTTTTGGTGTTGTTTTCTCTTCTGACATCATTTTCCTTTACGTTTTGAACTGCTGTATCCAGTTTGTTTCTTCGATTTGATGACATAACTGACAGTTAAAAAGCTGACAGCAACAATTTTTGTACGCTTCCTTGGATTAACGTACAACGCAAACAACCGTAGGACAACTAACAGACTGTTGAGACAACAGTATCTGGCCATGATAAAAATCTGATGCAATCACAGATGATGCATTATTTTTAAAATCCAAACAAATTTCATCATACACCCCTGTTGCATACCTACATATATACAGGAATGGGGTGTTCCTATCCTCTTAAATACGTGGACACTACTAGAGTAAATGGTTGTAGAGTGATTGTATCCTTTTACGCAGCGCGCGAGTCTTATTTGTTGATATACTATTATTCCCAACCTTCGTATTTGGTGATTATACACGCAGTAACCTTTTTGGGTTACAGCATTGACGACGAAGATTTGTACCATTGACCAAAATTGAATATTTTGGCGACGAAGATTGTAGCGCTCCCTAATACCACATTTTGGTGACAAGATTTTTGACCGTCCTTAAAAAAATGGAAAACATCACCAACACAGCATTTGTATGACGAAGATTTTGGGTCAAAACTTTACTAAACGTTCGCGAATATAATGTTCCACTAACATCGGCAAATTTATGCTTACAAAGATTTTCACGTAAAAATTTACCAAGGAATATTGGTAAAGAAAGATAAAAGTTAAAAATATATATATAAAGCATTTTTGGCTAAAAAGATTTCCAAACATTACGTGATATCTACTTTTGTGTAAAACACAACAGTCAACACAAAATTATATTATTCGACTAAAACGCAACGAAAAGTCACGTGGAATTGAATATTTAAATTTGCAGAAAAAAGAAAATGTATATGACATCGAGAGGAGTTCTAGTGATAAAAGTGTTACGTAGAAGTAAATTGCAGGAAATTTAAAGTGATTTTTGATTGACAGTTGTAAAAATATATATATATATGTGTGTGTGTGTGTGTATACGTTTGCAAAATAATAGATGGAGGAGTTTAAAAAGGTTTTGTTGGAAATTTTAAGGCAACAACAAGAACAACAAAAACACCTTGAACAATGACTAAAAAAAATCAAGGAATTGTTTTTGGAACCGCGGAAAATGTTTACAAGCAACATTAGTAATGATTCAAATGCTTTTTCTCAGGAAGCTATTGTGAAAGCGATAGCAGATTTTAAAACATAATTTTAACGAAGACGTAACTTTCGCATTGTATTTCCGAAGATAAGAAAACATTTACAAGACTGAATGCCTAAATTAGTCAGACCAGAAAAAAGTTAAACTAGTTTTATAAAAATGTTGAACATAATTTCATGAATTGTATTCTTCCAAAGAACACAAGTGACTTTATATATAATGAAACTGTTACGATATTTTTAGAGCTTTTCTGCCGAAAACGTCATTATTCCATCGAAGAGTATGGATTTACTGAAAAATGACGAGAATGACCTCACTACATCATCTCGTATTGTGAAGGACTTCAAAATTGGCAGAAATAAGCCCTGACAATTTCAAATGCTTAATTTTTGCGCAAGGTTTAGTACACGCTAACGACACGGAAACCAAGAGGTGGGTTCTAAATAAGCTCAAAAACGAAACCAATTTAACTCTGCAGAACCTAGCAAAAGATTATAAGAGGTGTATAAACGTTCAGCAAGAGCTAAAGATATTCAAATAAATGGAGTGTTGCACATCAAAAAGGTGCGCTAGAAAAAGAAAACCGTGGAAAAAAAAGACATTACACCAAACCCCTGCTACATTTCTATAATGTTTGTCCATTTAAAAACAAAGAATTCTTTCGTTGTGGTAAAAAAGGACGCAAACATCTCACTGTGAGACGAAAACTAAAAAGCGAGTTAAGATTTTTTTTAGAGTGACTAACGATAAAGAATATTCAAGAGAATACAAGAAAAATTTGTACAGTTAAAAACCCTGAACAAAAATGTCAAGTTACAACTAGAAAGTGGCACTGATTTAAGCATAATTGTTCCTACTTGGAGGGAAATAAGAAAACCAATATTAATGGTTAAAAGAAAAAATAGCTCGTTCTGTCACAGGGGAGAAAATTAAAATTGTACGCGAATTTATTGCGAATGTAACGTTAAACAAAAAAAATCTTAAAATTAAAAATATTCGTCATGAGAAACAGGAATAATCTTTTTGGTACAGATTGGATAAAAAAATTTACAAACAGGGGAGTTCCCAATCAGTTTATTCTGCGAAAACGTGAGTGCTACAATCAAACAGAAGATCTAAAAAGAGAATTAAAGATAAAACCCCAGAGGTATTTTATGGTGGGCTTGGTAGGTTTAACAAGTTAAAAGAAAGTTCGAGCTGAAAGAAACCGTACAACCAATCTTCAAAAAGAACAAATGTGCCCTTTGCGTTAATCAAACAAATAAACGACAAGCTTGATAGACTTAAAAATTCGGTTTGTTGTCCAAAATCGAGCATTGCGACTGAGCTTCGCCGTTAGAATATATTTAAAAAAGTTTAAGGAGATACACGTCTGCGCGGATTAACCATGGGCTTAAACGATGCTCTAAAAGATTATCATTATCCACTTCCGAGGCGGGAAGAGATTTTTGCGCTGCTTAGCTGAGGTAAGATATTTTGCAAAAATAGACCTTAGCAACGCATAACTTCAAATTCAGGTCGATGAGGAATATGCAAAATTTTGGACCGTAAATACACAGAATTATATAAATTCAATCATTTTGCCATTTGGCATTAAGATTTCCTCAGATTATCTAGCTATTACAATGTTTTTGTGAAAACATGCCTTGGTTAAGAGCTCCGCTAAATATACTTTTGAAAAAATATTTAAAATGGGTCTGGACGTCGGAGTGCCAAGAATTAAAAAAAATAAAAACGTACCATAACTTTAGATTTATTTGTGGCACATTACGATCCTAAAATAATCGATCGTGTCAAGTGACGCGAGTGCTTATGGTATCGGAACTTGTATTATGAATAAGCTCGAAGACTGCTTTCTTAGACCGATTGCACATGCATTCAGAACACTGCTTTTAGCAGGAAAAATACCCAGTAATTGAAAGTTTTAGAGATTATCTTTACCCTTAAAAAATTCCATAGATTTATTCTCAGAAGAAAATTTGCATTGCAAACGGATCATAAACCATTGTAAAGGATTTGAGTACAAAAAGAGCTAAACGATTGTAGTGATGGGGAACCATTCTTCTAAATTATGATTTTAGAATGAAGTTCTTGTCGTTGAGTAAGTTAAGTCATGCGGACGGAATGTCAAGATTGATCCCAATGGCTAATGACCCCCCCCCGAAGAAACAGTCATTGCTGCTCTACAATCGAAGGTAGAGACTAACAATATTTTGTGTAATACTGTGTGGGAAATACAAGTAACGTTGTAGGATATAAAAACAAAACCACTAGCTAACAAATTCATTATTGAAATGAAAAATAAATTCAGACAAGAATAAAAAAAGACTGCAGTTTATTCAATATGTGACAACGTTCTCATGTACAGTGAAGGAGTAGTGGTACCTCTAGCACTACAAAAAAGGATCTTGAAGCAATTCCATGCAGGAGACCTTGGTATATCCAGTATGAAGAACGTAATGAGAAGCTATGTTTACTAGCGTAGCATGAGTAGGGACATTGAAATTTTGGTAAAGTTGTGCAAAATCTGTGCTTTGGCGTGTAAGGCAGCACCAATAAAGTTTAATCCATGGCAAAAAAAGAAAAAAAGCTGACCGTCCTTGGTCACGTCTTCATATTGATTTTGCTGGTTCAACGAATAGATCACACTATCTTATTGTCGTAGACAGTTTCGAAATAGTCAGAGATTTTCAGGTGTAAGAATCCAACCACGCAAGTAGTAATACAGTTTTTACATGCACTGTTCGTGAGGTTTGAAGTTATAGCCTTCATTGATTCTGATAATTGTACGCAATTTACGTCGAGAGAGTACAAAATATTTTCAAGATGTTTGTGTTAAATCACTGTACAATTGCCTCTTATCATCCTATAAGCAACGGCCAAGCAGAGCGTTTCGTGGATACCTTTAAAAGAACTTTGAAAAAGCCAACGGTGGATCCACAAATGCAGCAATATAGTATGTGTATAGAATGACACCGAATAAAACGCGCCTTCAGCCATTCTCCGGCAGAGATTATGTTTGTGCGTAAGATAAGATCAGAATTTGATAAGTTGATTCCCAATAGAAAATCATATGAGCATACAGAAGAAAAAAAAACTGGGAAGGATTTTTACAGTAATTGTCAAAACATTTTTTACCGCATGTAGCGGATGAATAAGACGTATTGGGAAGGGAGTACTATTATCCGAAGAATTGGAAGAATGCGATGTCTAGTTAAAGGACTAAAATTAGTGCATAAAATGCACTACAGCCAAATAAAAAAAGAGGCATATAATTCAAGTGAAACATTTTTCAGATAAGGTGGAACCTCTGGAGGTTCTCTTTGATACGTTTGACGTACCCATCCCGCAACAGGTCTGGAGAAAAGGCGTAGTAAGAAAAAGCGAAAAGATATGGAAAAGGTTGACATCGATCCTAAAGAATACTACTCTGGGAAGAATCAATTTAAAAAAAAAATGGTGTTTTATATCTACCTATATACAGGAATTGGGTGTAAATTGGAGCAAATAGTTGTAAAAGAGAGTGATTATACTAACTAGCAGTGTATCCACTTCACGCAGCGTCTGAGTCTTGTACTTGTTGGTATACTATTATTCCCAACCTCCGTTTTGGCGATTACTCACGCAGTAATCTTTTAGGGTTACAACAACCCGGAAAATAGATTTATGTAAGTGCAGACCACGGCAAATAATTTAATCTGAGGAAAAATAGGAATTAATTATGCCCTCCAGTGAGGATATTAAAATAAATTTAACTAAAGCCGTATGTCAAAAGAAATTAAACTGAAGCAGTTCTTTCAACTAATTTGAAGAAAGATGTATTTAAATATATATGAAACTGAGTAGAAGACTTTATTATTGATTTTATATATATATATATATAGATATATATATGTTGTGTTTTTGTGCAAAAATCCCGCTACACTTGTTTAATTTCATCGTTTTTCTTGTATGCTTACAAGTATTTTCTTAAGTTAATCTGAAATTTTGATTCCGATCGAATTCAGTTAAATTATTAACAATTTTGAGAGAGTTTTTGTTTGTTAAATAATGTATATATCCTACATAATGTTAAGACCATAGCTAGGATAAAACAGCGTTGCCACTAATATCTTATGATTATGTTGGAGCTATTTCTCCCGCAACTAGTACTTAAATAAATGATGTGTGAGTGAAAGAAGACACGCTTATGCATGCTCATGCAGACCTGTTTATATTCGTTTTCATATTCCGTCAGGCTTCAATATTTCATGGTAGATTTTAATATGTTTTTTAGATTCTGAATCTAATATGATATTTTTGCAATTTTCATATAAAATTCAACTCTGCCATCCAGCATTTTCTTTCAATGCGAACAGAAATTAGAAAAAATTTATATATATATATATATATATATATAATTTTTTTCTATTCAAATCAACTGCATCGAACTAGACAAGGGTTACGTGCAATGACAAACTTAATCAGTGTCTCCTAAAAGAATTCCGCATGTAATCCATTGATATACGAGGGGAGTCTGTAAAGTTTTCAGTCCGACACAGAAGAACGAAATTCTAAAATGCATTTCTGACGTTTGGTCATTTGATCATGTCTTGGCAAGTGGGTCGGGCTGAAAATTGCTAACGTTACTCGTTATTATGCAGTTTGTTAAACACCTTTTTTTCTGACACCCTTCCACAGAAAGTAACCACCCCTGACACTTACGGTAATGTCCAAAATTACATTTTCACTTTTTAAACTGAACTTTTGTGAACTCTGTAAACTCACCATTGGAGTAAAATGACACAACCACCACACTACACCAGGTTTACGGGTAGAGTTGCTAGTTCCACGCCCAACCAGTTTTAGTTTTAGAGTTGTTCTAGATTGGGTACCAGACAAAGCTAGAGAGTCCAGTCTATCCTGCCGAAAAGAGACGGATTCGTAACTTTCGAGTATTTGAACCAGAATTTGAACTCAACTTACCAATTCTACTTTCCGTGTCCATAACTACTAGGCTACTCGCACATCCATTTACCACATTGATAATATTGAAATATGATTGAAAAACTGAAAATGATTTCTATAACTTTATATATATGCTGGTCAACAATTATATAACCTTTCTTTCTTTATTTCTCGAAGAGACTTCGAACTGTTAGCCATTGAAAAGTACAGACTAACAGATTACTTTTACAACGCTGATACCGCATAACGCCATGAGATATATTCTAATATTGCAATGAAGCGAAAAGATAGGTGCCCATCTGTAATACAATAGACATCACGAATGTTTTGACAGTATCAAATTATTGTCCCAAACAATTGGAGATTAGTTCCTATTTATGAAATACTAGAATACCTTTTAGCTGGCAGACAGATATATTTGAAAAATGTTACTGTTCAGTTGGAGATAGTGATTTTATTGGACAACACGTCTACATTATCAGATATGATGACGTAATTGCAGTTATAATTTCTGGAAGTGCAAATCCGAAAAACAGACACAAGAAAGACGAGAAGCTTTATCCCAATTTATTCTGTAACAACATCAAAATATTGTATTTGAGTGTAATTGCCTGACAGTGTGCTACTACTTTCATAAATGGTTTCTGATAGATAAAAGTGACCTTTTTCTAATTTTTTTGTTTTCATTTTGCTTTCAGTTTTTTTTATTTCTTTTTTTACTTAGTTTCTATTTCGCTAAAAACAGGTATTTTACAGATATGCGAAATTATATGTACTTTAATGCGCATTTGCACAAGTTTATCAATGAATGCATGATGCTGATCAGAACAACATATATGGAAACTGTATTCCCAATGAAATTGTTATCGAATTATAAAGATTAATTATGATTAAAGTGGTAAGAAAATTTTGAAACTAAAACTCAGTTTGTGAATACGAAAGCGGATTCAATTAAACAAGCAAATGAAATAAAGAAAAATATTTCTGGAGAAACATTAATGTAAGTGAGAGAAGTCTAAACGATAGAAAACTTTATAAAATTTATAAACATATAAGCAGTACCCAATGTAATAAATCTGGTCTGATTTTGAAATTAGGAAAGTAAGAGAATCATAAATTAGAAAATTAATGATCATGCAAGAAGTTTATTCTATCAAAATGGCGTCCATAGAGTTTGTTTATCAGCCCAATGACAGGGCTTATTCGTATAGTCGCTTCACAACGAAACACTTGACCAGATCCCTACACATTCTTCTTCATGTTCTGGGTCTGTTCATGACGTAGGTGATCATGACTTTCCACTTGGCTCTGTCTCTTGTAGCTCTCAATATTCGTTCTCGTTTTTCTCCAAACATCGCTTCGCCATCCATTCGCTCAGACATAACGTAAGTCTCAAGCTGCTTTCTCCTGTCTTATCTCTTTCCTTTTATACGACCTGTGAGTATTAAATTTTCCAGGCCCCCTTCCTCATTCATCTGATGAACTTCATTTATCTCCTCTTGATATTAAGTATGAGTTTTCTTCTCGTTTGCATTCTCTCCAACTCGTTATAGTTTCACACATACTCAGCCCATAATATCCTCAACATCCTTCTGTAAAACAAAATCTCTGGTGCCTCAAACCTCCACGTACTTGATTTGAAAACCGAAGAAGTATTCAGTCATGGGTAAGTACATCTAACAAAGTACATCACTCCCCAGGTTAAATTACAACCGATGTCTTCGTACTTGAAAGGTTGCCTTGGTAACGGACACGTGGTCTTTGGTTCCATCTAGGGAACTCTTAATCTTAGTCGTTGGGCTTATCTAATTAATTTTAGAATTCTATGTAAAAAAAAAAAGATTATTGAAGGGAACTTGTCGATATTTATGGAACTTGTCGGTCGGAGTATCAAAGAATAAATGTGACAGATTAACAAAAATTATCATGACAACCAGACAATCCGACACCGGGACAAAGTTTGGGTTAAGTAATATACCCAAGTCTAGAAATAGAAAGACGCATAATATCTGAATAGAGAAATCACAAGACAAACTAAAAGAATAGTAGAGGAAATGACGTTGGCATGTTTGAACAAATGATATTAAAATAGGAAAACAAATCCCTCACGTAAAAGAAGTAAAAAAATAAGCCAATCAGAACAAACTACGTCAAAGATAAAGATGTACCGGTGATGGTTAGCAACTTGGAAGAGAATTTAATTTCAGTAGCGTTCATTATGTTCACGGAAATACTCCTGGGGGAAAATATAAACCAATCTATTCTCCCCAAAAAGAATTAAATATTAGAGAAGACTGGGTACTTCAGCCTTGGTTGACAGTGTAGAAGGAAAACTGAATTTTACTTCCCGAATAAATGAAACTTGTTAGAAAGAATCAAAGGGAAAATGAGCAAAAGCGCAAAAGAGGAATAAGAGGGGAAGTGATGTAATGAATATGGATACACCTTGGTTCTCCCTCACAGTAATATGATTGGCTGGTGTCAGTCATAAATACAGACTATTGTGAGGACACCTAGGACTACGCCTATTGGAACGTCTATTGCATAAGCATACTGCATACGACTACAGGTTCAATACGGCTACCCACTAGTTTGTCCTACCCGGTTACATTTGCCAAAACCACTTAGTTACTTCGAATAATATATAGTTTCCTTTCCAGGACATACCAGGAAGGTCAAAGGGAAAAAGAGGGGAAAATCAAAGGAAAAAAAGAAGGGACGTCAAAGGCATACAGTAAAAAAGAAAGAATGTGAAAAGATCAATTATTAAAACAGAGGAAATGGAGTCCAAAGCTGGAAATGAAAGGGAAATGGAGTCCAAAGAAACCAGGGAATGGAAAGTCCAAAGAAACAGAGGGAATGGAGTCCAAAGCGAAACAGAGGGAATGGAGTCCAAAGCGAAACAGAGGGAATGGAGTCCAAAGCGAAACAGAGGGAATGGAGTCCAAAGCGAAACAGAGGGAATGGAGTCCAAAGCGAAACAGAGGGAATGGAGTCCAAAGCGAAACAGAGGGAATGGAGTCCAAAGCGAAACAGAGGAAAAAGAAAAACTGAGTGAAATATTCAAAGGTAAGCATAGAAAAGAGACAAATGTAAACAATGGTAAAGTGTCAAGAGGGAATCAAAGAGAAAGTGTCAAGAGGGAATCAAAGAGAAAGTGTCAAGAGGGAATCAAAGAGAAAGTGTCAAGAGGGAATCAAAGAGAAAGTGTCAAGAGGGAATCAAAGAGAAAGGTCAAGAGGGAATCAAAGAGGGAAATCAAAGGGAGAAAGTGTCAAGAGGGAATCAAAGAGAAAGTGTCAAGAGGGAATCAAAGAGAAAGTGTCAAGAGGGAATCAAAGAGAAAGTGTCAAGAGGGAATCAAAGAGAAAGTGTCAAGAGGGAATCAAAGAGAAAGTGTCAAGAGGGAATCAAAGAGAAAGTGTCAAGAGGGAATCAAAGAGAAAGTGTCATAGGAAAACGGATTTAAGTGTCAAATATAACAGAGTGAAAAAAATCAAAAAAGAAAGTGAACGAATCAAAGGGAATTACAGGGAAAGTGTCAACGTAAAACAAAGCAAAAATATCAACGAGAAACTGAATGAAAGTGACAAAGTGAAAGATGGAAAAAGAGTCAAAGGGAGACAACTGAAAAGATACAAGGGAATGAATCAAAAGGAGACAAATAAAAAGTCTCAAAGGGAATCAGATGGGAAATACCAAAAGGGAATCAGATAGAACGTTCGAAAGGGAATCAGAGAGATTCAGAGAGAAAGATCCTATAGAAAACGAAGGCAAAAGAGACAACGAGGATGAGTTAAATGAAAGCAGATCGATAGTGTCAATGGAAAACATAGAAAGAGAGCGAAAAGAAAAGAATGTGAAAGAGTCCAAGTGAAACAATGGGAATGATTAAAAAGAAAACAGAAAGCAATTTTCACATTAAAAAAGATGAGAAGCAAGTACAAAAGAACGAAACAACCAATGACAAATAAGGAGATTGAATCTTCAAACTTATTTCCAACTAATTTTAAGAAAAGCAAAAGGGAAAGTATCAGAGATAAACAAAGGAAAAGTGTAAAAGGGATACGAATGGAAAAAATAAAAAGAAAACAATGTAAAAGTCAAATATAAACAGAAAGAACACTGGGAAAGCTTCAAGGAGAAACAAAGAGAAAGTGTCTAGAGGAAGCATACAGGAAATGTCAAAGGGAATAGGATCATAAAATCAAACCGAAACCAGGCGCAACAAAGGAAGTGTGTGTGTGTGTGTGTGTGTGAGTGTGTGTGTGAGTGTGTGTGTGAGTGTGTGTGTGAGAGAGAGAGAGAGAGAGAGAAAAACAAAGAAAAAATTAAAGAGAAACAAAAGGAGACAGTCAAAATGAAACAATGATAAAGAGCCAAATGAAGTTATAGCGCAAGAGTAAAAGGTAAGCAATGAGAAAAGATTTCAGGGGAAACAAAGGAAATAGTCACTGCAAAAGAAGGAAAGAACAACAAAGAGAAAAAAAGAGTCAAAGAAAGAAAGTGAAATAAAATACTGTTATTACTATTATTCAGAAATTAATAGGTGTTCTATGATGTTTTATGTTCTGATGATAGCCTAAAGCGGATATGTTTGTATGTGCACTGTTTATATCTACTGACGTCCTATCTATACTGAGCAATATTTCACACCATAGCAAATTTAAGCAATGCGTATATTGTGCATATCTAAGGCTGTTTTATAGAGAGAAACCACTGTTTTTTTATAATCATATCGCCCCAAGCAAGGCTTTTTACTGCCACTGTTTTGCAGGGGGTTACATAGGAGGAAAGTTATGAGAAAGAGTGACAGGTTATAGGGGGTGTCAGAAAGTGGATAAAAGAAAGATGAGAATACTGATGAGAGTGGAGTGAACGGAGAAGGGAGTATGAGAGAGAGGATTCAGGTTAGTGAGATAGATGACTACTGATTTTACATTTTAAATTCTTGGAGATTGTAGCTGTCGGGAAAGCAAGTTAATGAAAGGGAATTCCACAGGCACTAAGTGCGAGAAAAGAAGCTGATGGAGTAGAATTTGCGCTTACAATTTATTAGTTTCACAGTAAAAGGGTGGAACCTAGTTGCTAATCTTTTGGTTCGAGTAAATTTATGTATAGGAGGCGGCAGTGAGCTAAGTTCATCAGTAAGCCGTAAAAGTATTTGTAGAAGATACACAAGGAAGCTACATTGCGCCGGTGAGAAAGTGACTGTACCTGAGCCGCCAGGTCGGGATCTATTACATTACAGATTCTCCGTTAGATTTTGTCAAGGACACCTAGGTGGATAGCAGAAGCATGCGACCAGATATGGCAGCAGTATTCAATGCTTTTTACAGACAGCAGAGGATACAAATAGAGAGAGCTAATCAGATACATACAGTCCATATATATGTATACTAGTTAAATTTTTACAGTAAACTATGCTACTTCAGATTAAGCTAGAGTGTACAGAATTGAATAATTATCCCATATACGTGCAAATATGAAATATACATATATGCATCGTATGTCGTAATATTATTAAACACACAAAAACGTCCCGTATATTTCCTGAAGCGATGCTGCAGTGGTTTTCGTTTTAAGTAGTTTTACGGGATGGCGTTTTAAGCCGTATGCCATATCAGTTTTTAATTCAAAGTTCCCACTCTCCTAGACTGTAATCTGCCACAACTAAATGGCTAAATCTGTTTTATTTAAACCATAGCCGGGGAAAAAGACATGGACTCATACTTCTCCCAAAAATATCTTATGCGCAAGTAAATGCAATGATCTTGACTGGAATTCAAACTGGACTCTCCGATTTCTCATTCTGTTCCTCTATCCACCCGCACACCCGAAATGTTACAATAGTATTATTAAATAAGAAAAATGATAAGGATATAAATATTAATATTTTAATAAACCAAAACGCTATTGTTCATTTAAACTGTAAACATAGGTAAATATGACATCAAGTACTAGTGTGTGTGCAAATGACTTAGTGTGTGTTTGTAAAAGGAGTGTATGATGATGTTTATTTAAAAAAATATCGAACATTTCTTGTCTGTTTTTGGAAATAACTTTCTTTGTAAAAAAAATCGGCTAGTCACCATCGTGTAATTTGATTTAGAGAATTTGTGATCAAAGAAGAAAACCGCGTTGGTCATCTCCCTTTGATCTCGTTAGACTCGGGGAGTTAAAAAGAATAGACAAGTCTAAAAGATATTTTTAAGCAACAAACAATTTTGAGTGACAAAATATCTGGAGCCACCAACATAAGTGTCGTCAATATGATTTCTTCGTGTAAATTGGATTTGGTGATTAACATGTATTTTTCAATGACAAAAGCTCAGTATTTTTGTGTAAAAGCTGATAGATTTTCTATATTTTTATACATTTTTCTCAATTCAGCTTCTCCACTGAACCATATACTAATGCTATCTGAGGGCTTTTGTATGTAAACTGAACCATATACTAATGCTATCTGACGGCTTTTGTATGTAAACTGAACCAGATTCTAATGCTATCTGACGGCTTTTGTATGTAAACTGAACCAGATACTAATGCTATCTGACGGCTTTTGTATGTAAACTGAACCAGATTCTAATGCTATCTGACGGCTTTTGTATGTAAACTGAACCAGATTCTAATGCTATCTGACGGCTTTTGTATGTAAACTGAACCAGATTCTAATGCTATCTGACGGCTTTTGTATGTAAACTGAACCAGATTCTAATGCTATCTGACGGCTTTTGTATGTAAACTGAACCAGATTCTAATGCTATCTGACGGCTTTTGTATGTAAACTGAACCAGATTCTAATGCTATCAAACGGCT
Organism: Ascarosepion bandense; assembly: GCA_037127315.1. Classification (NCBI taxonomy): domain Eukaryota; kingdom Metazoa; phylum Mollusca; class Cephalopoda; order Sepiida; family Sepiidae; genus Ascarosepion; species Ascarosepion bandense. The sequence continues at coordinate 1,325,385 of JBBBDQ010001192.1, forward strand.
TTTGTATGTAAACTGCATTGTTTGTTTCGTTTACTTCTTGTATCTTTTTAGACACTGCAAATCATGTGCCCATGAAAGTTTTATACCAAAACCAAGTTTATCAGTGCTTATTACACCTAGTGCAAAATTAATGCTTTTTACACCTGAGCGCTGTTTTTTCTTGAATACTGTAGTTATGAATGCGTGTTATACACGAATAATTACGGTAGTGAGTAATTGGATTCTTTATCTAGAGAATGTGCGTTGTGACGCAGTGAATATCGGCTCGAAACGAGAAATCGGGGAACCGAGTTCGAATTCCAGTTGAATTCCTTGCATTCACTTACGCGCAAATACCCTTGGGAAAGGTATTAATCCGTCTCTTCCCTCCAGTTATGAGTTAAATAACAGGACAGATTGGGTTCTATAGCCTTGGTTGGCAACCAGTCTACCGCAGAAAGCAATGGCAACTACTGCGGGATAATCTTCTGCCCAGTCAGTCATGTCTTTTTCGAAACATCATCGCCCAAGCGTGTATCGCGCATGGCACTTAACTGACTGACTGATCTACTGATGTTGCACTGTTAGGAAAAAAATATAAACTGTCAGATTAACAGTTTTAACTTCAACCAATTAAAACAGGTTATAGCCTGCAATTTTTATACACTCGCACACCAGAGCTCGTTATTCAATTGTCCTTTGATATTCATATTACTAGCACATTTATGTTAATTCTTTAAACTTCTAAAGCTGGTAACATATTCCCAGTCATCATCGTCGCTATTTCCTCGGCTGTAATATTTTGAAAAAGTTACGGGACACAAGAGAACACCTGTGACGATATTAAATATTTACGAAAAAGAATAAATATGCTTTTTAAACACGCAATTTTTTTAAAGATTTATAACAACTGAAAATAACCTTTCCTGCGTTTGTTTAAAACTCCATGTACCCATTTGACTTCTCAGAGTGTATACAGTAGTAAAGAATTTTAAAGACAATTCTATATTTTAATGAGGATTTCTTATTGGCATGTTGATTACAGCCTATTCTGCATGCAATTACCATGTTTAGCAGATATCAACTCGGAAAGTGGAATTGACGAGGCGTGTTCAAATTCTGGGCTAGTTTGTGATGCCATGAGAAAGGTAAACCTTTTTTCTCCATAAGAGTGGTTTAAACCACAGAAAAAAATTGATCTCTAACTTTGGATAGCAACCAGTCTAGAATATTTATACCGTAGAAAAAGCAACGAAAAAAAATCACTCCGCTGTAACTCCTCAGATAATAAAATCAGTCTGTGGAGAGTTATAATCACCTGAAGCGATATGACATTTAAAAAAATTACCGTCATTAAGGTCCTATTGATAGGGTAAAAAATATGCTACAGAAGAGTAACCGGCCCCCCAAAATGGATCAATTACTGTGTATATTTGCAGACTAAAGTAAACCTACGCGATGTCTTCCATTTTGAATCGTGTATAAAAACTAGATCTATGTACACTTATCTATTAATTCTTTGCGATTGTTGGCCTATAAAAATTATATTTGATATTAAATTTATTATAGTAAATAATGCAACAAGTGGTGATCGGTTGTTAAATTAATGAACCTAACCCAAGTGCTTATGTATTTTTCTAATTTAAATTCTTGTAACGATTTTTCAAGTTCAGTAACTTTGTGCATGTGTTAATTTCTGAAATCTATCAACTTGATGATCTATCTTTCGTCCGCAATGTCTCTTTGTCCGAATGTGATCATCGGATTTTAATTGGTAAATGTATTAGTCACTCAACTCGTGAGTTAATGATATTGATCTACTCAGCTGGAAAAGAATTAGACAGAAATCAATTCCTCAAGTGTCTTTTATGGATTTTTTGAAAAAAATGTCCGCTTTACTCTTTTTAAGACGTGAGGTGAAATATCTGTATTCGATTTGGAGAGTGTCAGTTGTTTTACTAACATGATTAAAATAAAGATATATACAAGTTTTTTTTCTCTTCGATAAAGATTGCAGTTTTGAGCATTCGAATAAAAAAGAAGCATTCAGAAAAGAGGGGATATTGATTTTTTACACCTTTTTGTTTTATGCAGCTGATATTAATGCAGAAATCTAGGAAATAGATTCATGAATTCTATCACAATGATAAAAAAATCACTATGGTTAATTTAAGAGTTTTTTTTAAATTAAAAAGTGGTTTTGAAAAAAGATCGACGCAACGTTACGGCTTTGATAAAATCAGATGATTTCTCCAAAGAATACAAAACTACGGTAGTAGTACTTCAAGAAACGCTGGAGAATTTGATGAAACAAATAAATGTTATATTGTTAAGATTGAGATAAACTTTCTTATAAACGAGATAACCGTACCGTCAAAATTAACAGCAAAATACTTATATCAATATGGCGTCTAAAATATAGCAAAACGTATATTAATGTACCCACTATATTGATTACCTTACATTAAGACAACAAAAATCAACAAAATAATCCAAACCTCTGAGCATGACAAAAAGGAAAGGGGAAAAAATATATATTATATAAACAGAAAAAAATACACAACGGTCCTTATTATATATATATATATATACTAGCAGTATAGCCCGGCGTTGCTCGGGTGTAATGAAAGCTTTAAAATTAATCCATGGTCCTGGAGCTCAGATTCTTTGGACGTTGGCACGAAAGACTAAAAAGCAATAGTTGTTTCCAGTTAAAGCGAAACCGTAGACTGAAATAAAACTTAATGGATGGAAGTCAAATTTTGATTTCCTGGTATCAATATCAAATAAGTTTTTTTCGTTGTAAACTGAATTTTGAAGGCTAAATAAGTCCTCTGAGTAAATGGTATCATAGCCGAGACTAAGAACTACAATTATACCTACTTAGAGCCAAACCCGAAGTAAAAACTAAAATAAAAGGGCTGAAAAAATACAGACATACAGGCAGATAAACAGACACACACACACAAACATCTTGACTTATATATATATATGTATATATATATATATATCAATTTTCTGCACTATTGTAAGAACTGCAACCTTGAAACGTCTGAATATCGTTTCTTATGTCTTTGTCTATGAGTGTATCAAATTTGATTAAAATCGGACCACTCCTTTTATAACCCGATGTTTTCGATTATGGATATTTATCGGGAGTACCTCTACACAAAACCTAGCTAAGAACACTCGCAGACGCTTATAGTACAACTGTGTAAGTTTTCAAAAAAATCGGTCAGCCGTTTCGGAGTCTATAGGTAACGGACACACACACAAATTTCCATTTATAAATAAGTTTTATATATATATATATATATATATAATTACTACTCCTCCACCTGATTGTTACAAATAAGTATGCCACTGTTAAAGAGCAAACATGCGTCAAGAGCTTTCATAACTCGTAGTAAAAGGAATGAATTGAGCCGATGCTGCCTCGCTATTGTCTGTCTTTAATGAGCATGCCAGGATGAAATTATATATATATATATATATATATATTTATTAAAGAAAATTTTCAAAATTCAAAAATGTCGAATGCACATTTCGACATGAAATCTCTAATAGTATTCACGTCTCCTCAGCGACACAGTTTTATCTCAAAATGAAGAAAGAAACGGGATAAAGAAGGGAACAAAAATAAATAATGGTCAAGATTTGAGAAATATACGTCACACAAATTCTTTTAAGATCAGTCTATTTTTGGTTTTTTACTTTGTAGGTGAAGAGATAGGAGATTTGCATGTTTAGCTTGATAGACGAAAAGAGTTAAGGAAATAGGAGGTCGTTAAGTTGAGGATTGGGTTAAACAGAATAGAAAAGGAAGGGTCGGAATATAAAAAGAGTGTATAGAGAAAAGATAAGGAAGGGGAAAGGAAAAGGAGGAAATATCAAATAGAAAACCACTCGATAGGTGTCAAACACGTTTAACTTTAAATGTTTAAAGGGTTAGGGATTTGGAAACATATTTGCAAAGGTATATTTAGGGGGAAAAATAAATTTAAATATAAGATTTTAAAAAAATTAATTAAGTTTATCTAATTAAATATATTTTTAGGTATAGACGAACTAAATAACAATTACAGAAATTATAAATTTAAAATTATTTAAAAAAATATATATATGCTAACAAAGAAAAAAAGAGGTTTTAGTAAAGGATTCTATATTTTATAAAGATAGACAATTAAAGAAGAATGGGCGAGGAAGGTAGAGGGGTTAAAATAAAAATTATCAATATTGAAATATCCTCACCAGCACCTGCTCCTGAATCTTAGAAGGGAATTTATCAGTAAGTGTCGCCATAAAGCTAATTTTTTGAATACTTAACTTTAAAATTTAAATTCCTGAATTTTAGAATATAAATATAAGTTTAATGATTTTGATAAATTAATTTTAATTTATGTTTAAACTGTTATGTTCAATTCTTTAAAAAATTTTTGTGACGTATATTTCTCAAATCTTAACCGTTATTTATTTTGTCCCCTTCTTTATCCCATTTCTTTCTTCATTTTGAGATAAAACTGTGTCGCTGAGAAGATTTGAATTCTCTATTAGAGATTTCATGTCGAAATGTGCATTCGACATTTTTGAATTTTGAAAATTTTCTTTGATTTATATTGGCTCTGTAATCCTAAGTACATTGAGCTCTCCTCCTGTAAATTTTTTTAAATATTAATTAGGATCAGGTTCTTGGAATTTACCTTCCTACTTTTTCATTTCGGATTGAAGAAAATAAATATATATATATATATATATATATATATATATATATAAATAAGGTTTTCATTATAATATAGACGATTATTATTCGTTTAATCTTCGAGAAATGTTTGTAGCATATTAAGTGCACAGTAAATACCTTACCAGAGTCTGACAGGAAGTATGTGAACTCTGTATTAAAATAAAGAGTATTACATTTTTTGCAATGATGCTCACTCTATACAGTGCCTCAATATAAAGGATGACAAAGCAAGTCTCACAGTTTATGGGGGTTTGTAAGGAAGATAAAAGACAAACTTAAAACTTTAGTAATTGGGGAAGCATCCATATTAGAGTCGGTTCCATAAGATAGCGGTTTGTGAGAAGAATGTACTCGAGCGGAATTTACATTTCATCAGTGTGTAAAGAACATTAAAAAAGCGAAAGTTTTTGCCTCTAAATGCACATCGATGCTGCTATCAATGTACACCTAGTTAAAGGCTATATTTAAGCAGACTTAATTTGTAATTCTGTACCGCTCGTCAAATAGAATCGAAGAAAAATGGTTCTCTCTAAGACATTCATGCCTCATTCACTTAAAATTCATTTTAATAATTAATCTGAGAAAGTTTTTGTATACAATTGAGAGTTTAAATATTTTAACGGTTTGACATCATGTTTGACGTTCATATGAAAGTCTAGCTCTGGCAAGGCTATTTAAGAGCATGACTCGTAATCGCAGGCTAATAATTTGACATTGTAAGAATGTTAAATGTTGGGTGCAGATACTATACTCAATTTTCTTATTTTCTAAATTTATATGATTGATCCATGCATCGATACATGTACTTTAAACAGGTAATAGCATTAAACAACGACCATAGACATTAAAATGTCTCACTATAATGTGAGAGTAAAAATAAGTAAAAAGAACTAGACATATAAAAAGTACATTAAAAGTGACTTTAAACATCAAGAGTCTAAAGAATGTATGATGTTGATATAGCGTACGGTTGCGAAACACTGACATTAAGAAAGTCGCTTGAAGTATAAACTAAAAATACACAATATAAAGAGCAATTCTAAGGGATAATTGTGAGATAGAAAGAGGTCAACATGGAGGTGAGTGAAATGCATAGCAAGATAAAAACAGCTGGAATAAAATGCTATTTGATTGGTTTTCAATGAATATTAAACGTAATAGATAAAATGGAAATAGAGGGATAAATCCGCTGCTATGAAAGTCGGTTCTCTGTTCAGGGCCCGGAAGTTTTTTTCCGTCTGAATCTATCCTGCACATTTATAAATCTACCATCCGCCCGTGCATTGAATACTGTTGCCATATCTGGTCGGGTGCCCCTGCTATTCTCCTTGGGCTTTTCGACAAGGTACAGCGGAGGGTCTGTAATGTGATCGATACCGACTTAGCAGGCCGCCTGCAGTCTCTCTCTCACCGGCGCGACGTGGATTCCCTGTGTCTCTTCAATAAATACTTTCACGGCTTCTGCTCCGATGAACTTAGATCACTGGTGCCCCCTAGGTTTTGAATTTTGCACGAGATACTAGATTAGCAACTAGATCCCACCCTTTTACAGTGAAACCGATAAAATTCAACCGCAACTTCTACTCCAACAGTTTCTTTTCTCGCATTTCCCGACTGTGGAATTCCCTTCCACATGACTGCTTCCCCGACGGTTACAATATCCAGGAGTTTAAATGTAAGGTCAATAGACACCTCCTAACAAACTAACTCGCTTCAATTCTTTCAAACACTCTTCCCACCCACCCATCTATCACCCCCTTCTGACATTTCCTATATCTAACCACTCTTTCTATTTACCTTCCCCTATGTATCCCCAAGCGCAATACTGGCAGTGGAATGGCTTGCTTGGGGTGAAATGATTAAAAAAAATTATTGGAAGACATAGCAAAGAATAGCAGAGTTACGGCCGTCATCCAATTCCTGCTTTGGACTAGCAATCGCCGATAATGTTAACAGTACATACTATTCGACAGATACGTTTATCCAGAATATTAACAGCACTAAGGTTTTATCTAAAAGAGAAAACGGTAGCTTGGTTTCTAAGTGAAAAGTAAAGTATGACTCAATGAAAGGATATGTGAGTAACAACTTTTAAGAGAAAATCTAATTAAACCAAAAATTATATAATTTTGGAATCCAGTTCTTCAAAAGAAGAAATTGCACGAAGCTGTTTGGATTTTCCTGGAAACTCTGTAATTCTAATATAAGATATTAAAACATCTTTCATGACATTTTAAAAGCACCAATGTATTTTCGAATTTCTTTCATGCTAATAAATCTATTGTATATATAAAGTATTACCCGTTAAGTGATGGTGACAAGCAATCAGTGCTCGATGTCGCATACCGGAGCTAAATTTACAATAATAAATATACATTTTATAACTTATATTTTACGTATAGATGTGCATGGGTGCATGTTTATGTGTGCTTATTCACATTTATATATGTGTCTGTAGTTGTGTACATAATATGTAGATATAAATTATAATAACGTATTTGCATGCATCCATATTTATCTATACAAATGTGCGTATATATATATATATATATATATATATATATATATTGGGAATGATATTTGTGTGTACGTGTGTATTATATTTAAAACATAGATGTAGTTAATTGTATTTAAATTATGTTTATATATCTCTCTATATGTACGTATGTATGTAGGTGTATATAGCTTTTTAATGTTAACTATTTTTGCAATTATATTTCCGTCCGTAAATAAGTGGATTTATCTATCATATCAGTACGGTAGAGATATCAATATTTAAATATTACAACGGTCATTTTTTTTACAGGGTGTAGAAAAATTCTTGTTCATGTGCTGACTCCCTACAGGACGTAGACTATCATGGATTTTCACTTTGCTCTGTCTCCTGTCGCTCTCACTATTTTTCCTCTTGGTCCCAGACCAGCCCCGCCCTTCATATACTGAGGCCTATCAAGGATGTCTCGCGCTGCTTTCCTGTGTCTCACTTTCCTTCTATCTGTGCAGTGTGTATTAAATTCTCCAGGCACCTCTTCCTCATTACGTGCCCCAGGAACCCCAGCTGTCTCTTATTGATGTTAAGTATGGGTTTTCTTTTTGTTTGAATCCTCTCCAACACATCGTCGTTGCTCACGTGCTCAGTTCATGGTATCACCAACATCCTTCTGTAGAACCACATTTCTGCTGTCTCGAGCCGCTCCTTCATCCTTCAAGAGACTGTCCAACATTCGATGTGATACATAAGGACAGTTATCACATAGCAATCCAGCTTTTCTTTGTTTCCAATGAGATGTTCTCACATTACTCTGGTTAGCTTCTGAAATGTATTCTTGGTCATGCCAATGCGTCTTCGCATCTCAATGTTGCACTTTCCATCTTTTGTCAGGACACTTCCCGTGTATTCAGGAAAAAACATTACTAATGAGTGGGGGAAAACAATAATTATGTGGTCAACAGATAGCTATTGATATTATATATATAAGTAAATTAACCTAGTGAGCCAACAAACCTGCCAAGGTTTCACCTAAATGGATATTCAGGGAAGGTTGGAAAAATGGAGCCAACCTTCCCTGAAGATCCGTTTAGGTGAAACCTTGGCAGGTTTTTTGGCTCACTAGGTTAATTTACTTATTCTGCTCTGCTTACGCATTGAGCGCTTTTTTGTTATTAATTACTCATTTCGGTTTTTTTCTTTGGGCTACGTACTGGTTCGGTCCAAATCGCTTCGCGGAGGGTTTTTCGAAACGAGTATAGTGATGAGTTTGTGTATATATATATATATATATATATATATATATATATACCCACGTTACATACAAATCAGAAAAGAAAAAATAGCTCGTCTGTAAACCTAAAAAAATATTAATATATTTAAGAAATTTCTAAATGCAAAAAATGCTTCTTATTTGGGAGCTATCGTCATCCTGGAATTTGAAATTCTTAAAAGTTTTCAAATATTTTGGGAAATGTTCACTTTCTAAAACAATATCAAGCATTATTTAACTAGTAAATTGTAAAGACTAGCGAGCAAGAAGCATATAGAAAGCGCATCTGAAAAATGATGCGGATTAAATTTTCTGAACTTTTTTTTGACCTAATCCACTTACCAAGATTTAACCAAATAACTAAATATCGGAATTCTTTCCCGATTGTGCTGATAAATTTAACACCTCTTGTTACCAAACAAAATAAATTTAAGTCGATAGATGAAAAGGAGAAAGATTTCTTTGCCTATTTTCGTACGCTCTTTGTTCATTCATTCTGTTTGCTTTTACGCGTCTAAAACGCTTCAAGCTCAACTTGAATGATGCGAGATTTTTCGAATAAATAACCGGACACTGATGTTTTATTTGCATCTATCAAAAGCGGTAAAATGAGAAAACGATAAAAAGTGTTCCATTGCCAATTCAGGGCGGTGATGTTCAACAAATTCTTTAAGAAACGCACTGGTAATGTACTTTACACAAATGCGAGCATTTTTAAAGATAAAGGAATATAGTCTGAGTATTGTCCACAACAACAAACAAGTCTTCAAAAGAAATAAATGCTTTCTATAAACTAAATACTGTATTCTTATAATAAAAATCGTTAAAATTTAAAGCATGCTCGTTTCTGCTTTAGAGACTTCATCTGTGTGGGATGCAAATGAAGTGCAATACCTCAGAATTTCTGAAGAACAAGAGACCGGTTTAATGTAGTAAATTACATAATTCTATTCAATGAATAAATGTATCTACTGTTGCATTTCTACTGCTTCCATGAATTTCTGAATAAGTACAATCATTAGAATTTGTATGTTAAAAATATTGCTTGATATAAATTGGTGTAAATTAACAAAAGGTGTCTATAAAGGAAAGAAAATGAACAAGCAGAAAACTCTTAAAATTGAAAGGAATCGAGTGTAAATTTGTTAAGCAAAGAAAAATAAATAAATAAAATAAAAACAGGAAAGAAAGAAATGGACCCAAGAAAAAAAGAACAACGGAAGATACCAAAAAGGAGAAAATGAAAATGAAAAGAAAGTGAAATGAATTTGAAAGGAAACCATAAAGGAATACGTGCTTCGGGAAAGGAAGAGAAGGTTAAATAAAACGAAAAAAAAGAAAACAAAAAGAAAAGACATAGTACAAAAGACACAAAAACATATGCATATTTATTCTCTTTTTATTGTATTTCTCTAGTTTTCGAATGACCTCCTATACATTAAATTAAAATTATGAATGAACAGTACGAATCTTATATTTTTTTTGAGGACATCCTGGCATTTTATCATTCAAATATATTTGTATCGTCTAAATGACCCCATGATGAAGACATTTATATATGTGTCAAGCATCATGAAACTAAATAAATAATATCCTATGTTCAAAAGCACGACTCAAAATTTTGTGCATTATGCAATCATCGAGTGCCTATTACAAACTGACCGTTTTTCGATTTGAATTTTTGTTTTAGGTAATAGTGTTACTTAAGATTGTTATAAATTATAATCTGCGGTGTCATTTATACTCTTATTTGATGTATAATTTAATTAGGTTTATACTGAAACCAAAACATGGAATAGAAAATTACAATCGTGGGAGTTTAAAAATATACTTATTTACATCTATAACTCACTCTTAGCACACATTATAACTTTGCCGATGGTTTGTTGCACAAATTGCCTGTCTATAGTTTGTTTCTTCAGTCTTCTTTAAGGATGAGACAACATTTGGAAGAAATGCAATAACAAATTTACATCAGAATTTGTGGTCTAATCAGAATTGCCATGGCACAGTACGGGTTAGACACCCGCATCAGTTTACGCTTCATCTGTGGATTGAAATTGTAGGTCACTGTCTTGAAGATCCCTATGCTCTCCTAGCACGTCGTAAAGGAGCTATATACAGGAAATTTATTTCAAACATACTTCCAGGCCTGCAGGAGGATATATCACTGCTAAAACGAAGACGCATGTAATTCATGCATGATGTGGTTTTAGTACATTTTAGTCACATTGTTCGCGGTGTACTGGTTAAAATCTACCATGAAAGATGAAAAGGCAAAGGAGGACTGGTTTTATGACTTTCACATTACCCCGACATCAATCCTTTGGAATTTTATCTGAGTGGCCACCTAAAAAAATTGGTGTATGCAACGGAAAAGAATAATGCAGAGATGATTAATCAACGTGTCGTGGAGGCCCACGAAACTATTGACATCGTGTGGGTTTATTTGTAAAGATCCATCAGTCAATGATCCAACGGGTGCGTGCATTTGTAGACAAAAGCTGAGGACATTTTGAACATTTATAGTGTTGATGTACATCTTTGGCCTTTTGGACATGTGTTTACATGGACATTTTGGCTTACTTTTGTGTCAGAAACCAACCCCAAAGTTTGTAAAGTATTTTTGGATTGTATCTTGACTTTTACATTTAACAGCGTCTTATTACTTGAAACATTACAAAATACTTATATATATATATATATATATATATATATATATATATTTCAAGTAGTAGTAGGATTTGAACAATTATTAAGTAAATCATCGAGTTTTATATTCGAATATAAAGCTCGATGATTTACTTATATATATATATATATATATATATAACTGTACTAATGAGCTGTGATACAGCAAAACAGATCAGTCTGCAGATGACTACGCTTTCACTTCCTGATTGAGCACTCTGGAAGAATGGTAGACTTTGAAAAACAGCAGCTTCTCTGGCATGTACGCATTGCTTATTCAGTAATGAATTAGTGCACTCTGGCCTTTGGGTGTGTATAATGATAACATACACGCTAAAAAGTCTGCCTTCTTCTACCGAGCGCCCGTAACCCAGAGGTAGGATTGCCGACTGACGCCAATTCGATCGGGTTTCAATCCTGGGTTAAAAGCAATCGGAGTCTAACTGTACTGATGAGCTGTGATACAGTGAAACAGATCTGTCTGCGGATGACTATATATATATATATATATATATATATATATATAGTCATCCGCAGACCAAAAAAAAAATATATATATATTCCAAAAGATTTTTTTATTCATGTTTATAACTCATACCATTTTACTGTATAAATTTATCTGGTGATATTTCTATTTTTTCAAAACTTACATATAAAACAATCATACAACGGACAGAAAATGTGTGGTTATTTTTGGTTGGCATAGACTAAACTAAACTAAGTATTTTAATCAGAAAATATTCTGTACGTGTGCGTTTTAAGCAAAGAGTTATTCAGTTCTAGACGTAATTATTGTAGTGCGATTTGCAAAAACGTGTTTTGAGGATTTCTTAACTAGTCTAATAAATTTGTGGTAGTTAAAGGCTACAGGGCTACTCAACTTCGATGAATGAAGGACGTTAGTCTCACAAACATGAATAATGAGTCCGATCCTCATTGGGTTTTCCACATTGCTGACATTGTACAAAAATTTTATCTCAATTCATTTTTACTAACGACACAATTTTACAATAGGTTAAAATGTAGATATTTATAAATAAATAAATATACACTGCAAAACGTTGCAGTTTTCTTAATATATTTTACGCAATAATATGCTAACAGAATGCTTATACTAAAAAGTGTAAAAACGTGTAAATTATCCTATTTTAAAAGTAACTATTGGAGGTAATGTTAATAACAAGGAAGGGAATAAAGCGAAACACGGACAGAAAAATGATGATCGATAATTCTCCTTAGCCAAAATGAAAATAAATGGGCATTTTGTAAGAAACAATGGTGTGTTCATTGTTTTCTAATTCACAGTGAAGTGAAATGCATGCCTTATGTATTTCCGAATTGACTATTTTTAATTTATTCTTACGTAAAACACCACCATCTTTTAACTATTCGAGATTGTCCATGCTGTATATTTGTTTCATTATAAACTGTCATCTCTTCACAAAAATAAATTATAAAGGTTCTTCATGTCTTTTGCAGAACCGCAAATTGATGATACATTTTACACAGAATCGGCAGGTTTGTTAGCTGTTTCTAGAGAACATAGGACAAGTGGGAAAAATATTTCATACTATTACCTTTACCCTTAAGATCTTTTTATGCATTTTCTTTTCATAAAATAATGTTATATATATATATATATATATATATATGTGTGTGTGTGTGTGTTTGTGTATTTGTGTGTGTGTTTGTGCAATTTTGTTATTACAATGGTTTATAAAAGCATTATACCACTACACAAAAGATTTCATGTTTCAGAACAATACTGTTATTCTTCAGATTATATGTTATAGTAAATGTTGAAAATGATTTATTTTAATAATTTAAGATGAATCTATGGTTATTAAGAGAGTGGAGGAGTAATAGTTGCAGAATATGCTATTCAGGTATGTTAATATTGTTCAATCAAAAATGAGAATCAGGTAACATGGAGTCAAAGATCTGGTTTGCGAATGAAAGCAGGAATGCTTGATGTCTAGACATAACTTCTTAATTTTGACTGGATAAGATACATAGTGGTACCATAGATTATTTGAATGGGAAGACAAACTTTAACAGTTAGTTGAAATTTTCTTTTTTTTTTTAAATTAGATTTTGTATTTCTTCATGAGTAAAGGGCTGGTATGTTTGGGTTGGAACTGGGATTAAGTTGTGGTATACTTATTTTAGTCTTCTTAACTAAAATAAGTATACTTATTTTTTGGGTCGTTTATTTTAATAAAATAATTTTTAAAGTTATATTGGAGCATAAGTTATGAATGAAACATTGTAATGAGGTTTTTTAAAAAAGATATTTTGTCTGACTAAGATACATAGTAGTAACATACATTATTTAAATGGATAAACAAATTTTGACAGCAGGTTGGATATTAGATTTTTTGGTTTTCATACTACCTCATAAGTAAAATGGCTGGAATGCTTAGGTTATAATTAGGCTTGAATGATTATTTTATAGGTAATTGCAGGTAAGAAAACTAATGCGGTTCCTTTATTTTAGTAAAATATTTTTTTTATTTTCAAGTTATATTAGAGCTTAAGTTATAAATGAAACATTTCAATTTATTAAATTTTAAAGAGAATTGTTTGTCTGGGTAAGATACATTGTGAGACCAAACACTATTTAAATAAGTAAACAATTTTTAACAGCAGATTGTACTATCTCATGAGTAAAGGGGCTGGAATGTTTAGGTTAGAATTAAGATTAAATAATTATGGTACACTAAGGTATATTGTAGCCACGAAAACCAATTAAGTATTGTGTGGGTTACTTATTTTAGCAACTATAATTTAATTTCAGGATATTTTTATAATTATTTCAGCATTATTTTTATTAGTAACAGATTTTATGTGTGTGTATATATATATATATATATATATATACGAAATCCGTTACAAAATGGTTTAACTGACATATTTATAATTTACTTGTTTAAACATTTTTCATGGATACTCGTATTTGAGTAGAGACTGTTTTATAAATAAGCAGTATTTTTTATTTATATCTAGCGGCAGGAATAATTGAGAAATCTTGTTGGGAAAATACGCGTCCTCTGGCAGGATTCGAACTTGCGTCCCCTAGGGAAAGTCATCAATTGTTCTAAACCACTCTACAATGAAAACAGAGCAGATAAAAATTATCTGACAAATTAGGAAAATATGTGTTTAAGAAGTATTATTTCGGGCTTTGTTTGAATTGTAAGTTCCTCGTGATCGATTGGTTTAAGACACGTCAGGTTAATTGACGGTTTCCCCTAACGGATGTATATTTTTCTGACAAGATTTCTCCATTATTCAAGCCGGTAGATATACGGAGAAATATATTGTTTAATTATAAAAAACAGAGTATCTACTCAAATACGAATATCCTTTAGAAATAATATTTAAAATATATATATATATATATATATATATATATATATATATATATATACACACACACAACTTGCCTCTGCGGGATTAAATCCAGGTGAGGTCAACAATAAGCAACAGGTGAAAATAATATTGGTCATAGATAAATCCGAAAGAAAATAACGACTTAGAGGTAAATTTAAATATTAACACTGATCCATCCAGAGAATTCAATTTAATTAAAGTTATACATTTAAAGAACTAATATTTATTGCGTATAAAAAAATCAAATTTTCTGAAAACGGATTGCCATTTTGACGAGTAAATTTAACATCGGTTTCATCTGAGAGAACAAAACATTGAGAAAATTAATTGTGTGTGTGTGTGTGAAAAACGGATGTAAGAGAAGCGGGAAGAAAAAAGAAAAAAGAGAAAACGTGGCAGATTCTTGTTATCGAAATCTGTATGATTGCTACTTTGGTGACAGAAGCGAAAAGAGATACAACAAAATAAATTAAAAATAAATATAAGAAAAATATGTCAAACAAAATAACGGCTTTTCAAGGTTCTTGTTAAAGGGTCACTAATAATATTAATATCAGAATAAACTGGTTAAACAGAAGTTAAAAATTAAAGCGAGACGGAAAATAAATTTAAGAACGGGAAGTTATATAATATAATTAAATCATATTGCTATTAATTAGAAATAAAACAACTATTTTAAGGAACCTTTTGAGATTAGTTATTAGGAAATTAAATTTAAATCTATGACGGTATTAATACCAAAGCAATCTGGTTAAAAATAAGTTAAAATAAAAGGAGAGATCTTTAAGGAATATAGATTTAAGAAAGGTAAGTTATCATAATATTTAACTATACGGTTAAAAAGAAAAAAAAAACAACTATTTGAAAGAATTTTAATTTTAGATTAATTATAAGGAAGTTTGTATCTAAATTTAAATTTATGATGGCATTTACTTTATAAATTCTTTTCTTAGTTCAAAAGCAAATTTTACTCAGGATATATTAATATTCATTTTTTTTTTTTGTTAAGTAAACAAGGATTGCATCTATCGTAAAGGTTATTGAAGGTGCGGACCGAACCTATTAATCTCCAACTCACCAATCTCCACTTAGGTCGATCCTCTTTCATTTCTCAACAATCTTTGAGAAAGGAAAGTTTAGAATTTTATATTCGGGTTGGAAAAGGAGTTTTCTGGAAGTAGTAATGTTGTTTAAATTCCCTCGCCAAAATTTCAATGTAAACTTGATAATATTTTTGTTATTTTTAGGGAAATATTGACTTGGGAAATCATTTAGGTAGACTTACATTTACGTTCCACGTGGATGGAACTGAAATTGCAAGTGGTTATTATACCAGTTTTAAAATTAGTTCTATCTAAATTTTTACAATCTATCTATTGTGAGAATGATATTCATGTGTGGAAGAATAATAGAAATACTATTAAACTTAGTTAATGATTCTACATAGGGGATTATTGTTATGAAACTATTTACTTACCAATTTCAGAAAATATTTCCAAATGTTAATGTTAGATATTTTACAAAATGAGTGGTGGTTAAACCATATAACATTCCTTTTTATACATCTACCTCTCGTTTTAGATGACTCAAATTTAACAACAGGTTCTAAATATACCAATTTGTGCTTAAAGCTGCTTTCCTGGAGGGCTTTCTTATATAACATTTTACTTTCATGGAAGATCCTAAACTTCGAAGACAACCGGTAATTTCTTGTATTAACAGTGGTGGGATGATGTCCAAGACAGTTTTTATGTTAGAGGAAATTTCAGGTTTAAAACTTAGTATTTAAAGGCCCTTATAATTTTCTTATGGATAATAGTGGTCAATAGCCCATTGCTATTAGGGATGAACATAAGACCGTCATAACGGTATAAGCCAGTTTGTTTTAAGTTCTTAGATACTTGGGGTCACAAAGGTATAAATCCCTACTAGATAAGCAACTGGGGTTGAATTATATGCCTTCATAGAGACATTAAATTTGTTGAAAGGAACTTTGGTTCAGGTGGAATTGTCAAAGGTTAGAATCGACTTTCTAGCGAATAGAATAATCTTAATATTCCAATCAATAATCTCTCGATAGTTTTTATCGAAGTTAATACAGCAATCTAAAAGGTTTTTATAGATAGAAAAATAAAAATCTATGATATCAGAACTTTCTTTAATATTGGTAAACCGTCAATAGTATCAGAAGAATATTGGTAAACCGTCAATAAAGTATCAGAAGAATATTGGTAAACCGTCAATAGTATCAGAAGAATATTGGTAAACCGTCAATAGTATCAGAAGAATATTGGTAAACCGTCAATAGTATCAGAAGAATATTGGTAAACCGTCAATAGTATCAGAAGAATATTGGTAAACCGTCAATAGTATCAGAAGAATATTGGTAAACCGTCAATAGTATCAGAAGAATATTGGTAAACCGTCAATAGTATCAGAAGAATATTGGTAAACCGTCAATAGTATCAGAAGAATATTGGTAAAGCCGTCTAATAGTATCAGAAGAATATTGGTAAGCCGTCAATAGTATCAGAAGAATATTGGTAAGCCGTCAATAGTATCAGAAGAATATTGGTAAGCCGTCAATAGTATCAGAAGAATATTGGTAAGCCGTCAATAGTATCAGAAGAATATTGGTAAGCCGTCAATAGTATCAGAAGAATATTGGTAAGCCGTCAATAGTATCAGAAGAATATTGGTAAACCGTCAATAGTATCAGAAGAATATTGGTAAACCGTAAATAGTATCAGAAGAATCCTTCAATGGCGGAGAATTAATATTAAAAAGATCCTTTGGGATTGACCTCGAAGCCCTTATTTTCGGATTTACCATACACACGTTAAACTCTTTATGTCCACTGGCATTAGATTCACAAAAAATATTTTTACATGACCTTGTAGCTATTCAGGAACATTAGTTAGTGAAGAGCCATACAAGGGAATATGGTGGAAGGTAATTATCCATTTTCACGGAATTTTAATATTTAAAAATGAAGCAAAGCCAACATTGATGTAAGCGTTCGAAGCGGATATAGGCTACGCTTAGATGAACACCTGATTCAGAATCATAAAGAAAAATAAAACGGCAGCTTAATTTTTATGTCATTCTTGACGTTGTTATTGCTTCAGACATGTTTGGAATCAACACCATAGGATTTATCAGCTTTTGACTTTCTTTGTGTTGTCTGTTTTGACGGCAACTTTAGGGTTGTTACACTAGCTTACTTTCGAGGACTAGATTTTGAATTTCGCTACTTGCAACTTTTGGTGAAACTTCGACAAAAAAGCTGGGATAACATTCGCCTTGAATAAGAAATAATTCAAACTTTAGTAGATGTGAAGTTTATCCTAATATGTTAATTACAGACAATCTAGCAACCCTGGTTAGCATTTCTAACAAATCTCAGGTAAAAATCCTGTTTCCAATTCAATAGATCGAATATAAACTAATTTTTCTACTAGTTCTTATCCTAGAGAAAATTATAATATCTTTATTTACATTAAAAGAAAATATAATTATGCCTATAGTAGCTGTATTTCTTGGTGAAAATTTGCATTCATTTCTAAACACGACTTGAACGATGTTCAATGTTGAGTGACAAAATTTGTCTAACCAAAGTCTAGACGAAAATATTGTATAAATTGAAGGTATAATTTAAATAATTATTAATTGATAGAAATACTTATGAGTTAGTAGTGAAAAAATAATCTCAGCTCTATCAACATTTCAAAATTGAAAGTCATCTTGTTTTTGAACGCCTGCTTCAACGGGCTGAGAACCTTTCAACACATTACAGTTCGTGAGTTCAGAAAATAACTAAGGCGAAGCGGAAAAGCGGCGAGCTAAACAGATCGTGATAAGAATAGCCTAAGTTCGGCCTCGCTATCTTCTTCTATGTGCCCTCAGGACGTAGGCGATCATGGTTCTCCACGTCTCCCTATCCTTGTGGCTCTTAGTATGTTTGTTTTTGTTACTCCTGGCAACCCCAGTTCCGTCATCCAACTGATCAGGCCCTGCAAATATCCGCTGCCTTCCTCTGTCTCTTTCCTTCTATCTGGCCAGTCAGTATCAGGTTCTCCAAGCTCTCCTTCCTCATTGCGTGTCCCAGAAACTTCAGTTGTCTCTTCCTGATGCTCAGTATTAATTTCCTTTTTGTTGCCATTCTTTCCAACACCTCATCGTTGCTTGCATGCTCAGTCCACGATATCCGCAGCATCCTTCTGTAGAACCACATTTCCGCTGCTTCCAGTTTTGTCCTCATTTTCGATGATATTGTCCAGTATTCACTGCTGTATTGAAGAATTGGCATCACATAACAATCCAGCACTCTTTTTTTGTTTCTAGAGAAATTTTCCTGTGTGTTAGTACTTTACTCAGCTTCTGGAACGTGTCCTTTGCCATACCAATTCGCCTTCGGATCTCTGTGTCGCACTTTCCATCTCCTGTTAGAACACTTCCTAGGTATTTAATTTTTTTTTTCAAAATGCTATTGTGTTTGTTTTATCTTCTTCATATCTCCAAGATTTACTGTAACTATCTTATCATGAGAGTTAAATGTTGATAGTTTAATAAACCCAGTGATATAAGAATGATCGGTATATACGTCAACTATATATAATAGCTTCTGGTATATAAAAAGGAAATCTAGGAAAAAGTTAAGAAATATACTTCAACGTGTTCAATGATTGGTCGATTTGTTTGTTTAACGGCATGTAAACTCCTTATGGGTCATTTAATGCCGAAACTTAATTTTCTTGAGAGCTTGAAGTAATAAAAATATGATTTTCGTTAGTTTGCTTTCATAGTTAAATACATGGTAGATGATACTCAGCTTTTGTGCATATACCCGTTTGTGTAGACAATTACAAGAGCCGGTGAAATGTGTGTTTTATG
Organism: Ascarosepion bandense; assembly: GCA_037127315.1. Classification (NCBI taxonomy): domain Eukaryota; kingdom Metazoa; phylum Mollusca; class Cephalopoda; order Sepiida; family Sepiidae; genus Ascarosepion; species Ascarosepion bandense. The sequence continues at coordinate 1,344,843 of JBBBDQ010001192.1, forward strand.
CTGCAGTTAGTTATCTTTTGAAATACAGCTTGATTTCTTTAAGAAATTGTAAGATATGATATAGATTAATGCTGTAAAAGTATTCTTTCTTATTGGATGTTTGATTTTGCATAGCAGCCCATCAACCTCTATGGGTCATTTAACGTGAAAATCTAAATATTTTTTAACATTTTTATGGCTTAAACTGCCAACAAAATTTATCATTCGTGATTTTGCCATAAGATTTATTGTTGGTAATTCTACTATAAATACGTATCATTGGAATTTTTAAAATATAAAATGTATTACTGGTATTTTTAATATACAAATGCATTTTTATAATTTCATAGTGTATGGAGGTTTACTATAGTTTAAGCCCTAACATGTTACCACCTCGGATCAAGGTGGACCTAGGAACAAAAAGTGCTCAGTGCTTAAATTAGTATTTTGGTAATGACCACATTGCGATAGACAATAATTGTGCAGCAGAGAAGTTTGGCAAAAGTCAATAAAATGAAAATTATAGCGTTCCCAAGAGAACATTTTTTTTAATCATTTCACCCCGAGCAAGGCGGAAACGCCACTGATGTGCAGGGGGCTACATAAATGTAAAAAGATTAATTAGAAAAGAGTGAGGAGTACAAACTAGTTAGAAAGGAACAATAGAAAGCTGAGAAAGCAGGTGCGTTGACAGATACATAGGTGGAGAGAAAGGGAAAGTTATACGGGGTGGGGAGAGTGGTTAGTAGATGAGTATTGACTTTGCATTTAAATTTCTGGAGTTTGTAGCCGTCAGGAAAGCAAGAATACGGGAGCAAGTTCCGGAGAGAACCAAGAAGAGGAATGAGGTTTTAAGCAATACTTCCTGGTGGGTATGAAGGCATCAATACCAGCTTTCACCCATGACGAGACCTCAGAGGCACAGTCATCAACTGATAGGTCGAATACTTTCCCCCAAGGGACGTCGCAGTGGAAATCGCGAAAGGCATCCCAGTCAGCTTTTTGGTAGAGGTAGGAGGTCCTATAGGTAGGGGGCTCCTGGGGGGAGTTGGTATTTATACTTTAGATAAAGTAACCGAGACAGTGAATAAAACTGAGCACGGCTTATATAGGAACGATAGATCAATTTTGGTGAGAAATTTTAATCATAGAATGAGTGACACAATACAAAACAAAACTATTGATCTGCCCAAATGTCAAAGATTAAAAATTACAATTTCAGCAAAACTGATGGTGGTAGAATTCATGAACTAAAAATAAAAATCTGAACAGATTTACATTTGCTCCATTCAGGAAGCTTAAAAATAATTTACCTTGCATAAGTGTGCAATCAAACCACTCAAGGAATGTGTTTAAACATATACCTAACGGAAAACAATAAAAGTTACCTAAAAACCCTTCCAATGTTTAAATATTTGGTTAAAAAAAAGGGATTACTAGATATTCCTCAAGAAGTAATGTTTATAAAATTAATTTATTCTAATAGTCAGTCATTCAGTTAAGTGCCATACGTGAAACACGCTTGGGCGATCATATCTCGAAAGAGACATGACTGACTGGGCAGAAGATTATCCCGTAGTAGGTTGCCATTGCTTTCTGCGGTAGACTGGTTGCCAGCCAAGGCTATAGAACCCAATCTGTCCTGTTATTTAACTCATAACTGGGTGAAAGAGACGGATTAATACCTTTCCCAAGGGTATTTGCACGTAAGTGAATGCAATGAATTCAACTGGAATTCGAACTCGGCTCCCTGATTTATCGTTCCGAGCCGATATCCACTGCATCACAACACACATCCTATTCTAACAGTACTTCGTCTAAATAATAGGCAGAAATGTACTAAGTTTATGTGTCTATTCAATACTACAGCGGAGACCAGGAATAGTAAAAATTTTAACTACACACACACAAAAGAAAAGTTAAAACAAAAATGTAATAAAATATAAGGATATTGAAAAAGAGACGAATGGTAGGAAAAAGGACAATTTTAAAGCAGGTTTTCATTTCTCAAATTAGAATTGAATCAGAAACGTCAATAAGTCAGTTTAATATATAGCTTACTTGCGCTAAGTAAAATCTTTTCGGATTTGTTACCATCATGAAATCTCTTATCTGCCTCGTTTCTAATCGTAGACAAACAATAAAGGAAGACAAAGACTTTATTATGAACATTGTAATTACCTGGCTTTAATCGGCGAAAACTTTATTCGTTGGTTCGTCGCAACCTAAACCATAAATCTGAAGACTTTTGTCTTGCTAATAAGTCCTTTCTCTTTCACAAGAGCTTAGACACAGTCGCGAATTTTGATGGTGTCTCGAGTCTTCAAAATAAATTTATTGCTAGCCATATGCGTTGGTTCATCAGAAAATTAGGAATTCCCAGACAGTCGCCATTTTTAATCTGATGTATGCTTTATATTTTGCTAAGTTCTCCGTTTTAATCTTTTATAACAAAGTTTGTGAAGACAAAAATGGAGCTTATATTTTTTAAGCGACTTTTTTTAATCGCTCATTAATATTGCAAGTAAAAAAATTTAATTTTCAAGTATTGATAAGAAAGTTTCTTCCTGAGTCATATTTAACAATCCATGCATCAACTACAGTGTTTATATAACCTTATGTATACCAATCTTTTCAAATATACTCATCTAAATATGTGCGTAAATATACTTGCTTATTTGAGAACAGAAGGCGAAGATCGTTAAAGTGACAGAATTCACTATTTCAATCTCAAAAAAGAAAAAAAAAGCTGATTCTGCTTCGTTGTCGGTTATTATTTCTGTATACAAGTATACTCTTGTAAATTGATATTGGCGCTACACTCTCTTTCCACTACTTCACTTAATATTAATTTGCATCAGAACTCAATGGACAACCTTGACATAAACAAATATATTTCTTTTTTACTCACACACACTATATGGTATGTGTCCCCAAGAATGTACTGACTTTTGACTTTTTGTTTTTTTTAATCCATGCATTTAATTTAAACCGTTGATATCTTTTTAAGCGAATAAAAATTAATATTTTTTAATTTTAACCATAATCGTGTTTGCAAGTCAAATACTTCATTATATAAAGAACGAATAATTTTTTTGTGACACCACACACGCACGTATATATATATATTATAAATTATAGTTTAGAACATATTCAAATTATCGATTACAAAGTGTACATTTTGTTTCGACATTGAAAGGACAATGTCTCACATTACCTGATGAGACATTGTCCTTTCACTGTAGAAACAAAATGTACACTTTGTAATAGATGATAATTTGCACATGTTCTAAACTATAATTTATAAGAAATATTCATAGCTCTATTTTATATTGAGCACTGTTTTAAATTAATGTTTTGAACGTTGTTAATTTTTTCTTCGTTCCTTATTCAATTGTATATATATATATATATATATATATATATAAAACTGAAATTCGGATTATATAAATAGTCGTCAAAAATTAATGTTTAAAAATGCTATAATAATAATACAAATACTTCATAATAGAACATTTAACCCAGTCAAGAGATTCAGTCGAATGTCATTCATATTGTACAATAAAAATATGTAACGAGTAAATCTCATCATTTGATGATAATAGCACAAAAAAACACAACGATGTATTTTGTAAGTAAAAAGCTTAGTGAATTAATAGCAAAGACATAAATTCTATTCTTTATATAAAAATAATGGATTATAATAATGTAGATTGTAAATGTTATTTGTGCAAAAGTTCTTCAGGAAAAAACGTTGCAAAGTTCTGATAAAACGTGTATTTTTATCATTGCATTTTGTTTCAGCTGAAATGAATACAAGCACAATTAATAAAATTTGTTGATATTTTTATTAAGGCATGCATTACTACTATGTAACTTTTTTTTTTAGAATTCACCTAATTCAAAATTCCGGTACAGCTTATTTATAGAGAGTTACTGAATGAGGTGTGTGAGAGGAATGAAAAGTAGGTGAAGATTATGCGGATGACGAGGATAAAAAACTGACTCGTATACGGTTCAAGGGTCAGCCTTTGTCTATCCTTCTCACACTCATAATCTTCATTATCCACCTTTTTACATATTTATTTTAACCTCAGAAAGCGTTTTTCTTGTTTTCTGCGTTATTATAATCAAGTAATGAGATTTACTATTAATATATATTTTCATGATTCAGTTTGAATGAAATCCGAACTAATCACTTGACTTTCACGCAATAAGTAATGACTTGGGTTATGCAGAAGTTGTATCATTTTTTTATAATTGCATTTTAAAATTTTAATCTTTGATGACTATTTCATCTGAATAATAATTTTTAATCACCAATAATATTACTGTTATTTATTACAAGTAACCTACTTGACTCATAGGCACAAAAAGTCTACTTCTGCCCCCAAAATAATCTACTTATAAATTCGACTTCTAAGATTTTACTTTATCATTTTATGTTTAAGTTTTAGTTTAAATTAAATTATTACTGAAGAAAAAATCTTATTAGTAATGAAAATGCCGTATTTACAGTATTTACATTATTCGGACTACTGTTTTCATTTTTGTTGCCATTTGTACGACGTTTCGGCGGTTGTACTCTCCGGCTTTCTTCAAGTGCTAGGAATTCCGAACCGAACCTTTTATTACAATCACTGAGGTATATCATTTTCATTCCTGGCGTAGTAGTAATACCGCGATTGGAAGTAATGAGTTATCTTCCTCTAACCCTGCAAGTTACCTTTTCACTACTGCTGTAGCCTGATATTGAACTCACAACTCTTTTGGTCAAGTCACTGGAACTAACCAAGGAATGAGAATGATATACCCCACTGATTGTAATAAAGGTTTTGGTTCGAAATTCCTAACACCTGAAGAAGGCCGGAGCGTACAACGACCGAAACGTCGTACAAATGGCAACAAAGATGAAGACAATTGTCCGAATATTGTAAATACTATCTCATTTCAGAAATATAGGCGAATACTAAAATACTGCATATTTTATTACTGGTTGAATCGTGTGACGGACAGAGGGACGGACACTGTTCTTATTATAGTATAAAAGATATGAAATTGTGACTGATGCATAGATAGACGCAGCTCTTTTTATAGTATAGATTATTTTAATAGATGGACCCTTGTAAAATTCTCGGGCCTCGACAAAAGCTATCCGTTATCTCACGCTTCGTATTTTTTTATATTTCTTTGCTTGTATTTTCTCATTCTCTTCCTTATCCATTCCAATGTCTGTTGTCTATCCAGATTTTTCATTCCGATTTGCGTTTTAATATTTCCATCGTTATACCTTGATATTTAGTCAGAAAGCCTGTTTTCTCTTCTTCAACCTTTCCCCACTTTTTTCTTTTGTGCCATATCTCTTAAGGACGTTGGCGATCACAGATTTATACCACTTCCTATTCTTTGTAGTTTTTTTGCAATGATTGTCTTTTGATGATCACCGCATCTTCTCATTCTGCCAAGCATTTACAAAAAGCTCGTTAGGAAAGATATTTATTGCTTTCGTTTGTCATTTTTACTTCAGTATATCCAGGCCTTTCTCATTAGTTTCCATAACTTTCAACTGCGTTTGATTTTATGTATAAATTTCCCTTTCGCTTCAATAAAACTTTCTCGTTACTTACATGTCCCATATATAGTATTCTCAGTATCCGTCTGTAAAACATATGTTGCCTCAAGTCGTCTGTGAGGACTGACAAAGGACTGATGTTACATAGTATTCCAACACTCTTTATAACATTTTTTGTTCTCTTGATAATTTGCTTCGTTTTTTGAAGACATTTTTAGCTATTCCAATGCGTCTTCATATTTTGGTGTCACATTTTCTGTTTGTTAGCAAAACTTCTCAGATGTTTAAAATTCAAGACTTGTTTTTTTTTTTTACCGACGTCTAATTCGTAGCTCGCATCTTTGATGTTTTTCTCTGGTAGACAACCATAAATGATGTCTTCTCGCAATCAATGTGTAATCCTTTCTTTTGCTTTTTCTAACCTCAAACCATTCTTCATTAATAATAATTTAATCTTTCCTTATCTGCCTTAATTTTTTTTCTTTTTTAATTTTTCCTTTTAATATCGCAAATTTCATGGTGAGAAAACCCAACTGTTTCTATTTGATTCTTTTCCTATCTACCTTTACAAGTTTAATGACCGTATATATTCTCCAGGTCGCTGCACAGCTTAGCCCATGAGCATTCCCTCCACATATCTGAGTTAAATACTGAAGAGGTATTCATTCATGCAAGTGAACCTATCCATCTCCACGTTAAACAACAACCAGTGTCTTCTCACTTAAATTATCTTCTTTGTCACAGACATATCTACGTTGATTCCAACGGAGCATTGCGACATTGATTTCAGCCCAGGAAGACCCCTGCCAAACAATACCGCATGATCGTATCTATAGAGAATAGTTCTACCCTACTGTACTGTACAGCCATCGATCATATCTATCTAAGAGCAACGACAATTAAAAACATAAAATTTACTGGGGCAAACTCTAGAAAATTACAGTTATTGTGATTATTATTTCTTTTTCTATATGCCGTGTCCCTTCAAGGTGTGGAGCTTATTTAAGTAAATATAATGCATCACTTACGAAGATGAAGCGTTTAAAAAAATAGACAATATGGACAAAGGTATAAAGATCGTACGGAAGGTTGAGACTGACAGTCACTATATATGTATTAGGGAAACACATATCAAAATGGAAGCAGTTTCTGTGTGACGTTTCTTTCATTAAGACGTTATCGGACTAATGTCTACATTGATGCAACTATACATGCGCACAAAGGATTTGAGAAGCTGTAATTTTAAATGAGAAGTTTTAATTTTTCCTTCATTTTCAATATGTAACCATGTGTAATCACACTAGCGTAAACTTCATTACCACGTTGTCATAAATTTCCCTTTAAATTATATATATATATATATATATATATATAATTTCCCTATAAATATTTAAATAAATATATATATATATATATATATATATATATATAATATATAATTTAAATATATATATATATATATATATATATATATATATATATATAATTTAAATTTATTATATATATATATATATATATATATATATATATATATATATATGTGTGTTTATTTGTGCGTGGATATAATTGGACATTGAAGTCAACACCCAGTGGCGACCTCTGTTTCAGGCAAAACGTATTCTTCAGGCCTTGTGTGTTGTTTCCTTCTTGATATTTTATATATGAAAGTCAGTAATGCATTGTGCATACTGTATTGTAGGATTCTGTTATTTTTTGTGTGCTGGGTTTGTTTATTTGTTTATTATTTACTTAGTTTATTTGTTTCTTGTAAGTTTTTATTACTTGTTTGTGTCTATTTTGTTTTATTTATTTTCACTTATTTTTTGTTTTCAGATTTTTAGTTTTAAGTAGCGTAGTAAAATCTGCCTTTTGCGAAGAGTTCCAATTATTTTGGTCTGGGAATAACAATTATAGCTATTTTTTCTCGAGGCACATCACAGTAAAACACCGATTCTCTTACGGTCGCTGAAGTTAAACAACTTCGAGCCTCGTCAGTACTTAGATGTGCGGCTGGTGTAATGGTTCGGAATTCTAGTTTGATTCATGATATTCACTTACTTGCAAATATTATTGGGAAAAGTATTAATCTATCTTTTCTGCCAAATATAGGTTAATTAACAAGACTTGTATTCTAAACCATTATTACATAAAAATATATGTTTACAATCTAAAAATATTTGCTGGTTTTAAATAACACCCAACTAGTTGATAAACCGTAGAAAACGAATCGATCAGTCAATTCAATGTGTGGTCAATCGTGGCTAAGCAACGAAAATAATTTAATAGTTTGGGAATTTAAATATACTGGAAAGTGCGCCCTCGCATCTGACTGCAAATAGCCGGCTTGCTATAGATTTATGGCCAAAAATTGGATATATAAAGTGTGGATATTTACGAAACGCTGTTTTGCCTTTGAACCTAACTCTAGAACCAATTAAAATTAAGAACGAGAAAAATATTAAATGAGCTGCGTTTAGAGTAAATGACCTTTTAGACATTTAACATTTGAAAAAAAATCTATTGATGTAACTTTGTTCAAATAGACAAAAATGAAAAAAAGGGAAAATATAGACACACTCAAATGATGTCATACAAACATAAGACGCACTCACACGAGGAAACACGAACGCATACAGAGAAACATATAATCGAAAATGTGTTTATGTTAATCTAATTACAAATATATCTCGATCTACTCAGTAATTAGTTATTAAGAAAAAATGAAAATATTTATCTTACCAACTTGTAATTTATCAGAAAAAACATTTTAGATATAAAGTATTTTTCTGATATTTATGCTGAAATGAGTATATATATGAAATGAGTATATATATATATATATATATATATATATATATACTCATTTCAGCATAAATATCAGAAATATATATATATATATATATATATATATATATATATAATATATCTAAACTTATTTATAAATGGAACTGTGTGTGTGTGTCCGTCCGTTACCTATAGACTCCGAAACGGCTGAACCAATTTTCTTGAAAATTTAAACCGTTGTACTATAAGCGTCTGCAAGTGTTCTGAGCTAGGTTCTGAGCTAGGTTTTGTGTCGAGGTATCCCCGATAAATATCAAAAATCGATAATCGAAAAAAATCAGGTTATAAAGGAGTGGTCTGATTTTAATCAAATTTGATATACTCATAGACAAAGACAAGAAACGATATTCAAAGGTTTCATGGTTGCAGTTCTTACAATAGTGCATAAAATTGATAATATATATATATATATATATATATGAAAGGCAAGAGGCTTTAGACGCACAGACAAAGTTCCATTTATAAATAAGTTTAGATTTGAAAATGTACATGAAGACAATTTATTATAAATGCATGCTCTTAAGATTTTGTCATCGCATTGTTTTCAGATTGATGTCTGTTATGATCCAGACATGCTGGAAACGCGACGTAATGGAATCAAAAGCAGCAATCCACATTTCGATAAGTATTTGGCCGCATGCTTGCTCTATTGAAATTTTAATTTCAGCGATTATGGCTGGCTTTGTTGCGTAGATTTTGCTTTTAAGCATTTCCACAAGAAAAAGTCTGAAGGAGTGAGGTCCGGTGAGATAAGAGGATATTCTACATAACCTCATCTTCTGATCAATCATTTTGGCAAGAGTCAGTTCAAGTACAATCGTATATCACGATAGTTATGTGAAGATGGCCAATTTTGCTGAAAATAAAATTCCTCATCTCCCAAGACTTGACATGATAGACAATTGCAGTGTTAGGTTATACACATTTTTTGAGACACTATATATATATATATATATATATATATATATATATAGGGAAATTGAAAATAAATTCTGACAATGTAAGATAGAAATAAATCTATATTTTGTTGTTTTCAAATATTTACATATATATCATGTACGAGCTTATGATGAACACAGGGATTCTACAAATAAATAAATATTACGTTGAGTAAAAATAACTTACGTTTTGTTAAGCACCTTTATTCTTAAACAAAGTAAAATTGCATTTTATTCAATTTACCATTATTTGTAGTGATATTTACTTGGGAGATCTTAACAAGTTTTTATGTGAAAAAGGTTTTTGACGAACTCTTGAATCTGGCTTCCATAAAAGATATTATCCCTATTAAAGCATTTTACAGAAACCAGAAAATGTGATGAGCAAGGCCATGTGAATAGGGTTGAAAAGATTAAGTAAGTTCCAATTTTTTCCCCGATGTTATTCTTGCTGTATGTAGCAATAAGGATAACGACATTATTCCATTGACAAAAGCAGGACATTTTTCGATTAAACAAGTACAGATACGTTGTAATTGGTGCACGTATAAATATGTATTTAGTGTTTTAAAAAAATTCCATGAATAATATCCTGACGAAAACACTACAAGCCAAAAGTTATCTTTCTTCCATACAGCTCGGCTGCGTAAATTTGTCTTTTTTTTCATAATCTGTTATTATGCATTTAAGAAACTGTTAGGACGATACATTCGTCATTACGATTGATTTCTAAAGCAGAAATTACTTATTAGTCAGTTTCATATTTAACAACACAGGAAAGGATAGTTTTTCTTAAGATAGTTCTTAAACAATATAACTGAGTATTTGGAACATCCACATGTGACAATGGGATGATCACAACGAGCGTCACTGTTGAGAAGTTTCAGAAAAACGTATCACGGATTGACTTAAACTTTGGGAATGAAAATGAATAGAGAGAACTATCAGTAAAATCACTTGCACATCAGTAATGTGATTATAAGTCATCTAGATATACGTAAGGGTGGAATATAGATAGGATGGAATCTGAAAGTTCAGAATAATAGTGAAAGTTAACGTTCAAAAACTGAGTTAAATATTGAGGGATTGAGACGAGTCCTTAGAAACAGATGAAAGTGTGCAGGATTACCCTGTCATATCCATATGGAAGCAAATTCAAGACAACCTCCCCACAGATGGAGAGACTTGAAGCGACGAAGCTGTGGATACAACGAGCAAAATACGTGAGTCATAAAGAAGTTTGAAGGAAAACAAGATCTAAAACGTAACTACTGCTGACAATCAGGGGAAGAGAGATAATATTTCTGGAATAAGTAATAAAAAAATAAAGAATTGATAGATTTTTACATCCGCGGGATATTCTTCTTCTTCTTCATGTGTCGTGTCGCTTCAGCACGTAAGCGATCATGGATTTCCACTTGGCTCTGTCTCTTGTCACTCTAAGAATTCGCTCCCAAACCCCACTGCCATCCATTTGCTTAGGCCTAACAAGTAGGTCACGCGCTGCTTCCCCCCTCTCTCTCTCCCTCTATCCATCCTGTTAGTATTAAATTCTTCAGGACTTCCTTTCTCATTACATGTTCCAGAAACCTGCTCTGTCTCTTATGTTAAGTATGAGTTTTCTCCTCGTTTCCATCCTCTCCAACACCTCGTTTTTAATCACGTGCTCAATCCATGGTATCCTCAACATCCTTCTGTAAAACCACATTCCAGCTGCCTCAAGGATCTCCATCCTTGAGAAGATCGTTCAACATTCACTGCCATACAGAAGAACTGATGTAACATAGCGATCCAGCACTCTATTCTTTGTTTTCCAACGAGATTTTCCTGTCTTTCAGTACTCTGGTTAGCTTTTGAAATGCGTCCTTGGTCATACCAATGCGTCTTTGGATCTCAACATCGCACTTTCCATCTTCTGTCAATATGCATCCACAGGTATCTAAATTTTTTTTTACTTGTTATATTTTAGTTTCTCCGACCTATACTTGGCATTTTGGGGTCTTAAATACAAAAGAAGCAGAATAAAACGGAGAGTGTCCTACTTGAGTTTGAGTGAATGGCTACAAGAACAAGATCAAAGTGTCAAAAGTGAGAAATATTTTAAGCAACGGTGGAAATGCAGTTGTGGATATTGTCACGATTGAAAGTACACGGCACATAAGAACAGGTAACGATTTCATGGAAATAAAGAGACACTGTCCATAACACAAGTTTTTATCTATCAAGCTCTCTAAATAAAATGAATGTCAAGAGAAAAAGATAAAAGATATAACAGGAAAGTCGTTAAATCGAGGAAGAAAAATGTATCCTGAAATGCTAACTCTCTAATATGAGAGATTTATACAAGAATATTAAACATGTTCCATGTCGATGTAACACTTTTACTAATCAAGTATGACAAGACAACAATATTGAACTGCATTAAAAAATAACTTCAAAGGAAGATTTAAAAGCGAAATTAAAGTCAATATAATCTATCAAGAAGATGAAGCGTTTATAGATATAAACAATATGGACATGTGTCTAAAGATCGTACTGAAGCGTGAGACAGAGTCACTATACACACACACACACACACACATATATATTAAAAAAGGATTAATTCAAAGATGTTGAATAGCCATTTCGATATGAAGATCCCCACGGGGGACGACACATCACCTCAGCAACAGAAAAAACCTTTGAGGAAAGGTTTTTTCTGTTGCTGAGGTGATGTGTCGTCCCCCGTGGGGATCTTCATATCGAAATGGCTATTCAACATCTTTGAATTAATCCTTTTTTAATATATATATTTGCTCTGTAATATTTTATTACATGGAGCTCTCTTCCTGTATCATTTTTTAATATTAAAATAAATTTTTAATATTAATTAGGATCGGGTTTTTTGGAATTTACCTTCCTGCTTTTTTCCCTTGGATTGAAGTATCTGAATTAAAAAAATATATATATATATATATATATATATATATATATATATATATATAAATAGATTAGAGAAATCCATATCAAAGTGGGAACAAATTTTGTGGTACGCGTTTCGTTCATTAAGACGTTATCGGACTACTGTCTACATTGATGCCACTATACATGCACAAAAAGTAGATGAGAAGCTGTAATTTCAAATGAGAAGTTTTACTTATTTCTTCGTTTTAGATATGTGTGCATGTGTAATCGCATTAGCGTAAACCTCACCATTTAATAAATTTCCCTAAGATTGTTTCTTATATATATATATATATATATATGACATTTTATACATGCAGTTCAGTGATGCATTGTGCGTGGTTTGTTACTTTGTTTATTATTTACTTAGTTTATTTGTTTATATTAATTTATTCTTCTTTATTTTTGTTTTATTTATTTTCAATAATTCTTCTTTGTTTTCAGATTTTAAAGGTCACGGATACTTGAATCAAGCAGGTACAAAAATTTAAATACCTGGGAAGTGTTACGACAGAAGGCGGAAAGTGCGACACAGAGATCCAAAGGCGAATTGGCATGAAGAAGGACGCATTCCAAAAGTTGAGTAAAGTATTAAAAAACAGGACAATTTCGCTAAAAACAAAGAAGAGAGTACTGGATTGCTACGCGCTCTCCGTCATTCAATATGGCAGTGAATGCTAGACAATATCATCAAAGAAGAAGGAAAAGCTTGAAGCAACTGAAATGTGGTTCTACAAAAGTATTCGGCGAATATCATGGATCAAAGCATATGAGCAATGATGAGGTCTTAGAAATAATGGAAACAAAAAGAAAATTAATACTGTGCATCAGGAAGACACGGCTGAAGTTACCGGGACATGCAATGAGGAAGGAGGGTTTGGAGAACCTGATACTAACAGGCCAGATACATAGAAAAAGAGACAGAGGAAAGCAACGGATAACATATTTGAAGGACCTAATCAGGTGGATGACGGAACGAGGGTTGCATGGTGTAACAGGAGGCGTGCTCAGAGCCTCAGGGATAGGGAAACGTGAAAAGCCATCATAACCTACGCCATGAAGGGACAGGGCACATAGAAAAAGAAGTCAAATCTATATTCGTGTCTGAATTTTGAGAAAAGTTTTGTTTTGGTCTGGGAATTGATAGTTGTAGGCCGATGTTCTATTCCTTATTTTCATGATATTTTTGGAGTGATTTGTTTTGTTTTAATCTCCTAGATATATTTAGAAAGCACTGTGCTGCTTGCGTAGTTACTCATATGTAATCTATATTTACATTCTTGATAATGAGCACATTAATCCATAAATATAGAATAACTTAAAACTATATATATATATGTGTGTGAATCTAGCTCATCAGTGTTACTCAGGCTGAATACCATTATCATAACAAAATAGCATTTTCAGTAGAAGAATTTAAGCCTCTAATTAGAAATGAAGTAAAACATGTGTCCATGCACAAAATATATTTGACAATCTGCCCTTATATGAAGGCCAACAAGATTATTTAACTTTACTTTTATAATTGTCTTTTAAAATAAAGAGACCGTCTTAATGCTTAGTGGGGATGAGGACATCTTAATTGTTTTATCACCTGCTGTTCAATATTTAATTTGAACTGAAGACAATTCACGCCAATGATTTACAATGTTTGTTTTTCCTATTGTCCAGATGTTGGCCATCTTATGTGAACTATATTTTGCTTATATCCATTTCAAACGCAAAAAATAAGACGAGTTGTTAAAAAAAAAAAGCAGCGTGGTGATGCTATAAGAAAATACACAATCTGTTTCCGTTTTAATTTTCAGCACATTTCTATGTCGGGCAGGATGTTTTTCCTACTGAATCCATCTTGCATATATACAAATCAACCATCCGTCCTTGCATGGAATACTGCTGTCACATATGGTCAGGCGCACCCGCTTTTCATCTCAGTGTTCTTGACAGGCTCCTTTGGAGCCTGTCAAGAACACTGAGATGTTTCCCTATTCCTGATGGCTCTGAGCACGCCTCCTGTTACACCATGCAACCCTCGTTCCGTCATCCACCTGATTAGGTTCTTCAAATATGTTATCCGTTGCTTTCCTCTGTCTCTTTTTCCATGTATCTGGCCTGTTAGTATCAGGTTCTCCAAACCCTCCTTCCTCATTGCATGTCCCAGTAACTTTATCTGTGTCTTCCTGATGCTCACTATTAATTTTCTTTTTGTTTCCAAATGTTTCTATAATGTGATAGGTACCGACTTGGCTGGTCGACTCCAGCCACTTTCTCACGGACGGGATGTGGCTTCCCTATGTCTGTTCTATAAATATTTTCATGGCTTCTGCTTCGACGAACTTAACTTACTGGTACCTCTGCAGCAGGCGTTTACTAATGCAACCAGACTGGCAACTGGGTCCCACAGATTCACTGTTAGATCAATTGTAGACGACAATTCTACTCCATCAGCATCTTTTCTCGCACTTCCTGCTTATGGAACTCGATTTCATATTCTTGCTTTCCTGACGGCTACAACCTCCAGAAATTTAAATGCAATATCAATAACCATCTCATAACCACTTGACTCTAGTTCTTTCTACATCACCCTGCATATCTTTTCCTTCCTCTCTACCTTTGCAGCTGTCATCACAACTGTATTCTTATCCTTCTCTTGCTCCTTTCTAACTTGTTTGTGTTTCTCTTTACTCTCCTCCTAGCTAAACGTTTTACTCTGATGTAGCCCCATGCACATCAGTGGCGTTACCACCTTGGTTGGGGTGAAACGATTGGAAAAAAAGAAGCTTTTTTTGTAGTAAAATCAGCAATTTATTTAGAGGAAAAGGTCACTGCATTAATAAGTAATAGTAAAAATGCATACGATCACTTCATTTAAACAAGAAATC